>BRZM01000018.1:5283576-5673812 GCA_033238685.1 Lates japonicus | reverse complement strand
GCCGATACCCCTCTTCCCCCCTTTTCCTCCATTTCTAAGTGATCCACTGGCAGGCTGCCCAACCTGGCTGAGAGAAACAGAGAAAGATATGAAGAGCAACAGTGAGAGACGGAGGGAGAACTACAGAGAGTGAATTGAACAAAATGAGCTACAAAGTGAAGGGAAACGGGAGAGAAAACATGGAAATGTGTGGAAAAAGAGATTTTGGAGAGAGAACTGAAGAAGCGAGACACATGAAAGTGACGTCAGGGAAATGTGTGCGATTTCAGATTTCTGCTGATTTTTTTTTTTGTTTGTTTTTTTCCAGGACACCCAATGTGACTGAGCAGAATACCTCAGTACCTAATCCTTGGCAGAGGCGACGCTCCCACCATTTATCAACACTGTTTCTTCCCCAACAAAAGGGAACATCTCTCCCTCTCTTTATCTCTCTTCTGTTCCTCCCAGAACAATGTGCAGCGGGACAAGAAAGATGACAGGAGGAGAGAGAGGGGAAAACATACTCCGCTAACTCGATTTACTTAGACTCCTCCACTGTCACAAGCATCTCCTCCTCCTATCTGTCTATCTGCCCAACTCCCTCTCCCCTTATCTCAGCCACAAAGCTGCACTACACTCGCTCATTTACTCTGCTCTGTGCAGACGAATGGTGGGATGAATCGTAGAGACGTCTAATCTCAGTTTGAACCATCAGCTCCTGCTTATGATGCAGGGTCGTTTCAGAAGGGACAAGCGGGCAGCCTTTGATTTGAGAAGTCGATGTGAATGTTTCAAGGCCTATAGATTTTATGCTATTAAACAGGATCCTGGTCATCAAATGCAGGCGAGAGCTGCAAATAACAACTGATGATTTTCTATTGACCGTCAGCTTAGTTACTGTTGCTATGCCTGTGATAATTTCCGTTCTCATACAACAACTAAACATCTTAGAGATTTTTGAGACAGTAGGTCTTTGATTTACGAAACAGAGGCAGACAGAAGGGTCAAATGAGGCCAAAGCAGGGCGGAGGTAAAAAGTCAGCATCCTCACCGGTTTATGATTCATGCAGAGGACATGGAAATAACGAAACAGTATTGTTTTTGAATTGCAGTGTAGAGCATGCTAGTTCTAGTATTCAAGCATGATGAGGAAAAAATGTAAGATTCAGACTAATATTTAATTCTAACCCAACCCTGTTTCGCTGCTTAGCATAACTCACAACCCCACCTGAAACTGGGAGTCAGGCTCTGTCACTCTTGTAGATAGAAAGCTACTTAGCCAGACATGCTAACAACTGAAGCTTACGTTAAAGCAGATTAAACTTTGTTTCTAGTCTGTAAAATTTAGTCTGTAAATTGAAGATTAACAAGACTGCTGTGCCTAGTTATGGTTGCTAAGCTATGATTAGATGAACACTGTTCAGGGTAGGGATTTAGTCAATGTCAGTTATTTTCAGTTTTTACTATTGCTACATAGCTAACATTAGCATTAACAGCTGTTTACTTAACAAGGGCTTCAACCATTGTTGTTCTAGTGTTATTATGAGACACGACAGGCCGAGGCTAGCTGGTTGGCATGCTAACTTCAGAAGAAGAAATGTGATGAACAGAAGCAAAACAACATGTTGCTTTCCACCTTTCCATCTCAAGACGGGTAAGTAAAAAGCAGTTGATGCTAATGTTGTAAGCAAAAAACCCTACATATAAAACCTTTAATCAAAAAGTGACATACAACAAAAAAGGAACAAATACTCACATTTGTGAAGCTGGAGCCGGCAAATATTTGGTATTTTTGCACGATAAGACGTAATCAATTATCAATAACTGCCAATTCATCATCAGTCGTTCAATTATTTCAGCACTAATGCAGACTTCTGTAGTTCTAAAGCTGTAGATCAAAAATATCTACTCTTTCTTTGCCCAGTGCTCCCCTTTGAAGTGGAGTCATGGTCACACTCAGTGTATTCTGGCTTGAAATCCGCTAAGGAAACATGCCAACAACCGTGCTCAATATGCTTTAATAATCCCTCAATACAGTGATATGGGGCACAGTGGCATTTCGGGAATAGTCCCCAGCTGCTTACCCTCAATCAAGCCCTGCCAATCTGGAAAAGTATCAGAAGAGAAATGTGGCCTGATTGCCTTGTCTGTTCATTTCCTGCCCTAACAACTCTCAGTCACTTCAGTAGTGACACCAACAGACTGTAACAGAGGCTTATGGTGCCACCTGGTGGTTGAGATGGATAACAGTGTTGGCCTTTGCTCATTTATTTTCAAATGAATCAGAGAAAGACAAAAAGTAATATTAATAGCAGATGGATTTGGAGGAACTTGATTGTTTTTTGTAGCAACTTACCCATCAGAATCAATGCTGTTCTCATGAACCATGGCTTTCAGGGCATCCGAGTTTGCTTAAAAAGAAGAGAGAGAGGAAGTTACACACTCATACAAATAGAAGAAAGGAGGAGAGATAACAGTCGCGTTGGGAATAAGCGAGGAGAGCGCTCCAGTGACTTCAAAAGCAGAGCGCTTATTGAAAGATGGCTGCAACAGATTAACTCCTTAACACAATTAAATGGCACATCACATGCAGTCACTGAACACAATTACTGTACACACAACATCCTCAGGGGAGAGTGGCAAACCAGGGAGAACTTTTGTCAGAGCAAACTAACTCCAGAATATGACCCCAAAAAGTTTGATTCCTGGTCAGGTTTTGAATTTCTTTACTGCACATCAACAACAACTATCAACTTCTGCTCCAAAGACCATGTAGCATCAACACAGAGCAGACAGCTCAGATATAGATTTACATAATTTGCTCCCCTAAGGCCTGGCCCTGATCTGTTCACTGACTTCGCCATGAAGGAATTCGTCCATACCTTAAATAAATGGGAGGATGTACTGAGCCGCACTGACACCCAGAGATGACTCATGTAGGTGAACGCAGGAGTTTCATGTTATGAATCCATGTGATCATGCACAGACGACTGACTCAACACCACTGTCCCTCTTATCACCCCGTGTCATCCTCATATCGTTGGTATTTTTAGACCCGAAGTATTATGAACATGCTTTTGCTTTAGTCATTTAGCCTGCTCGAGGATACTGGTTCAGGACTGTGGCACTGGGTGAATAAATATGAGACTCGAAAAAGGTTTCGGGTTTGGGTCAATGTCTGGTCTTTACAGACCCTCGAAACAAAACTTCTTAGTCATGACTGAAGGTGAAAACACAACTTACTGCCTCAGTTACAGCAGTATTGTTTTATTTTACATGACGGATTTCTGTATTTTTCTGTATTGTTCTATATTCTGTATTTTCATTCTTGCTTTTTCAGACTGGTTTGAAACGCTGATGTCTGTTTGCTTACGATGCAGGCCACTGTCAATCGAATCTGACCAAACCTGTTATTTGCGTCAAAACATTAATTTTATTGGTGCTTATTTAGCGAATATTCAGTGTAATAGAAGACATTTTCAGGGGCTTTTAAAAGGAAAAAACACTATCTGTAATGTTTTCACTATTTGTAATTCCTGCAGATAGAGTACCTGACAAACTGTGGCTAATTTCAACTTTCAGTCTAAGAGGTTTTGAGGTTACTCCCTCAGAAGTGAAACGCCTCTTCTGCCTCTAAACCACAAGGTAAAATACCCACAAGACACACACATAGCAATTTGAGTATGGGTCTTATCATCTTTAAGAATGATTTTTCTTAATATTGTATTGAAAAAGAACAGAAATGTGAAGGGTATAATATTCTTGCTATTATTCTTTGCTATGTAATGAGGCAACACAGGTACTAAATGAGAGTATGACAGCACTGTGATGTCTTTATTTTGTGATTCTCTGTAGATGGCAGTCTTCACTCAGCCATAAAAACGACGACTGTTACTCATGCTCTACTCAGTTCTTCTTCTGTGTATTTATACACACTGCTGATGCTAGTAGAAGTATAACATGCACAAATCACTTCACATGTACTTCAAGGAGTATTTCCATGAAAACATGGAAATATGTGACAACCTTAGAATACTGAATATTTCCACCGTTGGAGTCCCGAATCACGCCACGTCTGACATTGTGAGGGTGAGTCATAGTTAACGGACTTCCAACTCCAACTCTGCAAATATTACTGTTGCAACAAAAGCAGTGATGAGTCAGCTCAGAGCTCACCTCAGAAGGACAGAAAAATCAATTTATAACACAGTGTTGATGGCCAGTTACTGAGACAGGACAATACAACCGTCATCTGTCATCGTGTGTCAGACATCTGGATAAGATATGACCGTTCGTGGGGGTTTAGACTGTAGTGTTGAAATCAGCTGCAGGACTGGATCCTCACAGAAACAGACTTCGAAATACTGATTGTGCTTGGAGAAACTGCTAAACTGGGGATGGTAATTGTGGCCAATATTGCCAGAAACTGAGAGCTTCGAGCCACGAGTTTCCTGGCCTTTTACATCTTATAACAAATGAGATGCGGAGCTACATTTTCAAGGTGTTGAACTGAACCCCGTGTCCTAAACAGCTTGCATGGCATGCAGTAAAAATGACAGTATAATCTGCTACAGTGTAATTGTCTCTGCCTCTTCACGAATGATTTCTGTGCTGTCTGACGAAGCGTAAATTGTTGAAAGCAAACATTTGCTCTTTATGTATACAGGCTAAAACCACACAGTCAGTCAAAGCTCTCCCATCACAACACAACCAGACTCTAATTCCTCTTTTTTACTTCAGACAATTCTGCTTAACACTCTATCTCCAGCGTGGACAGTCAGTCAATAAAATGTTCAGCTGGCCTGCTTGTGTCAAGTTATGGACATCTCCCAAGTAAAGCTATTAATAACAATGAAATAATCTCAACTGGAACTTAAGACTGAACCTCTAAATGTCAAACAAAATATAAAAACTTACACTTAACGCTTACACCTTTTGAGCAAAACAGCAATTCCTCTTCCTCACTAAAATATCCAAGCACTCTTTTAAGTAATTTGTTAATAACATCACTTTGAATTTACAGGGACAGACCAGTCAAATAAGAACTCTTGTGTGATTCAGACTGGAAATAGTGATGTAACCACAGTCATCATAAATTTTCCTTGAAATTCCTCAGCAGTGTCCAGTTTGTCCTGATTACCAGCTTCCATAGAGATCCTGATCCCTGAGCCAAATTCTTCTGAGAAGTGTTCTGATTACACACATCTGCCGCAACACAGAAACCGACACACACTTCCTTCCTGAATAGTGTGTGACAATGCCAAAACAATAATGGAGTACTGGCCGTAATGACTTCAGTGAGGAGAGCTAATAAAGGCTGGACCTGACCAAGGTTTAACCCCCTCACAGTGATGCGTTCAAAGACCTTTATTATAAGATGTGAGAAACTGTGAGACGCTGTTGTACTGACAGGTATCCACAGCCGCTGCACAGTCATAAAAATACCTGCTCCTTAAATGACAGACGCAAAAACAGAGGTCTAATGTGACGTTTTTCGTTTAGTTAGTCTGACACATACCTTCATTTTTCATGATGTAGTGAACAATCTGTCCGACTGTGTCATTGTTGTCACTGAGGGTGTCGTTCAGCTCTGAAAGAACAAGCAGAACACAAATAGAAACACTGGCATTAGTAAGTTGGTAATAGCCGTTTAAAATCATAACGTCATCAAGCAGCTTTGATGGTTCATCATTATTGAAGCTAACAGCTTAACAAAGGGCAGAGAGCCAGACATTAATTAACATGTCAGGGAAATACAGCGTCAGTAAAACATGAAGAAAAAACACTACAGCCTAAAAGCTTGTGTTTAAATGTTTTCAGAGGAGGTTTTAAAACACTGACTATAGGCACGGCCTAAGGGCTCCAGCAGGCAGGACGTTTTTACCTTGTAAAACGAGACATCCATAAATCATAATTGAAAAGCACCTATTAATATCACAGTTTGATGGCATTACTCCCCCAGGTTTTACTGTTGTACTGGAGCAGAAATGCAATTAATTTGTTGTAATGGGACCACACATAGACTTATGGGGCATTTTGTTTTACTATTATCTTTTCAAGTGATTAAAGCTTAGCAATACACTGATACAATATTGTCTGGATATTGTCTGGGGTATTGGTTATGAAAATATTATTACATTTTTTTTCTGTTGTGTTTTGGAGTCTTGAACCAGCATTAATGGAATTTTTGGCCACTTGGTGGCAGTAGAAGAAACTCTACACACAACTAACTTAAATTATGGCTAGTGTGTGAGTGAACAGTTGCTTATTTACACATTCAGCAGATATGGAGCAACATTAGCACTCCTTCTGAGCTGTGTTTTGAGCATCCTGATGAATGTAATTCCAATATTAACCCTATTTTTTTTTTGCTCTGTTTTGTTCTCCACCAAGTCCTGAGGGACTGTCTGGACTATCTGGCTCTTTAGCTGGTAGATTCCCCATTATATTCACAGCTAGTTGCTAACTTTATCTGTCTCCTGTTTGGTGGTGAGAAGGTAATGCCCAGTGGGTTTTTTTAAAGAGCTTTTACATTAAAAACGGCTGCCTCCTGCGATAAGAAACAATGTCAGATAATGTAGAATGGGCATGCCCTCTCCTATTAACATCTTGAACAGTAAAGACATAGTATTAGCCATGAAGTGTAGTACAGTCCCCCAAAAAGACTTTGTTTGGAAGGACGGGTTGTGTAGTGCATTGTCTAAAAGTCGTGCAATGATGTTTTAAAGTTGTGCAACATGTTTTTGAATACTAGTATGTGGTAGACTTGTTACATGTCCACGTACTCTGTACATAAAACGTAGAATGACATTATTGTATCGTATTGTATTGTATGCAGATGAGAGCTGTGGGAGTGAATCAAAACGATAAAGTTGCAGGCTGCTGAACCAAAACAATGAGCTGATAGATGCTATAAAAGTCTGTACAACTGAGAGCAAGTGCAAGGTTGGTTGATAATTCTCTGTAGATTTATCACTAAGAGTGACACCTTTCAGATTACACTGTCATTTGATCCACTGGTAAAACAAAAAATACTGATTAGTGCAGCTCTACAGGTTCTATTAAAGCCGCCAGAATGACAAAACATTTCAGGCTATCCTAACAGAGTGTGGTAAACAACAAATGTCTGTTTGGCCATCATACATACTGTAGATTGCTAATTATTTCTTATGTCTTCTGTTAATTCATCAAATTTATTTCCTAAAATATAGTGAAAGTATCAGCATCTATGTATCAAGTAAAAAATACTATGTCATTTAATTTGGTTGAAATTGTTCAGTCTTAAAAATGTCTTTAAAAAGTGTTTAACTGTCTTTTCCCAAGATATCTGACAATGAGCCCCTCCATACAGCACACACCCCTGTGAGGCACTTCCTACAGTTTCCTGTTGATTACTTCCTCACTTCTGATAAACATAACACTCTTTCAGCACTTTCTGAAAATCCTGATTTTTAACACTGATCTGGACAATGTAAAGACACTGCTCATAACTAATAAACATCCCAAGCAGTATGGCAGGTAGAAGAGACAAAGATAGAAAGAGAAAGTAATAGAAGAGGAAACCTGATCAAGGAAACAAGAGAGGGCTGGAAGGACTGAATGAGAAAGGACAGAACACACACGTTTTTTGTATATTTTTTTTGTATACCCTACTCTTTTGTTTCGGCGTATGACAGAGAAAGGGTAGGGCTATTTGACAAGAGGCACACACGGAAACCCAGAGACAGGCGGGGGAATACCCGAGTGCATTCATAACTTTTGTCTGGCTAGAAACCAGCTTTATGCCTCTCTGTTTCAATACCTACTCCACATAACAAATGACATTAATAATTGACAGGATTCTTGACTTGGGGCAACATGGGAAACAGTGGAGACTTTATATGCTGGGAGGAAAACTGTGGAGAGGTCAGCCGTATGATAATAGATAAGTGAGAAAGGCAGACAGCAGGGTCTCTTGCCGATCTTGGCAGCATAGTGTAAACAGTTCATTCTTTCCATAACATTTCTAATGCCTGTGACATACTGCAGGGCAAACCAGTGATGCCAGAAGATTCACGTCTGAACTCGAGAGATACTAGAAATAGAGAGGAGAGCGCAAATCTCAGCTCTCTCTGAGTGGCACTGTACTCACAAAAAAGTGGCATGACCCCTGCAGAAAAAGGGAAACTAAAGAAGCAAACGTGTTTTTTTGTCCAGTAAAGTTCAGGGAGTCAACTGCGATATCCGAGAAGAAGGGCAGAAAAACTCATAACGTACACAAGTTTCATAACAATTTAGCATATAATTACGAGCCAAGGGAAATTAAACAGGCCCTGTGTGGAGATTTTTTTTGTTTCACCTCACTTAACACACCCCTAGTTGAGTCAGAACATGAGTGATGTGAATGCCAAATGTCTTCCTGGTTTCTATTGGCCTCCGCTTCTTAAAAAGACAGAGGCCTTCTCTCAACAGAGGAATATGGCTGAGATAAGACAGGAACTTAACAGGAAAATGATGGAGGAGATAACTTAAATATGGCATGATAGCACCTCTGAGCTTACATTTGTGATTTCACAGGCGTTTTCTAAAGATTCGCAAACACTGAAAACCACTTTTTATTCAATGATGAATAAAATACACATGTATTTCTTAAATAAGCTCTGACCTATGTAGCTTTATAGCATTTTTAATCTGTTTTATACACACAGAACTGTTGACAGCTACAGGATTTTGGCAAAGAAAGGAGCCATTCACGTCACTCGTCTATTCTTATCATCTGTCCGCACCTACAGTACGTGGCACTCTCCAAACTTATTAGAGTCAGGAATGTAATACAAGCCTGTAAGTACTAGAGAGCAGGTGAGAGCATCAAAGTGAGTTTACTGCATCCTTGATTTTTAAAACCACATGACAGGAAAAAGGAAAACCAGATGCAGCCCAATGACTAATTTGGGAACCGATGCGAAATAAATCACTTCTTCTGCATTTACTTTTCCATTGACTGAGAAGCAACAGCATCACAGTCTGATAGAGAGAATTTGGCCATAGTTAATGTTTAACTTGAAGGGAATTTTTCAATTCATTAGCTTCTGTTGTGAAGCAAAGAGGAAGACAAGGTGGAGAGGCTGAAATACTGTGAGCGATAATGTACATAACAGTGAAAAAATAAAGCAGAGTGGGAACAACTGAAGGTATTAAAGTTAGAATTCATTACACCGCATTTTTTCAGCAACTAAATCTACGTATATACTTTAATTACGTCTCTATATAGTACTCTGGCATTCTTCACATGCACGAGGAATTGACAGGAAAGGGTGAAACATGTTACACAGTGTTACTGTTTTGAATTCTATCTCACTGATAACAGCCTCAATGTTTACTTTTCACTGTCTTACACTTGTATTAGGAGTAGGTATTAGGCTACTGCTAATATGAGCTGAACTGTTCCACATTAAAAGTGTAAGCGCAATGTACGTTATTTGTCGCCGCAGTTTGCATTGACTGGGAAAACCTTTTGCAAATATCCGACCAACACTGTACTACCAGTTTAGAGCTTCATCTCTGTGAAAGACTTTTCACTTCCCTCCCTCGCCCCTCTCGAATCTCTTCTTCATAAACATGATTAATACAAGCTTGGTTGAGCAATAATTCTGGGTGTGTGCTATACACAGATGATGGATGTCTTAAAGACAGTGACTATGTAGATGTAATGAACAGAAAGCAAATCATAAGGGTGTCAGACACTGTTCCACACAAATGTCCAAGATTCTGACATGTCCCTGTTTGTTTCAACACCCGCGAGTTGTTGAAATTGCCTCAGATCTCTCTGTCTTTTATTCAGATTTCCTTACCTCCGCCCAGTTCGGGGTCCTTGTCTTCTTCTTCGAAAACCTCGTCGTCGTCATCCTGGGCCTCTGTGGTGCAGCGGTAGCCTTTCCTCTTCAGCACGTGGCAGATCACCACTCCCAGCAGGCCCAAGAGGAAGAAAACGGGCACCAGGACAAAGGCGGTGTAGTCTGGGTTTGTCCCCGCTGCTCCATCTTCCCCTTTTGCTGTGACTGTGGTTTGACCTGCTGGAGGGGAAACAAACAAAAAAAACAGAATGAGGTTAAAATGTAGTTGCAACAGGACACAGTACAACACAATACACAGCCATTACAACGCCCTTGATGGCAACCTGATATCCACAGTGACACTGAGGGTGCACTTGAGGCCTGAGCTGAGCAGCTGAGGGGATTTAAACGCTATCAGCTGGAACACAACAGAGCTTTCATGTTCCCTTTCTGGATCAGTCGAGCCCGCTGCTGTCTCTTGCCCTCTAACCGCTCAATCTGGTGCAAGCTGTGTCCCCTCTCCACAGCTTTGGAGTAAGAGGCAGAGACAAACCGGAGATAAACTTGGAAACTGTTTTTGAAAGTTTATGTCATCAACTCATCTCTTCCATTCACTCAGAGCAAAAGAGAGATTGAGGACTTCACTAAAGCTGCTGAAACACAGTTTTACAAGTGTCCTATAAACTGTTGGTAATGATGATGGGAGCAATCCAGTGCTTTCTCTCTCATTATGCTCCTTTCATTAAGATGCCTTACAGGCCAGTAAGTGCTACACTCCCACTCCTGATGTGAAATTAAAATGTAAAGTCATAAACTACATTTGAACAAGGTGCAGAAGCAGTTTCATTTGTTCACTGCTCAAACACATAAACCCAGTCTACATGTAGCAGAGTCTGTTATATCTTAGGGCTTGTTATGTAACCGACTGCAGCAAAAAGAACACAAGGACCATAAACTTTACTACTGTAGCTCGAGCCTCCTCTGCTCCCACTCCCATATGCCCACCACTTACACACTGGACTTTAGACCCATCAGGGTGCCATGAGACTCTTGGGAAGGGTGCTTGAAGCAATTCCTGACCGCATACTCTACTTTCTTAATTTTAGGGATGTGAATAATGACTAAAAGGAGAATTAATCTCCTGATTGTCTTGATTAATCGATTCGAAAGCCGAGTTACCATCCAAATGTACAAACTTTAACCACATTGGCAAAAGAAAATGTTAATTAATATGCATTTTCATCAAGACAAACAGCTGGTGGTGTTCGTTCTGGATGGAAACACACTCATTGTTTAATCTATCATATATAAAGAAGCAGTGAAAATGCCAATCAAATAAACATGTTGCTTGTTTTGTCCATTCATGATCATATATGGCAAAGAAAAGCAGCAAATGTTTTGGAATTATACTTAAAAATGACTAAATAATTAATTGATTATCAAGATACTCTGAGATTCAATTTCTTTCCTGGATGTCCAGTTCAAGCCATGGTTCTCTTGCTGGTTTTCCATTTACATGACTGAATGCTCTCATATTACATTTTACAGTTTGGACAAAATAATACAAAACTGAACAGGTCAGAGGTCAAAGTGTAGACTGTGACCTGCAGTCAGCTATAGGCGAACCCTGTCCTGGCTCCTGCTGCTGGAGAACCACGTGAGACATTCCAGCACAACACACAAGAGGGCTTTTGTCTGTTTTCCTGTCCGTATCAGTGTGTGTGTGTGTGTGTAAGACAGAGAAAGTCAGCGAGAGACTGAAAGAGAGACGGAGACAGACAGAGAGATGTGGGAGCTCACCACTGTTTGGACTGAATCTCACTCATATCGAATGAAACTACACCTTCATCCCGGTTTGAAATGCACCACAACCACAGCGCTGTGTGTGTGAACAGACATGTATCTGTATACCTAACCATGTGCCTCCTGATGTATACAGGCATTTGTGCTCCTCCATTGTCCCAGTCCCCTGATGCATCAGACTGAACACACTGATAAAGACCTTTGTCTGCTCGCTGACCGCCCTGTGACCGACTGTTGCGTGTCCATGTGCTGATATGTAATGAAGACTGCAGTGGCTGGCTGGTCCTGGCTCAGTCCCATGCTTCTCCATGTGGCTCAGAAATAATCATCGGTCAATTAGAGAATTGTATTAAATGGTATTAAAAAAAGAGACCGGAGGTTGGCAAATGGGTTGAATGGAGTCCTTGAGGAGGATTTAGAGTTGAGTCATAAATCTCTTAGCAACCACAGCTGGTGCCATGATGGAAGTCCACAGAGAGAGAGCCAAAAAACAGACCAATCCAAAACAAATACACATCACACAGTGGTTCGTGTGGATTCATACACTAATGCTGAGACATTTTTAAAATTATCTCCAGTTCACATGTTTAAAACAAATCTAAGGCTGCAACTATTGATTACTTTCATTATAGATTAACTTAAATCACGCTGGTTTATCACATGGTATCACACTAGCTTAGGGTCGGTGCTGCGAGTTTGGTTGCTATGACAACTGCTATTAGGGACTTCAATATTTGGATGTTTTCTAAATCTATTACATCAGCTGATACTTGTGTTTTTATATATAAAAAAAAAAACACCATGTAAATAGACATTCTTGATACGAATCGGCAAGAAATTCTTTGGGAAATTGTGACCCACATACTAAGTGAGCAGGACAAGTGACAGTGTAAAAATAAACTGTAATAATATCAACACTGTTTATAAGTTACTGACATTTCTGTCCTATAATTTACTGTTTCACATATTTCAAAATGATACATGCGGTGATAAGTTGCAGTACTTGTGATGCTACTTATGTTAACACTAAACGCTGCCGTCTTTGAAAGGGCTTGGCTTGTTTTGTGAAATGAATAAACACAGGTTTAATTTTGACACTAGAAATGAGGAACTTGACATGACACCTAGTCCTAGTCCACTGAAAATGAACCTAAGTAGCATTTGTGTTCGGGGTGAGAGTATGAGAAGTGACTCTGGGCATCTCAGTAACACACTGCTACACATGGGGCTGTACAATCCTTAGATTCTTTATTTTAAGATTTGGGGGAAAGTCAAACAAACACTCACTGGGTCAGACTGCCCTGTGGCTACAAGGAAAACATGCTGTGTTACAGTGAGCAGCAGCTGCACTGAAGGCTGTAGCAGATAAATATCAAATTCTACTGGACCTCTATGAACAAACCACAACCTCAAAGTGACAGTGGTTCCCTCCAAAGTCACTGAGGCACTCTCTAACACTCACTCTGATAAGTGATATTCCCCTTTTCTGGTCCTAAAGTATTCCTGTCCTCAATGTCAAATCCATCAATTCAAGCATCCTTTTGTTGGATGTACATGAATAGGTCAGCATTACTGCTCCGCTAGTTTAATTTCCTGCAGTTTTATTAGGATTTAGCCTGTGAGAGAAGTCGTCTGCCTGAAGGTTATCGACGTCTTTGCCGCAACGGCCTCTTTCACGGGATGATGTAAAATCAATCTCTGCAAAAATACATGCAGGAAGGAGGATGATTTGTGTTCAGAAATACCTGGAAAAAAAACTGAGCTGTGTTTTCTGTCTCTGTCTCTTTTTTCCCTTTATCTTCCCCTGTCTTGAACTTTGTATTGTCTCTGCTCTTGCTTGCCACTCACATTTGCACATGGAAACCACCCACTATCCATGAGATGACCAGTCGACAAGACCACAGAGCCAAAGGGCATCTCAGAAAAGAGGATGTTAATGTTTCCACCCGCTGATATCAGCAGAAAAGCTCATGGCATAAGGAAGCACGTTGCATGTTTACAAACCTAAACCTAACTTCATGAGTCACTTCTTGGCAAACTGGATGTTATATAATAATAGTCTGAGTGAAGACTTTAAACTATTTCCTATCGGACAGCGACTGACTTCTCAGCTGTACTCCGTCAGTAATGTGATCCTCAACCAGATGCAACTGCATTACTCTCCTCCATTTAGAAGGAGAGACACAGGAAATGGAAACCATTCGACATCTCTTCATCCACCACTGCTTGGCTAGTGAATAACCTCTCCTTCACATTTTACAACCATGTCTATATCAACATTAAACTGAGGCCACAACACCCAAAACGCCACACATTCATTCTCATAATCTAGACCTGTTCAAGGAGACTGAGCGGTCCATTTACCCCCAAAAAGACAGAAAACCCAGAGAGACACAACAAGGCCTCCAAACCTCAAATCCTTCTTTTCTTGTCCATTAAAGGTTACCGTTTTTCTAAACTGTTGAGAAAGTGACAGTAAACACACCGCCAAAGCTTCTCTTTTCACCACAACAACACAGGAGGATGAGAATCTGTGCTCTCCACCTCCAGCACTGAATATTAATGGATTAAAAGGCTCAGTCTGACTGTGGCTTATACCTACAGCGTTTCCTCATCTTCAGGAAACAATGTGCAGCCGGGAAAACAAACCTGAGACCCTGTTCACGTAAACTACCCACATATTGTTCCAGAATACACAAGACAATGCTGTCGCTTCAAATCCTGGTCCTTTATTTGCTTAGTCACTCAACACACTCATCCATGAATAAAGATGAAACATTTCATAATCACATCTTAGCTCTGTGATTATTACAAAACAAACTCTCACACGGATACATTTTTATATACAGTGCAACCCTGCACATTAGCAAGCGTGCACTTGTGCAAAAAGTTGCTTAACTGCCTTCTCACATCGCACACTGACCAGCGAAGCAGGAAATTCTGAATTCACTTGAAGAGTGAGGCAACAACTGCCTAATTTTTGCAGGAATTAAAACTCAAAAAACTGAACTGCAGGACTGCACATGTAAAAAAAAAACCCCACCTAGGATCATTTTGCTATCGCAGCTTTAAAAATGTAGCTTGGCACAGGTAGTGCTGCAGCTCCAGACCCATCACTAGTGCATCCTAGCCTTATCAATACCTGATTAACCAAAGTGGAAATACATTACAAGAAAACTTTAATGACAAATTCTATCCATCAGCAGGTTAAATTCCTATCTGCAAAAGTCTGCTCTGAAGAAATGATGATTTGCAATTAACAGAGAGGAAAGTACCCCAAATCCCCACACACATTAAACTACTCATCCTCAGTCACCAGTATGCGGATGCATGAAAGATAAAGCAGTCTATGCCTGCTTTATGTTCTGCCTATAAGGCCATCTCTCTTCAGTTTGTGACCCCTTGTCTTGGTCTTCTTTTGTGTGGACGTGAGTGCGAGTTTTCCCTCAGAGACTGTTTCATTTAAAGGATTTTTACAGGCTTGAAGGAGTAAAAGTTTCAGAATTTCAGAAGAAAAAAAGGACAGAAGTTAAACCCTCTAATCATCTCTAATCATCTTGTAACTTCTCGCATTTATCTTGGGACCCCCCAAGTTGGGAGCCGCTCACCCAGTCACCAATAAGTTCAGCAACACATGAAGTCGTGAAGCCAGCTGAAACTATCCAAGAAATACAGTACGCTTGTACAGTTCACACACGCACACAGTACATTAGTGTATTCTTATTTCCAAACCAATGCACTGGATAACTAGGTCTAATTGAATGAGCATGAGGATTCAGCCTCAGCCTTTTGCAAGCCACAGACTCCTGTGGACTCGCCATGGAAAATGGAAACAAGCCCAGCAGTATTTTAAAGGTTATGGAGAAAACCAAAGAGACTGGTTGGAACTAAAAAAAGAGAGAGCACTTGCTTGAGCATTTCTTGATGCAGAGACACTAACAGTAATCTACTCTGACACATAAATGGTCTTGGCCGTGCTTTAAAAGATCCACAAGAGGCTTTTTTTTTTATAGCTGTGTGAAACATTCAGTGTTGCTCATGAGACATCTTCAGCAGTCAATGAAAGACTGATGAGAACAGGGCTTTTGTTGATAAAGATTATTATTTTGTCCTAGTAGTTAGTTCCACTCATTTATGAAGTTATTTATCTTGTCATTCATCATTTTCAGCATATAACATATTTACACAGTTACTTCACCTGTATTAGACAGACATACTGCAAGATTCTCATACATGGTAGTCATATCTTTAAGTATTGTTTAGCAGCTGCACTGAAAATCACAGAATGTCACTAATATGATTTCAAGGAAACTGAACCTAGTAACAAGTTAATTTGGTTCAAGAGGTAGTTAAAGGTAATGAGTTTAAGTTTAACCCTCTAAATAATGTAATGAGGTTTTCAATTCAGGTTGTGCAAGCTCTGTGGACAGTGTAAGTGGGTTCCTTGTGATATGTTTTATGATGACCCTGGTGAAGGCCAAAAGCTGAAACACACTGGTCTGATAATAAAGTTATTCTTTATACTGCTAAGTGCTGCTGGAGTGTTCACTTCTTCAGACTTTTCTATGCACTTTGGAGACAGGTGAAGATGTGCCAGACTTGCCTCTGTAGGATTCATCACATTATAACCTTGAAAAATTAGTAATTAACTAATAAAAAAGTGCAAGCACAGCACAACCTGTAGCCTTTGGTAAAGCCATAACAAATTAACTAGGAGGACCTGACATTCATTATCTCCACTGAAAAACAGTAATACCATATAAATTGTCTAACCTTCATAAATACACAAACTTATAATTAAAGTTGTGGTGAGGATGGGATTATACAACACCTTTATTGTGAGGAAATGAATGAAATTTCTCCTCCATAGCCTAGTTTTTTGTAAGTGATGTATGTTTTTTCCACGTTGGCTGTATAGTATCTTGACTGTCAAACAGCTTGTGTGCAGTTGTCAAGTAAAACTTTGCCTGCAGTTAAATTTCTACGAACCAGGTTAGCTGGTAGCTACACGTTGTATACAGAGGTTCGTATCGACCTCCTGCCGCCACTATAACTTGATTAGTTTTGAAAAGAGAACAAACGGTCACGAGGAAGATGTGAGAAAATACGGAATATTAACGAGTCTGACTGTGCAACGGTGCTACACCATAACCAATACAAGTCCAAACAGATTAGAAACATTTTTTTTTAAACTTGGAAACTTACGCGTAACGGTTGAATTAGCCATTGAGGGACAGGACTGCGGTGGGTTGCCGGTGATGCTTCTGACAAGCGACCGTTGAACGTCTGGTCGGTCACTAGCAACCGTGGTCAAACCAAACTTCACTACGGGGGGGATTTCTTTCCAGCATGAACGTATTTCCTGCTTCCCAAAGCGCGGATACGCCCTGATATTAAAATGGAACCGCCCCCTGACAAAGAGTAATGGACAGGAGGGATGGGCAGGGAGCAAGAGGAGTCACTGTTTGCTACTTCTGGCTTCGCTGGGTGTTGCTAAAAAAGGCAGGTTTCAGTATGAAATCCCTTTTCTTGACATAATAATACACTTAGTGTGAATGAATGAGCCTCAGTGAAACAAGCCTTATCACTGGCTGACTACTGAGCTGCCAGCACTAAATATTTTTTGTTTGGTCAGTGAAGTGACTTGATTTTTTTTAACCCCCTTCCACGTGAAGCAAGAGGGCAATCCCAAATGTTTCAAGTTTCAGGACAGGACACACAGTGGTGCACTGACAACTACCTCCAGCTGAACGTGGACAAAATAAAAGAAAAGGTTGCCAGCTTATCAAATACACTTCACACTGGACTGAACTCCACCTTCATCCATCCATGATAAGACAGTTGAACAGGTCAAAAGCTTCAAATATGTTGGATTATTGACAATAAACTCAGCTTTGATCAACACATCACTGACAAGCATAAACAGTCCCAGAATAACAAACTCAGAGAACTTTCTGTTGCCTCTCTCCTAATGTTGTTGCTTTACAAAACTATAAATCAGCTCATCCTGTTGTTAACTGTCTCCAACAAACTCTAAATTATCAGGATTACGTGAACTGTTTTCAATGCTTCATGCTCTATGTGTCAGCTGTTCTACTGCTGTATATGCTAAACATCTGTCATACTTGCTATAGTTGTTAAAAATGTCATTTCAGAGCTGTGTACCACTGAAACACAAGAGTCCAGGCACATTGGTCTGGAGGGGAATATGTGAATAGGTAAGTCCTCCACCTTTCACTTCATTCTAACACATTACCACAATTTAAGATGTCAAGAAACAAACTTTCCTTCTTGGGGAACTGCAATAAGAAACAGGACAGGGGACCAGGTCCTGCAGGTCTACGTGACTTTATAATATTCTTTTCAGTCAACAGTCCTGCTCAAATCATCATCATGTTTTAAAAGGTTAAATCCTAAATTCATATTTATATAATATGTAAATATATGATATATAAATATATGAATATTATGTGTGCAGGGCTCTGCTTCTCTGCTGCAGTCACTGAGGATGTAGAATTTGTATGTATTTGTATTTTAGGAGTTTGTGACAGTAAAAGTAAAAACTTACTTACAGTTTTAGGTATTTATTTATTTAGATATGATAGAGGAGCTGCTTGTGCAACATCAAAAATCTACTGATGGCAACATATTTGTGAATCATTTATCTTTATCTGTCTGTGGCATGCATGTATTTTTTAAATAAATTCTCCATTCTAATTTATTAGAATTCTAATTCTAATCCTAATTCTATTTCGTCATGTAAACACTGTAAACTCTCTAGGTTCACACACTATACACATTTCTCACCTTCACTTCAGTGCAACTGAACATAGAAGAGCATTTACACCTTTTTAATTTCACTCAAACTTTATTTTATCTCGACAACATCAATCTCTGCAAGATGTTTCGCAGGAGAAACAAGGTATACACCTGATTTTCTTTTTCCTCAAGCGTTAAGTTGACTTTGTGCTTTGTGAAGACTGGTGCTGAATTTTGAGAAACTTGTAGTTTTTTTGTTTATATCTGTCTGTGAAGCAGCTGGTTTTGTGTCTGTTACATGTGATCACGTGTGGTTTTCTTCATTTTAAACAGAAAAAACATAGAGCTGGTATAGAGGGGGACCATAAACAACAACCAGTGGTCCCCAACGCTCCTGCCACCTCTGCCACCACAGTCCCAGCACTGACAGAGACGCCCCAAGAAAAACCTAAGAAGCTTTTCTGGTGGCGTCGTAAGAAGGTCTGTTCAACAGAGCTGAATATTTATTCAATATTAACTACTGTTGCAGTTATTTGTGTTTGTCTTGTATTTAACTTTATTCATGTGTTTGTACCCAACAGAATACCAAACGTCAGACTCCTGTGGCAGAGGATGTGGCAGGAGCAACAACTGTCCCCACAGACAAGGAGTGTGAGGGTGAAGCTGGAGTCCAGGAGGCCTCACCCTCCCCTGTCACTACAGCGTCTGTGGACAAAGACGTGGCAGAAGATAAAAACCAGTCATCTTCTGCCACAGAAAAGAAGTATGAGATTCTTTTTTCTCCACTTGGTTTCATTACTGTGACTGGACCAAACAGTAGATTAACCATCTTTGTGTCCTTTTATCACCAGTATTAGCACCGTCCAGGAGGGGACCAAGGAGGAGAGCGCCGTCCCGGAGGACACCGAGGAGGAAACCGCTGTCCAGGAGGGGACCAAGGAGGAATCCGCCATCCAGGAGGAGGCCAAGGAGGAATCCGCCGTCCAGGAGGAGGCCAAGGAGGAAACCACCATCCAGGAGGAGACGAAGGAGGAAACCGTCGTCCAGGAGGAGACTCCACTCACCCCTGACGAAGAAGAAACGAGCCATCCACCTTCTGCCAAAGACGAGAGGTATGAGGTTCTTTGACTGTCCGTTTCTATTTCAGTTGACTGACCATATTATATTGTGTTGTATTGACTGGACCAAACAGTAGAATAACCATCTTTGTGTCCCTTTATCATCAGTGTCAGCGCCATCAAGGAGACCAAAGGTGGTGAAGCTGAGGAGGAGGCTTCACCCACCACAGATGCTCCAGTCTCAGCTGGATCTGAGACTGGAAAGAAGAACAAGAAGAAGGGGAAGTCTTGGTGGCGTCGGCTGTTCTTCTTACGCCGAAAGGTACGTCTCACACAGACGTTACCAAGCTGTTACATGTGGAGTCTGCATGTTATGGCTGCATTTAACTTCTTTTGTGTTTATTCCTAAAAGAAAAAGGTGGAGTCTCCAACTGAGGAAGAGGAAGGAGCTAAGAACAGCCCTTCAAACAGCGAGTCAAAGAAAAGAGACAGCAATGACAACAGCAGCAACAAAGAGCTGAAAGCTGCTGTTAACAACACTGGCCCTGACAGAAAGCAGTCGACTCCAACAGGCCACGGTGGGAGCATACAGGAAGAACCCACCAGCCCCGGCCTGTGGACAAAAATATCCAGACCCTACAGGAAGACTTCATCCAGCAGGAGAACCCTCTCAAGAGAGGAGCTGGTCTGCCTTGGGTAAGCACCGGCAACAAGACTCAAATGCGCCCACTGAATGTTTACGTATTGTTTTTATATTCTAGTTTAGTTTAGTATGAATCTTCATCTCTGAAGTGACTTTTATCCTCTGTCTTGTGGTGTTGAAGGCTGCCCAACCTGGCGCAGACCTGCTACATGAACTCCACCCTACAAGGCCTCCTGACGTTGACTGGTTTCGTTCAGGAGGTCCACAGACAGGAGAGGGTGTGGAGTTCAAACAAGAACGCTAAAATCTTGAGGTACACACACTCACACTGACGTTATCACTCTTTACTTCGTCCGCTAATGATACAACATGAAGCAACGTGACTAAAAAACAACCTCTCTTTGCTTTTGCTGCTTCCAGAGGGTTGGTCGACGTGGGAGCCTGCCAGTTCTCTAACACCAAGGCAGTGAAGAAACAGGTCCTGAAGGCCTTCAAACATGCCGTTTCTGACTCAAACTCAGAATTTGCTGACAACAGTCAGAAAGTAAGAACACTTCTTAGTTACGATACACACTCTTTTTTAAGCTAGTTTTTAAACTTGGCACAGTCACAACTTTCTTCTCCGTCTGTTTCTGTGCAGGATGCCCATGAGTTCCTCAGCTGCGTGCTGGACATGCTGAGGACCCTGGCATTCGACCTTCAGACAGCGGCGGTCGACATGGGCATCAGGTACACCTGCCCTGTCGGTGCTCATATCGCCTTCCAGATGCTGAGCACGAGGACCTGCAGAGGGTATGAACACACGGTCGCACGCACTTTTCTCAGGCTGTGGAGATTCCTACATCTGTTTGTGGTGGATTCTGTGACTGTGTTTTCATTTAAATTGTCCCTTTATTCTGCAGATGCGGTATCCAGTCCACAAGGGAGGAGGACTACATCAACCTCTCCCTGGATGTGCTGCCTGGACACACAGTGGACAAGCTCCTGCAGGAGTACCTGAAAGTAAGAGTCAAATTTCTTTGAGTTTAGTGTGATTTTAACCCCCAACACACTCCGTCCTCACACTCACACCTGCTTCTTCCTCTTGTTCCCTGCTGCAGGAAGGCCAGCTGGAGTACAGGTGCCAGTGTGGGACTGAGGATTCAGCACAGCGCTACTCATTCCTGACCCTGCCAAAGTGAGTAACATCACATCCATCACAAACAGCCTAAAACCTGTCCACAGGTGTCTTCATCTGTCAGTTTCTGATCCAACCCTCTTCCTGCTCCTTTTCCTGTCAGCGTGCTGATCCTCCAGCTCAAAAGATTCAGGTTCACCAGCTCCTTCAGCCTGGAGAAGGTGAACAAGCCCGTGGATCTGACACAGGAGCTGTTGGTGGATCTGAATCCCACCTGCACCACACAGGTAAAGTAATAACACAACCTGTCAGACGCTCAGAATCTGCAGTCAAATGAAATGTATCTGTGTGTGTAGCTAACCATTGCTAGCTGTTGCTCTTTTCTAGACAAAGACTCGCTACTCTCTGGTGAGCATCGTCAGCCATTTGGGCCACACAGCTCACTCTGGTAAGTGTTTGGTTGAAACTGAGTCCAGTCTCCAGGTTTGAGAATCCAGCTCCTCTTCAGATGTGTCATTAACCAGTGTGTCCTCTCCTCTCCTCTAAGGCCATTACATCTGCGACGGTGTTCACAGAGAGACATCCGGAGACGTGACAGACCGTTGGCTGACCTACAACGACAAGCACGTCAGCGAGACGACTGGCACCGTGGTCTGTCGCCAGCGGCAGAGGACGGCCTACCTGCTGTTTTATGAGAAACAGGTAAGAGAACAGCTCCATACACAAACACATACTAACTGTATTTCATGTGTTGGTTTACAAGATGCAGATATCAGCAAATCAGCAGGATTAGTTAAAAACTCTGACACTATGCTGATGACTGTTGTTTGTTTTCTCAACAGTAGCTTACCCCCCAATCCCCTAACCCCGGACCCTGGAACCAGTGAACCCCAAACCCTTGGAGTCTGCGTCCTACCAATGGAGACTGGAGACTGGAGACGGAGCAGCGGCACAGGAGGAAGAATAGGCAGCTACCACTGCCCTCTCTCTCTCTCTCTTTCTCTCTCTCCCTCTCTTTTCAGGGAGTCTGCAGATGGCAGCAGTCGAGACAAGGAAGCAGCAAAGGAGGCGGTGTGAAGAGGCAGCTCACCCTCCACCTTACCCCCTCTCTCCCCTTTCCCCCCTCTCTCTCTATCTCCTCCCCCAACCCCATATCCCACCCCTCTCTTTCCCTTTCTCTCCCCCTTTTCCTCTTTTCAGGGAGTCTGGGTTCTACTCATGGAGACAAGGAGTCAGAGCAGCAGCACAAGAGTGTGTTCTCCTGCCCCTGTTCTCTACCCCCCTCCCCCCTTCTCCCCCCTCTCCCCCTTCCCCTCTCTCAACCCAACCGGTCAAGGCAGACAACCGCCCACCCTGAGTCCGGTTCTGCTCGAGGTTTCTGCCTGTTAAAGGGACAGTTTTTCCTCGCCACTGTTGCCTAGTGCTTGCTCAGGGTGGGAATTGTTGGGTCTCTCTCTCTTTAAATAATAATAAAATAAAGAGTACGGTCACCTGCTCTATAAGAAAAATGATAACTTTTGTTCTGATTCTGCACTATTTAAAACTGAACTGAATTGAACTTGTTTGTTATTTGGTTTTCTTTATTAAAACCATCATAAAATGTTCATCTGTATTTGTGTGAGGTTTATTAAATTTTAAATTCTTGGCATTTCATCTTGTGTTCATTCAAATGTCAAGTACATCTTGCATTTGTTAGAGTAAACAGCACCAGCCCAATCATACCTTGACATTGCCGTACTCTCACTACTCACTGACAATAACTCTGTTACAACCTGTCAACACTACATCTCTGGCTGTGTTCGAAACCGCATACTAACGTACTATTCATACTAAGTCTGACATCAAAGTTAATATGTAGTGTGTTCACACTGCATAGTATGCGAATTTTGTGTACGCGAGAAATACCCGGATGTATACTAAATCGGTATGCACCGTGAGCTTACTCAATATACTCAACCGCCCCACAATGCATTGCGTTCCGTCAGACTGACGGACCTTCTTATAAGCAATATATAGTAATCATAATAACAATAGTAATAATAATAACTGATTTTAATGAAAGAGACCTTTTTCTTTTCGTTCTTTTTTCTTACTTTCCCTCAGTCTTAGCAGTTCACATCACATTAATTTACTGGGAGCTAGCAATGTGATTGAAACTTGATTGTGTGTTAATACTTCTGAGGGAAATCCAGAATTGATGTACATCTGGATAATATACCGCAGACGACGAGCCGATTGCCTCCGTAGTCTCCCTGCTGTGAGTGACAGCAAGGTGGCTGGAAAGAGGCATAACTGAAGCCTCGGACCCAGGATAACGCCGGTAAACATAGCAGGCCGGCCAGCGGCTCTCCCCAGATCTCCGAAAACTTCGGAGCAGATTTATAAACAGGTGTTTATAACACAAACTGAATACAAATTACAAATCTATATGGCAATATTGTCGCCTAAAAAAAAAAAAAATCAATGTACTAAAAGGACAGAAAAACAATCAATAAACAGTGGTGCACTGACAACTACCTCCAGCTGAACGTGGACAAAACAAAAGAACTGGTCGTTAGCTCATCAAATACACCCCACACTGGACTGAACCCCACCTTCATCCATCCATGATAAGACACTTGAACAGGTCAACAGCTTCAAATATTAAATATTAACAATATTTTCTGAATATTCTGTCACAAAAACAATTCCGTTTTACAAGCACAGTTCAACCGAAATTAACGTTTTTCTCGGTTTAGCTAGCTAGCTAATGCTAGCAAACAAGCTCTCCGTCAGTTAAGGCGCCACACTCACAGTAAAGTAACGTTATAGATAAATTAGCATCATCGTTTGTGAACGATGTTTGTCGTTTGTAGTGTGAACGGCCACCTACTTAAACGCTAATTTAGTAAGCAGTATACAGTATGTACTGTTTGAGTATGTAGTAGGCAGTACGTTAGTATGCGGTTTCGAACACAGCCATAGAGTCAGAGCAGGAGCACAGGAGCGTGTTCTCCTGCCCTCCTTCTTCTTAAGATTATTTATATCTCATCTTGTGTTCATTCAAATGTCAAGCAAGAGTAAACAGCACCAGCCCCATCATACCTCACCACTGCTGTACTTAGTTCACCAACACAAGTAAAAACAAGCTTTTGTTCACTTGAGGATCTGCTCTACACCAACAATTTGACTTCTGAGAGAAAGAAGAGTTTCTGCAGAGCAGTTACTCCAACTATAGTTTCAGTTGCCATAACACACTCCTATGGAGACAATCTTATGCAATGCTACCCTCTACTGGACAGAGTCATGCTACTTACATTTGAACATCCACTTCTTACAGTGACTAATCCACATGCCTCATACTGTGTGCTTGTGATATGCCAATTTTTTATATGTGTGAATCTGTCCTTCACACTTACGTTTTTGCACTGTATGTAGTGTACATGATTTGTAGTCAAAGAAATTAACTGCAAATCAACTTTCCAGTTGAATAAAAGACAACATGTGTGGTAAACTAAAAACTACCACATTAACATGTTAAAATGGAGTGGTGCCTTGTGGTTTTAAATTTCTTTGCATGTCATTTTTTTGTTCAGTCTAATGTCAAGTACTTTTAGTCTTAGTCACATGAACTGAAATACCCTGCCTATTTTTTTTTTATTACTTACAAAATGGAAAACATGACAGTGCAGTAAACTGTTCTGCATGTCTGCTGCAAGACCTGGACACACAGGCACCTGTCAGTATCTGCTGCCAATGGTGAACGCCAGACTTCTCACCAGATGGCTGTGAGCAGCTCGACCAATGAGATGCCATGAATCCAAATTAGTATCCAACCAGTCAAAATGAAACACATTTTAAAGTGACTGCAGTGTAGAGCTGCCTGTCATTGTCTGTAAACATCAGCAAAATAGACAAAGCAACTGAACACAATGTTAAGATAAATAAAAGAAGAATCTGTTGTTTTTTTGTTTTGCATTCCTCATCCTTCTCTTCAGTCATTTGATTCCATGTTACTATAAAAAGAAGATTCATTAATGATGGTTTCATATTATGTTACACATTAATATCATGTTAACACTGAATTTGTGCCAGACCCGATGGTAAGTAACACACAGTCCTGCAGTTCTGTGCAGATTTTAGGTCATTGCTCTGAATTTCCAGCATAACGGTCTCAGGTTGCACTGCCATCTCCAGTAAACACGCTCAGACAAGCCAAGTGCAACCTACCAAACACCAAATGGCAGAGAGCCCATGTGAACCACTGACTGGCAAAGAAAGTGTATCATTCAGACAGGGTGTGTCTAGAATATTTTGAATGGGGTACTCATGTGGTTGCAGAGAAGAACCAGTCATTAACTGATAATATATTAATGCATGCAAGAGGATGTAAATTTCTGATTGTGCATGCATTCATTAACTTGCACTTGGATTTATGATCCATTTTAAATGCAACTTCTGTCTGACTTAACATTTTAGGCTCAATTTACATTTACTGCCACCTATAGCAGTAGATTAGTGCAAGAATAAATGTGCTTTATGTGTTTATTGTATTATAATTATAACCAAATACTGACTGACAATAATCTTAACCACTCTAATAGAAGATAAGCTCATACTGAAGTATTGATACATTATTTATATTAATGTTTAGTGTCAGATTTCACCTAGTTTTTTTGTTCTTATGCCCTTCAGAATCTGCTCCTGTTCAAATCTGGAGTGTATTATTATAGTAATGGTTATTTACTCTCTGGCATGTGCCCTACATCTGCTGTGTTTACAGCTACAGAACAACCACCCCGTCGGCCGCGTGCCTTCAGAGAGGGCAAGCAGAACAAATGACGTCACTATGCTGAGAGCACGTTGAACTGTGCATGCAGGGAATTGCCGCAGCCGTAAATACGAGGCAAACGGCGCAACACGAACAGCCCCAACAGACAGGAAAGATTTGGTGTTTTCTTGGCAATATATGTAGGTTACGGCTTTTTCAGTTGGTTTGCCAACCACCTATAATTTGAAAACATCTTATAATAATAAGGCAGTTTCAGGCACAACTTTTAGGGACGATAGGAAGAAGTGGTCAAAATTATATATAAAATTGATATCAAACAAAAAGAAAGGTATAAAAAAAAAACGACGCATCTCAACTTATGCTCCACTTACTAGCTTTTTCTCTGGAGCTTTCAACTGCATCTGGCAGTCAGTGTGGTATTTGCTCAGTTGCAAAGTTAGTTAAATAAATAAATAAAACCAACAACAAATAATGATAAGAATGGTTTCAACTCAAGGTCCACTTGGTAGAGCTTTCTTCCTTATCTCACATTTTACTCAGAAAAAAAGGCAGTAAGTGGACTTTGAGACAAGAAGAGTTTTTTTTTTCAGACTATTACCATCTGAGGTGTTGTAAAAAATTACCAGCTGTCATTCGTCTTCAAGACTGATTTTTAATAAGCATGGTCCCTCCATCTATAACTAGGTATAGGTACAATAAAACTGTGTGTGGCAGTAAACCTCTGAATTAACTGTTAATGAGAAATACTGAATAATAAAAATAGCTATGTCCTCAAACTAAATTCCATTGCGATAGTATTACATGTATTACGGTCAGCTCAAGTAGGCTACAGCAGTGTGGGCACGGGCTACGCCCTCTCATGTTCCAGTGTGTTTGGAAAGGAACTCAGGACCAGTCACTCTGCAACGTGACCACTGAGCCCCGTGCAGCTGTCCCCGCCCCCCTCAGCCAATCAAAACGGGTCGGGGGAGGGTTTGGGCGGGGTCTCGGCCTCACGCTGTCCAATCGTAGTGCCTGATTCAATATTAGTTGCAAGACCATGCACCGGCACGTGTGTCCCTGCGTGTAAACTACTGATGGGGGGCGAACAAAAAAAATGTCTGAAGAGCATACACAGACGCTAACCAACGACAGTCGATGCCACCAGGATTCATGCAGTTTCTTTTAGATTTTCGTGTACCTCAACGTGGAATATCAAAGCTGTTGTTATCGTTTTGAAGCATATCAAAGGTAAGGTGGTCGAGTTTGTGTTATAGTCCTGTCTTTAGCCTTTGCTTTGTAGCCAGCATGTTAGCTATCACTTCAGGCTATCAGTGTACTAGTGTTCAAACTGCAAACACCCATTTATTTAAGTGTCTCATATTATAGCCAGTGAATATGTCTTATAAATATATATATATAAAGGTATAAAAATGCTTAAAATTTACAGTTGAAATTTTGCTTCCATTCATGTAAACGTACACCACCATAATAACACATTTATAGCGTCTTTAAAGTATAAGAAGCTAACAGCACCAACCAGGTAGAGACCCTAGAAATCTCGGCATTCATCCACATATAAAGACCAGCTTTTCTTCAACTACGTGACCCTGTCACTTTTAGTATCTGTGGGGTGGACGTGCATGTGGATGTTGCACAATCCCACTGTAATAGGTTCATACTGAGGTGTATTTATGTTATGCTTGCTAACAGTGACGTGAAACATGTTCTGTTTCACAGATTGTTGTGACTTACCACCAAGTGAACCATTGATTTATTATCAGTGCTTAAGTGATTTTGGGCGTGCGGCCTTTTGTCAACCCTTATGTTTATGCTCTTCTGTGACAGGCAGAAGAACATAAACACATATAAATCAAATAATGCATTCGTCTTTTTAATACTCCAATAAAGCATTTATATGCTAGTAGTTGTAGTTTGGTAAGCCACATTAGATGAATGGTTGCCTCACCTCTAATATTAAGCATTTATTTTGAATTATTTGTTCAGATTTATTACTCACAACTTTGACTAAGCCAATTCTTTTACACTTTATGTAATTAAGTTTAAACTGTAAATGTACATAAAAGGACTTGGTTTTGGTCCACTAGAGGCTCGCATGTGCACACAATGTACTTGTTGAAGGCCATTTTTTCTGAGAGCATCATTACAGCCATTCCGTGGATACATTTACACTCATGAGAGTCTCCATGTGATCCACAGTCTTGTGTTGGGTTGGCATTGGTGCAGCTGTACATTTGTGCAGAAAGCATGCTACTAGCCAATCAAATGATGTCCTGTGATCGACAACTTTTATAATCCAACCACGCCCCTACATTATGCTGCTACCTACCTACAAACTGGGGCCTGGGTCTGGGCCTGGGCCTTTTCCAGTGTTTTCAGTTTCAGTTCAGTTCACACATGGCGATTGGCAACCGTGACGTGACAAGCTGGCATTTGTACCATCACCCTCTGTGATATGCAACATGTTGTGGCATTTTTGAAGATACATACTGAGCATCTCTGCAAACCTCTTCCAGCCCTATATACGCGCTGTGTGGTATGCCATATTTTCTGCTTTTCAGTCAATGTTTCACACACAGAGTGGGGACATTAATAACAGACCATGACAGCTTGATGGTGATCTTCGCAGATGCAACCCTGCAGGTTCTTGCACCCTGTTGAGCGCTTGAGCGTGCAAAGCAGCTGCGCATAAATATTCAAAAAAGTTTACACAGGCATGTGCCAACCAAGTATCCCACCTTCGGCCGATGTGTGAGGGAGAGTCGTGAACGGGTACTGTAAAGATGACTCTTCCAGTGTCAAGATCAAACTTGACACTACTGACTCCAGTGAGTAGCAGTCATTTCACACTGGTGACGGAAGAGGCGAGATGGCAGGTAGCGATAGAGGTGGTGCGATCCACATTTAACCTATTTGATCACATGTATGTGGGGGACTGACTCCTCATGAGACAAGTAAACTGTTTATGGTTTCTCCGTCACAGTGATAGTTAAAATTGAGACTGAGTGATTCACCAGCAGTGCCTAGTTTGGACTCTGATGGGTGAGGCAGCAGTGCAGCAACACAATGTCTCCCCCACACACCCCCGTTTTGGCTTCAAGAGCATTGTTTTTTACCTTCACTGGCCACAAGAAGTCACACAACGTCCCCCACTGCATTTCTACTCCACTATAAACTGAACTTAATTGCCTTAAAATGGTCAAAAACAAAAAGGTTAAGGCAGAGAAGGACAGAGAGAGACAGAGATTTGGGGACAATGGTTTAGTAGAAGAGGGAGTGTGCGTGTCCTCCATGTTCTCAGACGGCAATAAAACAATCGCGGCCACCAAACTTAACCACAGGCTGCTAGGAAATAGCTCACTGGTGGTGCTTTTAAACTTGCCTGAGGTGGTAGGGTTTCCATTTTTCTGAGGGTTGTCTCTGAAATTTAGAATTATTAATCCCAGGTTCAGCTTTAGCTATACACTCAGAGCTGTAATAGCCTCATCTGGTGGTGACAGTTTCTCATTTCATTTCTATTACACATTTCTATTTACAGCTGTATTTGTCAGGGGTCACTCAAAAAAGACATGCAGGTTTGTAGCATTAATTATTCTGTTATTACCTCGAGTATTTGGTGATTCAGGGCTTCATGTTATAGTGCTTTGAGATAGTTTTGCTTGCGGGCTGAACAGATTGCATTTTTATCAACCTTTGATTATGCACAGTGGAATTTATGAAATATGTTTCATAATTCCCAAGTTGCCATTTAGGGTGGAGAAGTTGGCTTCAATGAGAATGGTGACTCATGTTGTTTACCAGACACTTGATATGTGCTATAAACCTGTATTACTTGTGTTAGGCAAGGATTGTAGATTGAGGCTGATATAATGATCTGTTTTTGTGTTAACAACAATTAGCAAACATTATTGCCTCTGGAAAATTTCTTGGCTTAAGTTTTTCTTTTTTTGTTGTCTCTGTAACTTGATATATTTACTACTGAAACAAGACGGAACACAACACATGGAAAAATTACTTGAAAACATGAAGGGATCTGTCAAAGAAAGAGGCCGTCTTACGGCCAGTTTTAAATGTGTGATATTTGGAGTTTCATTGGCTGGAATTAGGGATGATTATATTTCTTGTTTTTGTCCCCATTATTACCATAATACCATACTGGATATGAAAAGAAGCTCCTTCTACACCATACTCCAGACTGGATGCATCAGCATGCTGGTAAATTAATATTTATTGTAGAGGACAATGGAGAAATCATTGATTTGTTGACCGAGAGGATGGGACATTTTCCTGTAAGAGATAATTTGATGAGGCTGTCCAGGCTTGTGGTTAAAGTGGCAGCACAAAAAACTTAGCACACCCTTATGACTAATGCCACGTTTCTTTTTGAAGGTTTTTTCCCCCATCAGTAATTGTGTTTTGACTAAAATAATCTCAACAGAAGTGTCATATCAGCAAATGCTTAGATTTCAGTTTTAGTTACGCCAACTGGTGGAGCATAACATGATTATTAAAGAGGCATTTGCTGCTAATATTATGATAGTCCGGTCTGTTCTAGTGGCATGTCACGTCCATTTCTGTTGCCCCAGTCAGTTTTTTTTTTTTTTTTTTTAATTGTTTTCTTCTCCTTAGGATAATCATACAGATAATCATTGGATAGTTCCTACTTGCCTGTCAAACTACTGCATATACCATTATTTTGTGGTTTGGCAGGTTCAACGAAAACCATGATCATCCACTGACAATAGAGTACTTCAATGGATGACCAACCAAATAAGCTGCTTACCCATACAGTGACGTAGAGAGAGTTGGCAAATGTTATGGACTAATGCTAGGGCTGGAAAATATGATCAATATAATTAATTACCATGCTTAGATAGCATGTTCAGAAATAAATCATTAACTGCCAATTATGTCGCAGGAGTTGAGGTATGAATTGGTAAAGTTAGGATTTAGATTACCTAGGTTAGATTTGATCATATTTGTTTTTCTACCTCAGATTTGTGAAATGTTTTTGGCAAATGTTTGTCATGTTCTGACCATAAAGAAATGACTCAGCATACACTTTGAGCAGTTTTTACCTCAGAGGATGCTTCAACCTTTCCCTTTGCTCCACTGTCACAGAACCATTTTATCAAACATTCATAATCCTACTGGGGTTATTGTAACGTAGGTTTCAGCGACTTGGATTATATTCAAAGTGCTGCAGCTTGGATGTTCACTCAGATCTGCACCACAACCAGTCTTCACTTCTCGTGATTTTAAATTAACCTAGTTTGGCAATCACCAGGATTGGTGATGGTGGAAGATTTTATTGGTCTGGGCGACCTTAGTAGGAAGCAGACTTTCAACCATGGCAGAGATTGTGTTGTTTTTTTCCTTTTGTTTTTTTTAAAGGGATCCATTATGCTCAGGGAGATCACAAAACTTATTTTTACACATGTAACCTTTAGGTTGATTACATTAAATCACATTAGGTGAGGCTTAAATTATAGTCAAATGTCAGTTCTGTGTACTATCTATGCTGTTGTAGGCATATATTTCATCTTAAGAAATTTCAATGAGGGTAAATATAGTCAACACTAGATATATCTTTTATGTATAATAATGTAATAACTTAATATTTTATGATGTAAGTCCTGCAACTTTAAGAAGTCATGTGCTTATAATGTGAAGAGGTTGGCCGTTTTCTTTTTCACCCACTCCTGTAAGGCGCGTGCCTTTGTCTTATAAATGTACATTATGTACAGCGCGCGGTCCTCCACAGTCACTGATCTAGAATCAGCTCGCGCATCTGTCCCTCGTCCTCTCATACTCAAGAGTCAAACCCCTAGGCGGAGCTGAGACCAGTGCCTGGCAGACCGCCTGTTCTGTGGCCCAGCCTCTACAGGGCGCGCCGTGTCATTGGTCCAGCCAGCCGACCAATCAGCGGCCGCCGAGGCTTGCGGAAAACACCGCCGCGGACACGTGCCGAATGTACACAGGAAAGCAAAGCGGAGCAGAACTGCTGTTGCAAGCTGTGTACGCACCGGACAGTGACATGTCGAGCAGTGTGTGCACGCATGCCGCGGATGCTCAGGGCGACCAGGCAAACGACATTAAATTTCTTTTAAAAAATTGTGCTCGGATATTACGTGTAAACATGTCGGTGTCGTGGTGAAGCGATACGGAGCCGTTTCTCTGAGACGAGCGGAGAAGTTCACACATGTTCACGCACGGAGCCACGCCACACCTTCCTGCAGTCTCCATCTGCACAGTGCAGTAGGGAAGTGCCTCGTGTTATGTTGAGATTATTTCAGGTGACTACTGTTTTGTCTTTGTTGTGTCTACATATTGTCTGTAGAATGAAAAACTGCCAGAATAGCACACCTTTATTGTGCAGCTGTTGTTGACATAATGGGAGACAGTTGCTTGTGATTCACATTAAAGCTGAAGTTTAAGTTAGTCTCTGTTAATATGACACAAAAGTTATTTTGTGCACAACTTATGTTATAACTTATAACTGTTTTAACTAAAGTTACATGTTTGTGGTGTGTCCTCCCACATTGTATATACTACTGTTTTCTGGTTAATCAGTCAGTCATTTAGTCTTAATAGTGTCAGACATTAGTAATAAGTATTCAGTCAGCGATCATAGATGACTAAGAAAACTGACAAATATTCACAGCTGAGGAGATGCAACCAGTGAATTTTGTGCATCTGGGTCTCATCAGCTGACTAATCATTTCAGCTCTAACTGCAACCTCAAGGCTCATTCTGCACATGTCATCAACCAGAAGTAGTTGGTTTCCTTTGCTCTCTTGCTTTTAGAGGAGTTTTGTTTATACCGACAAGCACAGACATTAGGTTTATGATCTGTTGGTTTAAAAGTCATAGGGACCAAGGCTTTGTTAAAATAGTCAGTCTGCTCTGCTACAATGATCAGTTGAATCCACATTGATTAGTAATGTAGAGTCACTGACACCTGTTTCTCGTAGTGAGCAGATTTGTGGCCAATTGTTGGAGCAGAGCCCGGCCAAAGTCAAGTGAAGAGCTGTTTTCACTGGCAAGTGATGTGGTATGACTTCGCTAAATTCACCGGTGTCTCCTGCATCTTGTTTACAGCCGAGACTACAGTGATGCTTTTGTTGATTTTACAGTTGTTACTTAGGTAAAGCAAATGATCTGTCTCGCCCCGACACATGGGGTTATCACTTTAAAAGAGACGTTGTGATGGTGACAACAGACCGTTCTCCAGTTCTACATGTGTGCTGCACTGTGGTGCTTGTTGCCGCGAACGCCTACGGTCATCCTGGAGATGGTGTGTTTACTGCCATGTGCCTTCTCTAACTCTTACAGCCACTTTTACCCTGAATGGCAAAGTGTTTCACCTGGAGCGTAACGTTCTCACTGAAGACACAGTCACGATAATTAACCTTCTGATCAATGAAACTGTCCTGCACTCTTCCCCGAAAAGGGATATGATGTCACGGCTTTGATGTGGTAATCAATAAATACTGAGCAGAGTAATGCTGGAAATAAGATTATTTGAATTATTGATTGATACAGTGATTATTTTATATATCAGTTGCATTATTTACAAAGATTTAAAACAGAATTAGGGATTGTGCAATATTTTTTTAGTGTATAAGAGATGTTGCTGTTTGTACTCTGAGGTGATGGGCGGCCGATAGATAAACATTTTCTGACGCAGAACATCTGTGTACCTGTTGATCAATCGTGCCAATCGGCAGGGCAAAGTCGAATTAAACTGAACGTTGGACCTGCAGCTTCACCAGAGCTGGCCAGGAGATCACACCAAAACAGGAAATGCAACCTAGAATTTGTCCTTTTTATAGAGAACAGCTGAATTAAAAGGAAGATGGAGTAATTTTTATGTGTATTTAAATGTACCTCACCCATTCTGACTTAAGTGACACCCCAGCCAGGTTGTGGATGTTTCAGTGACACGAGAGAGTGATTTGCCTGTGTGTCACCGTGACTTTCCCAGCATGCATTTCTCATTGCTTGTCACGCCGTACAAAAATACACCATGGGCTAATTAAGACCGCTTAGTGAGTCAGATGTCTGTCACTAAAAATGCATTAAAAAAGTAGCATGTACGCTATTTTAGTTTTTTTTTTTTTTTTTTTTTAAAGGGAGAGAGACAGGTTATGGTTATGTGTCCTGCCTGTAGCCGTTCATCTCCAAATCACTCCAGCTCTGACCATGTCACAGTCAGCACGCCGTGTTAGATTTTCTTTCCCACACTAAGATAGACATTGTCTTGCATAATCAGAGACTGGTCTTACTGAGTGCATTTCCTGTGAATAATTCAGGCAAGTGGGTGGCATAGTGGCTCAGTGGTTTGCGTTGTTACTTCACAGTCATTGCTTCAAACCCACCCAGGCCAGCCCAGCTCCTGGCCTCACCGTGTGGAGTTTGCATGCTCGCTCCGTGTCTGTGTGGGTTTCTGCCTGCCGCTCCAGTTTTCCTCCCACAGTCCAAACACATGCAGGTTAGGTGAACTGGAAACTCTAAATTGCCTGTAGGTGGGTGCAGTGAGTATGACTGTTGTGTCTGTGTTGTAGCCCGCCCCGTCACTTCACGCAGGCTGTGATTGGCCGCAGCAGCGTGACAGAAAATGGATTCAATTTGGGGATGCACCCTCTGAGCAAATATCCCACTACAGTTGGCTTAGCAAGAGGATGGGTGGGCCAAGATGGCACATCCAGGTAGCTTGATCACAGTTCACCACCACCGCCACCTCCACCCACCGCCGTGTGTCTTTGCCATCATCCCATGGAAGTATGCATGGATGCCAGCCTGCCTCGACGCCCACTCACGCCCTGCTTGCATATTTCCAGATCATTATTGCTCCTTCCCTCCCCCACCCAGTGCGGCTGTAGCGCGCACACAGTTTGTCATGTGCAAGTGTGCATCATCTGTCTGACTAAACATAATGCTGATTAGCATTTTCATGCCTGGCGAGGCCTGCAGCTCAGTTGCAACGACACTGCATCAACATGAATTTGGCGAACTCATATACCTGCCGTTGATTGCTACTTCCCATTCCAAATTGTTTGAGACATTTCTGAGTAATGAGCTGCATTTGTCATTAGCTGTCCACACCTGTTATCCTCTTGTCAGGACTAATGACCAGTCTCCAGCTGGTGGCGGCTGCTCCTGAATCTGTCCACTTAGCCGTATTTGGTTATTGCGTCAGGGACTGGAAGCTGAGGTATGTCTGAGCTGTTGGCGCAGGAACATACCTAAACCTGTCCTGAGCAAATTCTGCACCAAATGCATCACTGCACACCTGCAGGAGGCAGGTAAAGGGGGCTGTGGGACAGTTAGGTGTATAAAATTGACAGGATTTGACAACTGAGGACCGGCCTGCGTCGTCTTCTGGTTGCGTCTGTGGGGATTAAAGGATTATGGGGAGTCTCCCTTACCCGAGGAATAAATAGAACTAGACTTTTACTTGCGTAGGTGGTGGCCATATATACACTTAGAGACACTATTCAGAAGCAAACCCTAATTTATAGCAGCCCTCTGATGTTAAGCTTTGTTCCCTCCACCTGGTGTTCTGTTTGTTTTGACTGTCCTCTGGGTAAAAGGGGACTAAGCTATGACGAATGTCCCTTGTAATTCAGGCATTAGTGCATGTTCACCGGATCTATATTCAGATACATGCATACGCACTTGCTGCATGCAAATAGGAGCAGGAGATTATTGTCATTCTGTGCTCAAGATGAGGTGATTGTTTTTTCTTGGTAATCTGGGTAAAAGGCTAACAGCTGGGTGCTCAAAAGCCATACACTCTCTACTCACTCTGACAAACATTCAGCCTGCACCACAAGGCAGGAAAAACATCTCATGGCCATATTTGATTCTTCCTTGAAGGCCAACATGATAAACGGATGATAAGCATTCCCTCTGTTGTCTTTTCATAGTCATAGTCCTTGGGAGAAGCATTTTGTAATCCTGCAGCTAATATTACTCACTCTCTGTCTGTTTCTCTGTTTTTTTCTGTCAGGTGGCCTTTAGCACCTAGAGCAACACATCTCCAACGAGGCGAGAAGACCAGATACGGAGTGAAGTTAATGTTTTTTGCTCTCACCAAGAACTGTTTTTCTCACTCTCCCTCACAATCTCTCATCCCATCTGCTGGAGGACTTATGCCAAGGCTGTTTCATAACCAGACATTCATCTCTTGTCGGCACTACTTTGAGTGACACTTTCCTTCAGGATAGTTAAAGATAATTTGCTGTCTTTCTGGAAAGGCAGCCTTTGCTTTTTGATCATTTGGAAGATTTTCCTGCCGTTTACACATTTTGAAAAACCCTCAAAAAAAAAAAGGGGGCTCACAGCCCAAAACGCTTTCATTTAACAGACTTTTGGCTGGATATACCATGAATTTCTCTCCTTAGTTCTTTTAACCAGCAACCAACAACTATGATTCACCTGTGGATACATAGTAGCCCCACTTAAATTTAGGTTGTACCTGTTTTTCTCCTCGGCTGACATCTTTAGCTGTACCAGCCTCATCCTACTCTAGTATGAGTTATGACAACTCTAAATCAACGCCCAGCAGCAGCACTCGGGGGCGAGTGGCAAGGGCCGGCGAGAAAGACAACAACCAGGAAGCAGAGTCTGAGGGGTTAAACTCCCCGAAACCCAGCGGTGGTCAGCCCAGCGGCAATGTCGCCCCTCAGGAGCAGGGGAGCGAAGGCGGAGGAGGCTCGTCACCCAGCGGAGGGTCAGGATCCGGAGTTTCGTCCGGGGACCAAAGGGGGCCTAACTCGGACGATATGGACGGCCTCTCCAGCGGGAACGACTCTGGGGAGAGGGAGAGCGAGGGTGGGATGGAGAGGGAGAACGCGTCACGCGGGCGCCAGTCCACACATAGCTCCCACAGCTCATCCAATGGCAAGGACTCTGGCATGATGCTGGAAACCACGGAGAGCAACAAAAGGTAAGAGAAGAAGAGGAGACAGAAATGCTGAATGAAATGCTTTTTTAAATTAGTTTCTTTCTCAAACAGTCTTCAGCATGACACACACATCAAATGGAGTTAGGCTATAATAGGTAACCCTCCATGGAAACATTTTATAGATTGGTAAACCAAGGATTAGATTTTAGGGTTGTCCAGATCAAATTTTTATTGCCCCCCTGATTCCAAGTCCTGTAATATCTATAAGGATTATTTTTATTATTGATTCATCTGCTGAATATTTTCTCAACTAATCAAGTAATCATTTGGTCCGTTACAATATCCCAAAGTGAAAGGTTGTGTTTTCAGTGGCCTGGTAACATAAGCAAACAATCCCACATCTGTAATTGTATGTTGCTGAATCCTGATTGGTGCACAGGGATGTGTGACATCACTTCTTTCCAACTGAGCACTGCCCACTTCACCAATGACAAAAAAAACAAACAAATTCGCAATTTCAGAAATCTCCCACATGAAATGAGCGAAACCTTTCCAGCTTTCACAGAACATGAGTGTGTTTTGTGTAGGACAACATCACTCAGTGAAAGAAGGTGGTTAAAAAAAATTGGTTTTCAGGGCCTTTAACTTCAAATGCAGTTTTAAAAGGTCTATAACACAATAGCAAGGAGAGCAAACCTTCAGTCTTTAGACTGAAAAGGCTCTTCACGCATCACTTATTAACACATTATCAGTGCAGACATGATTAGCTGTAACTGCTGTCTGCTTTTTTTTTTTCATTGGCACAAATGCACAGAATTGCTTTGTTCAGCTGTCTATAATTGACGTAAAAACGTTATAGACACATATACAACATACATACATAGAACCCACACATACAGACAGTTATGTTGTTAGATTTCTGTCTTTTTCTGGTCAGGACTTCACATGCTGTGTCAGTACAGAAGCAGTGCAGATATACCCAGCCCTTTTTCTCTGTGTGTAAAAATGGTCGTTCCTCCTTCGCCCAGCTCCAACTCCCAGAGCCTCTCACCTCCCAGCGGCTCCCTGGCCTACAGCCTGCTGTCGACCAGCTCGGAGCATGACCCCCCCTCCACCTCCGGCTGTAGCAGCGACCAGTCAGCGAGGGTCCAGACCCAGAAAGAGCTGATGAAGGCCATCAAGGAGCTGAAGCTCCGCCTGCCAGCTGAGCGCAAGGCCAAGGGTCACTCCAGCACTCTAAATGCACTCAAATACGCACTTCAGTGTGTCAGACAAGTCCGAGGTGAGTTGTGTCTTCTTTCAGCAGTGATTTTTAAGCCCCTGCCCTTTTCTTGAATGTATTTCCAAGTGCAGCGTGTAATTCTGTCTTCCACCTTGCCACGTCCGCAGCTAACAAGGAGTACTACCACCAGTGGAGCGTGGAAGAGTGTCACGGCTGCAGCCTGGACTTGTCTACCTTCACGATTGAGGAGCTTGACAACATCACCTCAGAATACACCCTCAAAAACACTGTAAGTTCACAGAGTTCTTCACTTATTCCTGCCTTTTTTCTACAAGTATCGTATTACTCTGGTTAGTGAGCCGTGTACATTGTCTTTTCATTACGTTTTGTTTCTGCCCCTAGGTATGAAATGTAACGGCATGGAAAGGAACATTGCTTTAGTCACATGGCCTTGAATGCCATTAAGATTTATGAGAAACTCATAACGGAGGGATCTTGATTAATTGGTGCTGCAGTTTTTTTGCTGCGAGCCACGTATGTATCGAGAGAAGTGATTATATTAAACTCGAAGATGTTTTATTCAAGTTCCACTCGTGAAAAGCCATTTGAGTCAAGCTCCTCTACAGTAATGCCCACACTTAATCTAAGCCAAACTTTTAGGTAAAAGCCTCTCTCTCTCTCTCTCTCTCTCTCTCTCTCTCTTTGTCGTTCTCTCAGCATGATACTAATTGTTTCCTTGGACATATTTCAAAATAATGGACTTTATTAACAGCTCGGAAAAACACTGTAGAGAGGGCACATTGTCAGAGTTAGAACCATTTCTGTGTACATTTTAAACACATGTGCTTGTGTTTGAAATGTAATACACTGAAAACACACAGGTTATTATTAGCTTTTAAAAACTGTATTTTCTCATGGAACTTTTGTTTGGCTCATGTACAGAAACACCCTTCCTCACACCCTTCTTTTTTCAGTAACAGAGATGGATACTATTAAAGCTGCCAAGTGCAACTGTGCCCAAAGAAAGATCTAATTGACAGCTTTTTGGAGAAGTCACAGCATGTCTCCCTAAACTCCCGTTTTTCTTTTTTTTTTCCAGGACACATTCTCCATGGCCGTGTCATTCTTGTCAGGGAAGGTCGTGTACGTGTCACCCCAGGGCTCGTCCCTGCTGCGCTGTAAGCCCGAGTGTCTCCAGGGGACAATGTTCTCCGAGCTCTTGGCCCCGCAGGATGTCAGCACTTTCTACAGTGGCACGGCGCCCTGCCGCCTGCCTCCCTGGGCTTCCTGCATCGGATCTGGTGAGCTGAGGCGAAGGAAAATCTGGGAAGGGTTTTGGTGTGGGGTCATATAGAAGAAAAAAATCTCACGGGTAGTGAAATCTCAAGAACCAGAATGACGACAAGTTGAGACGATTTCAGACAGAGAATACTGCTCAATGTCTGACATTGATTTTTCTAGAACTGAACTCCACTAATCCAATCAGGAAAATGTGTAGTCTTCATCAAACGTCGTGGTACTGACGCTTTCCCCCTCTCTCCCCTCCCAGCCTCTCCTCCAGTCGACTGCACTCAGGAGAAGTCCATGTTCTGTCGGATCAGCGCCAACCGGATGCAGGGCGGCGAGATGCGCTACTACCCGTTCCGCCTCACGCCGTACCAGCTCACTCTTAGAGACTCAGATGCTGCTGAACCTCAGCCCTGCTGCCTGCTCATCGCAGAGAGGGTCCACTCTGGATATGAAGGTATTGTTTTGTGAGAGAGACAGAGGCGTTAAATAAATTGAGACTTACTTTTTCAATAAAGGTAATTTAGTTTGACATTTAGAGGGAAAACACTCAAATGTCAACAATAATAGTCCAAGTAAAGTTCTAGATAAAAGCCCACAGTTTGAATGCATTTTGATGCTAAAGTTTAACATCAAGCTACCAAACAAAACTTGATCTCTATAGCACCTTTCAAAACCAGTTACAAGGTGCTTCACAAAAACAGTAGATGCAAAGATAGCAAGGAATCAGTGGTGGTCCTAAATCACACTGTGAGACACATCCACCGCTCATGGCAAAGCAAAGTGATCAGAATATGACATGAACTGATGCAGAATACACGGGTTTGACGCAACAGTTAGAGAAGGCTATTTTTATTTAACTAACAGGGGAAAAACGCAGCCACTCATACACAAACTAAAACAGTGGATGTATGTCAGCACCGTGGCCAAAGCTCGTTTATAAGAGCGGTGCAAATGGATGATGTGAAATGTGACGTGCCTCCGCTCTCATATACTTTTTCCTGCGTCCATTGCAGTGCTACAGTTTACCATGCGTTCACTGCACAGTATGAAATGCCCCAAATTGATATCATACACTCTGGCAGATTGTGACCAAGATTTTATCAGAGCGATGCTGCACAGTGTGTGAATGTGCATGATCATTTGTCGTCGCACAGTTATGTAATGGAATATCCCTAAAGACATTAAGTTGACTCTTAAACTGAGCAGTAGTCAGATCATTATTTATTTTCCCTGTAACACTAATAACTGAGTTCTAATAATGAGCAGTGCTGCTCATGTTTTTATTGTGGTTGTGCAGCATTGATAATGTTATGTCAGAGTAACCCAGGCATCATACATACAATCTGATTATCAGCTCAGCTGGATTATTCTTTTCTAGTTTCATCATTTTATGTTTGGACTATAAGTGTGATTCATGTATTTTAGTATCAAGATCAGATCCTTCTTATGTGCTGTTCCAGGCAGACGCCATTTGTTTCAATAGGGCAACTCTACATGATTAAGAACTTTACTCATGATTACTCATTGCATAATTTAAAACTAGTCAATGGTACACTTGAAACTGTAATGTACTCGGAGTGAGCGCTGTGTGTGTGAGTGAGTGTGTTAGAGGGAAAAGAAAAGCGACAGACTGTGTCTCACTGATTTGTGCTGGAAAACCATATTCCCCTGAATATGGATAATACCATTGACACCAAATGATTGGACGTCTCTCAGAATTACAAATAAACCTTTATCATATATACAGAATGGATGTTCGAAAACATGCTTTTCATCTGTTGCGTGTGTGTGTGTGTGTCCTCTGCGCCCTCCAGCTCCTCGTATCCCTCCAGACAAGAGGATCTTCACCACCAGTCACACTCCCAGCTGCCTCTTCCAGGAGGTTGACGAGAGGTCAGTTTAACGCTGTCTGATGCGGTGCTCACTGCTGTGTTGCCGCCCGGCCGTAGTGTTTTGACAGATGAAGTGACGATGTATGAATTGTGTAATTTCAAATTGTGCAATTCATATATTATATATATATATATATATATATATATATATATATACATACTCAGATTCAGTCAGCTTGATTTGAATTTAGAAATTGTCAAAAACAATTCTGTTATTCATCACTTTCCCTCTGTGAATATTTAGTTGTAAACTGATCTGTTTACAGCTGTAGAGCAGGAGCAGATGTACTATGACTGTCTAACAGTGTGTAAATATATTTTGTTTTCAGGGCAGTGCCGTTGTTGGGCTACCTGCCTCAGGACTTGGTGGGAACCCCCATCCTGCTCTACATCCACCCCGAGGACAGGCCCATGATGGTGGCCATTCATGAGAAGAGTGAGTTTATTTTCACACTTAACTCGTGTCTGAACTGCAGCTGCTGTTCATATACATCATGTACTGAATAATGGGCTTTTTAATTTGTTGATTTCTACATGAATCCACCTGTATTTACAGGTAGTTATGCTATTATGAGCTCCTTCTCTTCCAGTTAAAAAGAGATGGACTCAGTCATTGTGACCTCTGGAAATTATTGTGTTTTTAAAACAAATCGTAAATTAATTTCTTTCATCTCAGTTTTCTCATACAATGTTGTGACTCTTCAGTCTTTCAGTTTGCTGGGCAGCCGTTTGAGTATTCACCCCTGAGAATGTGCGCCCGCAGTGGGGAGTATCTGACCATTGACACCAGCTGGTCTTCCTTTGTCAACCCCTGGAGCAGGAAGGTGGCGTTCATCGTAGGGCGCCACAAAGTCAGAACGTAAGTTTATTCATTCACATCTACTAGAAAGTATTTGGATTTTTTTTTTTTTCATTTATGAAAAAGAAAAAACTTTATGTCCGTCTCTCTCTCCTCTCCATCTGTCTCCAGGAGCCCTCTGAATGAAGACGTGTTCACCATGCCGCAGGGCTGCGAGAGCCGGATCACCACCCCCGACATCGTCCAGTTGAGCGAGCAGATCCACCGGCTCCTGGTGCAGCCGGTGCACAGCGGCGGCTCTCAGGGCTACAGCTCGCTCGGGTCCAGCGGCTCGCGGGGCTCCCGCCGATCGCACCAACAGCACCTCAGTGCCTCAGCCACCTCGTCCAGCGACAGCAACGGCCCCGCCGTGGATGAGGCCGCCGCTGCTGTCGCTTTACACAAACCTGTGAGTCTGAGCAACAACATAGCAGAGATGCTACGCAAGACCTGTAGAGGGAAAACAAACACAAAATGACTTCTGGACTTCTTCATTCTTTATTCTGAGTTAACCGAGTTTGATGCTTTGATTTCTCCAGATGACGTTCCAGCAGATCTGCAAAGACGTTCACATGGTCAAGACAAACGGACAGCAGGTTTTCATCGAGTCCCGTAACCGGCCACCGCCCAGAAAAAACACCAGCGCAGGTAAAATAAACAGTTGACTGATATTGTCTGGTTATATATCACACGTTACTATATTATAAGAAAAATATATTTAAAAAAAGTCCTTTATGTGTACTGTCACTTCACTGAGCAGTATGAGAACCAGTCAGCTCAAGTTTTCACTTCCTGTTCCTCTCCGTTCTTCACCCAGGCACAACAAACATCAGAGCCATCAGCAGTGACCCAATCAGAGGTCTGATAGCAGACATGACAAAACCACCCAAAGCTTTGGTCCCCGCGCCGCTCATACAGAAGGATCCTCCAACCGGCTACTCCTACCAGCAGATCAACTGTCTGGACAGCATCATAAGGTGTGTGTTTAAGCCTGAAGCCATACACTATCTTGTCTTTTTTTTGTTGTTGTTGTTGTTCATCGCTTCACTCATCCAACAATACTTTGTTTATACGCAGGTACCTGGAGAGCTGCAACATTCCCAACACAGTTAAAAGGAAGTGTGGCTCCTCCTCCTGCACCACCTCCTCCACGTCTGATGACGACAGACAGCAGGAAGCCAGCGGCAACAATAAAGGTACTTTTTAATGCTGGCCTTGAACAAGTGTGGGTTGTTGTGTAGGTAATGGTACAGCAGTATATATGGTTGGAGAAAAACATATTCTGATCATTTATCACTTTTGTTATATTACAGATAATTTCATCTTTCTTTAATTTGGTTTTCTGTCTGCAGAGCTCAGAAGCTTGCGCAGCCTCTTGAGTTTCCCAGATTATACTGATTTTTCCTCGGTGTTTTTGTTCCTTGCAGGTGGTTCAGTTAGCCTCGTAGGTGAACCACCTCCTCTGCCCCCGCTGCCATGGCCAGCAAAGGCAGAGAGTGTAGCCTCAGTCACGTCCCAGTGTAGCTTCAGCAGCACCATCGTGCACGTGGGAGACAAGAAGCCTCCCGAGTCAGGTGGGCATCACCAACACTCATCTGTGCCTGTTTACCTCTGTAGTGAGTTTGTGTGAAACCCGACAGGTTTGTATGGAGGTGCCTCCGTGTTTTCAAATGAACTGAAAGGCCTTTGATGGTGGTGGTTAAAGCTGATACCGTTTTCTTATTTTACCTTCCTTGCTTATTTTGCAAGGGCAGTGACAAAAAACGCGTTTATTACAGCACTTCAGAAGTCTTGCAGAGACCTTGAGCCACATCATATATGACCTTGAATTTTTTTCTTAAAATTCCTGGTTGTCATTTCCACTTTTTTCTGTACAAAGTGATACTATGTAACGTGTTATAATGTTAAGCAGCGACCCAGTCAAGGGTCTGATGTTAAATGCTTAAAAAAAAGTGTAACACTACTAACAGAGTGCTGCTTATCTACTACTGTCTGTATCTTAAGTTTGCTAACATTAGCTACCACTAGCAGCTGGTCATACCAGACCACCTGAGGCTGTAGCCATTAAACTAATTTACTTTATTGAATTTAGCGAAAGTGTTTTTATTGCTCATGAATTTACCTTTTCCATTTGTAATTCGTTATTTCTTCCACCAAAAATTGTCTCACTTTAATCTTCCTCCAGCAGTACTCACTTCTCTAACACCCCACCATCCCTCTCCCTCTCTGTCACAGACATCGTCATGGAGGAGGCTCCTACAACTCCCACACTGGCTCCTCCATCTATTACGACACCAACTCCCCCCGCCTACGGCCCGACGCCTCCTGCCAATGCAGCCATCACCCCTCCTCACCCTCCTCTTCCTCCTCCTACTCTTCCTCCTCCTCCACCCCCTCCCCCGCCTCCTTTCCCTCAAGCCGCTCAGCCAGAGAGGGACAGCCGGAGAAGTGGAAGTGCCGGAGGAGGCGGAGGTGGACGGCTGGGTCTGACAAAGGAGGTGCTCTCCGCCCACACCCAGCAGGAGGAGCAGGCGTTCCTCGACCGCTTCAAGGACCTCAGCAAGCTGCGCGTGTTCGATCAGACGGCGTCCTCGACCGTGCGATGTCACACCCCAGCTGCCAACCCTCTGTCACGAGGTAGGGGCGCACTGCACCCACCAGTCTAACGCGCGCGCGCACACACACACACACACACACACACACTACTGTATATACAATGTTCAAGCAGGGATTCATACCCTATAATATAACCAACATATACAGGCAAACAGCCATTCACACCTGCTGACAAATTAGAGTCACCAATTAACCTGCTGGACTGTGGGTGGAAGCCAGAGTACCTGGAGATAACCCACGCAGGCACAGGGAGAACATGCAAACTCCACACAGAAAAGCCCCGGGTGAACTGGGGTTTGAACCCAGAACCGACAGTACTAATCACTGCATAAGATTTATGATTGAAGAAAAAAACGGCAACAAGACCAGGATAAAGGATAAGTAGTGCTTCGCTCTGCAGAGACTGTGTGTTTATTGTGCATGAAAACTTGAACCTGTTGCGCCCAGTTTTTGGAAACCTCCATCTCTGTGCAGAGGGGAGGATGTCATATTCATTAAAAGCAGGGTGGTCAGGATTAGCCTTTTGTTGTGAATTCTTCAGATACGAATGTCTGTCAAGGTGGAAATTAAAGTCACTGGTGACCAGCAGCATTCTTTATCGAAGTGTTTAGGAAATTTAAATTCCCACCACTGAAAAACTGAGGTTATCACTGATTTTGTGATGGATCTGTAAAAGAATACCATCAAGCCACTCATGTTCAATAATTCTTATTAAACTGTTGATGTGAAAAGCAAAATTATTCAGTGTCAAAATTCAGCTTTATTCTGTGTTTTCTCTTTCTCCAGGAGTGCGTTGTTCCCGTGACTACCCTGCTGCAGGAGGCAGCACCGGCCACAGACGTGGTCGTGGAGGAAAGAGACTAAAGCACCAGGAGTCACCTGACCAGCACAGCTCTCTGGGCCTGAGCGGGAGCCACAGAGACCCGAGAACCAGCACAGCCCCCATGCCCCTCAACATGCCTTTCGGACCCTCGGCAAACTCCTCCTCCTGGCCCTCTGTGGGCTCCCAGGCCAGCATCCCGTCCGCCCCTTTCGCCCCCGGTATGCTTCCGATCTACCCGGTTTACCCGCCACTCACGCAGGCCTTACCCATCCCAGACCCATCACGCTTCCCCCCTACCCAGATGGTTCCTCCTATGATGGCCCTGGTCCTGCCGAACTACATGTTCCCCCAGATGGGAGCGCCCATCTCTCAGCCAGGCGCCACCCCGGGACACTTCTACAACCCTAACTTCACGTACCCCGGCACCACCCCGGCCGTTGTGCCCTCCATCGTCTCCAACCCCATGCCCATCCCTGGCACCTGCGCCCCGTCTCGTAGCAGCACCCCACAGTCCTACAGTCAGACGCCCGCCGACCGCGAGGGCGCAGAGTCCCCCCTCTTCCAGTCCCGATGCTCCTCCCCCCTCAACTTATTGCAGCTGGAGGAATCTCCAAGCAACCGGTTAGAAGTCGCCACAGCCTTGGCGGCATCACAGCAAGCCACGCCTTCTGCGCAGGGTGGTGCAGCCGGAGGACAGAGCTCAGCCAATCAGGGGAGCTCTGACGATACCTCCAAGGAGAATGAGAATGTGAGTACACAGATGGTCGGGACAGCATATAGTCTTCTCAAAATCACAATGTGAGTTGAAAATATTCTTTTGTGGGAAGAATTTAGATTTTTTTTTTGCATTCCTGTTTCAGGGTGAAGCAAATGAGTCCAACCACGATGCGATGTCCACCTCCAGCGACCTGCTGGACCTGTTGCTGCAGGAGGACTCCCGCTCAGGAACCGGCTCAGCTGCCTCTGGCTCCGGATTCTCGGGGACGAGGTCCTCGGGTTCAGGCTCTGGCTCCAACGGCTGCAGTTCCTCTGGCACCAGTGGCACCAGTCAGTACATTGAACTTTACCAGCTTATGATTTTTAATTGTTAATTTTGTAATTGTTTTGAATGGTCTGGAGCACAGACTGCCCAAAGTCAACCATAACTAATCCTCAGCTTTATCTTCCTTGTCCCATGCAGGCAGCAGTCAGGGCAGCCACACCAGCAAGTACTTTGGCAGCATCGACTCGTCCGAGAACGACCACTCCCGCAAACAGCCAGCAGGTGGCAGCAGCAGCGCTGGGGGAGATGGCGGTGAGGAGCAGTTCATCAAGTGTGTCCTCCAGGACCCCATCTGGCTGCTGATGGCCAACACAGATGACAAGGTCATGATGACGTATCAGCTGCCCGTCAGGTACGATACAGGACATCTGTTTGTTTATTATTAAGGATGTTTTAATTTCTTATTAAGTAGCGTTTTTACCTCCAGTTGGTTCGAGACTGGCATTACATTTTTTAAATTAGCACCGTAATTTTTTAAAAAACAAACAAAATTTCATCATTTGCAGCAAACAATACTTTGTAAGTTTTATTTCTTGTGTTATTGCATCAACAGTTGTTATAAAACAGCAGCTTTTCAGCTTTGAACCAGTAACTTCCGTCCATGAGGCATGTTATGACCAACTGGCTGATGGTCCAGAAAGACGGCAGGTTTACAGTGAGCATTTCTTCCTAACAGGGACATGGAGACGGTGCTGCGAGAGGACCGCGAGGCCTTGAGGAGCATGCAGAAACATCAGCCACGCTTCACCGAGGAGCAGAAGAGGGAGCTGAGCCAGGTTCACCCCTGGATCCGCACAGGACGCCTGCCACGAGCCATCAACATCTCTGTGAGTTTAAAAAAATTAAAATTAAACATTAAAAAAATCTGTCAGTTAAGTACTGAAATACTAACAGGAAAACATGTTTCCCTCCGGTTTCAGGGCTGCACAGGCTGCAAGTCTCCTCCCTCTGTGCCTGCGGCCACCCCCTTCGACGTGGAGATCCACGAGATGGAGCTGTGCAGCGTGCTGAAGGCTCAGGAGGAGGGCGCCGGCAGGGGCAAGAAAAATCTCACCGAAACGGCCATGGATGAAGCTCACCCAGAGGACGAGGAGGCGGAGGAGAAAGGAACCAAAACACAAGACTGCAACCAAGACATGACGGCAGAGGAGCGGAGAGCAACCGCAGAGGCTGCGGAGGAAAAGGTGGAGGCTCAGCCGCCTGAGTCTGACATGACTCACTGAAGTAGGTGGCCAAAGATAAACACTATCATGACCTTTCTATGCTGATATGCAGAGGATGTGCACCTGCCAGGAGTTTGTGCTCGTATCATCGTTACACAGGGTGTAAGGTGTGAAAAAAAGAAAACGGGCTCCGCTGGGACATTAAGGTGCATATTGAGCCAGACAACTGCCATTTATTGTTTGATAGGTCAGGCAGGACACTTGGCTGAGTTGATTCTTCATCTGACTGAGTCTGACTTTGACGACAGCACACCAGGCATGTTGTATGACTGCATATTAAATGCCTTGGAAAACACAGGACATGCACACACACACTCAGTTTTAGAGAGTGAATTAGGACTTTTTTTCCCCTCTCTCTCTGCTGTTGTCATAGTTCTTAGCATATTTATTTAAGTTGTAAAATAATCAAAGAGGACTAAGGTGAATGTGTTACAAAAGAAGAAAAAAAAAAAGACGCCTTTATATAAAGATGGATGTGCTTCACCACAGTGTCCTCCTTGACGCTTTCATCTCCCCTGTTCAGGGTTCAGCTGGTGAGGAAAGAAGGGGGTTTACCTGTGACAGAATGTTTCCCAGCTCATCTGGGATCCTGAATTGTTTAGGTTTTTTTTTTTTTTTTTTTAATGTGCCCCAATTAAAGAAACAGCAACTTTCACCCAATAGAGAAAACTGTACAGTGAGAGCCAGGTTATTTTGTAAAATGTGTATATTTTTATACTTTCATCCACTGCAAATAGAGAAAGGATTATTGCCCAAAAAGTGTCTGTACTGTAAAAAGTGTACATGAATATCAGAGATTGAAAAACCATTGTGTTATGAATTTAGAAGGAGAAACAAAACAAATCAGATCACAGTCTCTTTTTTCCCTGTGACACTACAGTGTAGCGCGATGTACAGTTAAAATCGCAGGGCAGCGTGGCAATCGCTGGGAGTCGAACCCGGACTTTAAGGTTTCCTCTTCGGACTGGGCATTAAGCTTGTGCACAGTGAGAAAATGAACCGATGCCTCTTTCAGAGAATGAGTCTGTCAAACAAATATCACAGACAGTATTCCTCCCACCCTCACCCCCCCCATCCCCATCCAAACTGCCAGCACTCTAAGGAGCTGTAAAACCTTCAGCAGAGGGAAGAGTTTGTGTGTTACCAGTGCTTGCTCATGGTGGTACGTGGATTTTGAAAGAGATGGACGCTAACTCTTGAAAAAAATAAAATAAAAAAAAGTCTAGAGTTCGGACAGTGTTTACTATCTTTTCCTTTCTGTCCCTCTCTCACTCTCTCCTCCTCTCTGTGGCACTGTTCTGGTCATGTGATATCCAATGCTTTATGGCGTTAGTGGTGTCTGCGACAGTTTCTTAATATTTTTGTGAAATTCTTTGTACAAAAAAAGACAATAAAAGTGACTTGAAAAGCCTTTAAAATGTGAAGTCTGATTTTTTTTGTTTTTTCACCTCCTACAGCTCAGTTAGTTTTGTGATTACATCTCTTTGCAGTCTATTTTTGTTGGTGGGTGTTTTGCAACAGTTGGCCTGGATACTCAGAAGTGTCCAGAATGAACTGGCGGATCGGGGCAGCTGCTTTCCTCACTGAACCACAGTCTCCTTCTATTCAACTGTGGTTTTTACCCAGAGTGGTCACCGCAGCTTAAAAAAGACAAAAGGCATGCCCTCGTTTAGACAAACACAAAGTTCATTGCACATTATGATTATAACAATGACGACAATGATTGTAATGTGTGTGGGTTATTTTGTGAGGGAGCTGATGTTAATGAACGAGCTTGAGAGCTTCCTTAAAGTCACATTATGTCTATTAAAACCATAGTTTTAACCATTTTACAACAAGCAGTGGATCTTTCTGTGCCAAAATAAAGTATATTTTGCTGTTTCCATGAATCCATATTTACTTTTAAAGAGTCCTGTCTGACTTCTATTTTGGTCGCTGTGTTTTTCATTCTTTCCTGCAATTAAACCGACATCCTTTACAACTTACTTCCCACTGCCATGAATTATGTGGAAAGGAATTTAATCTTCATAATTAACCTTCACTTGCTCTCCAGCAGAGTAAACTCTGCATTCTGGCCCAGGTACGCTTCAAAAACAACCGCTACTACTACCAGCAACAACAGCAATACCTCCAAGTCCAGACAGATGACAAGGTAGACATATCCCACTAAGTTCCAACTTTATTGCACAGTGAACAGAATATCCTCGTAATAAACGGACCACGATTTCATACACCTACAAACTCTAGGTTTTTACCTGGTCTTGTTTCTGTGAAAAGAATCAGATCATTTGCGATTGTAAAATCACTCTCAGCCACATGGTGGCACTAGGGAAGAGTTAGAGGATCACCAAAGTCAAGGTGTGTTCAGACAGAAAGCAAAGCAAATTTTCCCCTCGTGTCATTTGCTTGAATAAGAACCTCTAACTGTAAGCCAACTAGCAACTTACATACCCATCATGTCTGTGGGGGTGTGACTGTGTGGTTTTTCCTCTGACTGAACTCAGAACTAATTCTGATCTGTCTCCTCCAGTCTCATCTTTTTCCTCTCGTCTCTGTACATTTATAAAGCAGGTTCATAAAGCCCTAGGGTACAGTTTTTTTTTTTTGCTAAGCTGAAACTTGAAAATTGTAAATTCATGTTGCCCCAGCTGAATCACTAGTAACTGTGTGTTCACGGGGTGTATCCTCTGGGAACATTGAATGTCTCAAGTATTGTGCCAGTCCATCTAGTAGATGTTGGGGCAACTTTGACCTGCTGGTACCACTTAAGGAAGAGAGATCCATCCTCTGGGAACCATGAATATCCACTAAATTTTAGTCCATCCAGCATTTTTTGAGATATTGTTGAGTCAACACTGCCAAACATAGACAACTTGCTGCTAGTGTGGCTAACAAAACCCTGGCTTGTAGCTTATTGCTGGTGCAGTGAAGTAATTACGTAATGTACACACTCTGCGTCTGTCAGCACACACACCTGTAGAAACACACACTTTCCATATATTCAATTACTCTACCTGTTGAACAGCAACACACATAAGCAGCACTCTGTGCTCTGAGCTGTATATACATTATGTTTGGCCCTGAGTTCATGTAGAGTGTAATTAATGTTTTCCCTGTTCACCTGCGTCAAACAACCCTCTGTCCCCTCAATATCACATTCATCCACCTTTTCCTTTCTTCTCCTTCCCCTCCACCACCTTCTCACCCATCACATCCACTCCCCTCCTCTTCCTCCCTCCCCTCTCCAAACCTTATATTTTCTCCACGCCTCTACTTTTGCTTTTCCCCTCCTTCCTCCTGCCTCTTCTTCTCCTCTCCCTTCTTTCTTAATCTGGGGAGGACAGCAGGATGGAGGACAGGGTGTGGACTGTGTGCCTTCTTGTCATTTTGACTCTGGGATGGACGGAGGCTCAGAGTCAGAGCAACTTCACCAGGTAAGAGCTGTGCGTTTGTGTGAGAGATTTTACATCACATATCTTAAGGTATGGTCCCTCTTGTGCATCTGTTTTCTTTCCTACATGTGCACATGTGGCATGGCATTTCCACATCTGTCTTTAGGACACTTTAGCCACTGTGTTTTTTCCTCTCCTGGTTACAGTATTATGATTACACAAAACGCAGTAGAAATAGAAGGTTGCAGTGTTGGGAAGATGTGGTTGGCATCCTATAAACACACAGACAGGCGGGTGGACACAAAATGACAGCATACTGTAACTGATGTAGTGATTTAACTGGGCAAATGTGCAGTAGTTTGTCCTCATGACTTGTGTTTTCAGTCAAAACTGGCAATAAATTCAGAGTTTTAAGCTCCAGTGCCACATTTCAAGGTTGTTTTTTTTGAGATGCTTACTGACCCGGTGTGTGCAGTGAAACACTGAAAGGGCGATTTCCACACACACACATACAGGGTGTTAATTGAACATGAGACAAACAAATGCCTGTGGGCTGTTCAGCTCCAGAGGGTCAGAAGGGAGGGACTCCACCACTGGGATTTTTTGGCCTAAATGTGGCCTTACAGTACCACAGTAGACACACAAGGCATGCCTGAGGGACTATGATGGCTGATGATCACAGAAACAATCTTCACGATGTAAAAAGATTAATTGAGGCTTTTTCCCCTGAAAAATTTACACAAAAACAGAATCAAGTTTGATGGTATGGATAAAATGCAGTGACAGATTTTAAAAGAGGAGCCTAATTGACAGGATGTCAGGGCAGCCAACGTTTAAATTAATGAGTCTGGGGCTGCAAAATTAAAAGTCGAGGCTGGCCCTGCTTTGATCTGTGTTTATCTGAGTGTGAAAGAGCGGGTGTTGTCACCAAACTCCATGTGCGAGCAGGCTGTTTGTGCAGCATTTGAAAGTGCCTGTCTGCTGCAGTAAAGTATGTTTTATGTCTACCGACAACTTTCTTGTGGTGCAGTCAGTGTGTGGAGGAAGCTCACAGCACATATACTGTATATTGACAGCCTTCCTGGCTTGGTTTGACTAAGTTTTATGAAAAAAAATTAAAAACACAAACCGGGAGGAGAGCTCATTGGGAACCTCCCCCGAACTCGGAGAACAGAGACAGACTGTGCCGCTGTGGTTTTCAGCGTGTATGTAAACGTGTGTGCGTGTGCAGGGTTTTGCCTCAATACTCTTCAGTATAGCTGTATAGGGAAGCTGCATTTTCCTCTAGTGTAGCACGTCAAGTTAAAAAGCTGAACTGCTGTTTCCTCCCCCTGCTCTCTCTTTCCAGGCCTGTCTTCCACTGTGGAGGCCACCTGGTCACAGACTCGGGCATCGTGGCCAGCGAAGGTTTCCCCAGCTACTACAAACCCAACAGTAAATGCACCTGGTACATCACTGTGAGTCATTTTTAAATTATTGCTCCATTACACTGAGCCCAAACTGACTGTGAACCAATGTGTGATCACATGTCCCCGGTTTGAGTCAATAAAAACCTTGCATGACCATTGTCAACCTACACAGGTATAAGTTTAGCTGATTCTCAGTACTGTGTAGTCACAAACAGAGTACTGGTATATGGAGTCATGTAATTGCCATTATGGGTGAGCAGGGCCTTTTGAAAGGGGAAGGCTGTATCCAGGAATCAGTCCTTATATAATATATGGTGCACTATAATTATCCTGCACCGTTTTATTCGAGTGTTTGAAGTCTCAGTGTGTAATTTATTCACTGCATCTCAAAATGTTTCCACAATGAAATGAAAAAAAAAAAAAAAAATCACTAATCCTTTGGGGGGGGTGACAGGGTTCAGGAGAATGTTGTAGCTTAGAAACATAGTGTAGCAGTAGCACACGTAGAGAAAATTCACATAAGTCAGCAAACACCCTCAGTGTTGCTACACAACCCCAAACTAAGTTACACAGCAACGATCATGTATCAAAACTTTGCTAACATTAGCCCCGTTAGCTTCTGGTCACACCAGACCAATTAAGGGTGTGGCAGCTAATCCCCTGATTGTACTGAGCTGAGCAATGGTGCCTTGTATTGGCTGTGAGTTCAGTGTTTTGTTTGAACAGAAACATGTCACATTTCTTCCTTTGGAAGTTACATAGTGCTGCTTTAAATAGGTGCACCATTTCCATTTGTGGAAATGTGGGGTTTCCTGCTGGAAAACAGTTCAGTTGAACTGTTTAAACTTGTATTTATTAAGTAGAAAAGTGAACAGGGATTTAACAGTCAGTTTAAGAGGTGCTGACATGGCAGTAAGGTTGGAAAATAATCTTATTCCACATTGTCCGATAGTATCACATATATATTTGAATCAGCTTGTTGCAACCAGTCACTGAAGTTGTGTGATTGTAATGCTGTCACCCCCATTTAAATGATTGATGAGTCTGTTGCTTCTGGTACTGGAAAACTTTGATTGTGCCAAAGTAACAAATCTGTTGGCAGGTGTTTATGTCACAAAGGTGGCATTTGTCACCAAAAATTCAAAAGAAACAAAACCTCAAGAGGTTAAACTAGGGAGGGATGGGGGGGAACCCCAGCAGCCACAGCAGCCCCACAGCAGCCCCAGCAGCCCATGGCCCCACAGCACAGCAGCCCACAGCAGCCCCGCAGCAGCCCCACAGCAGCCCCACAGCAGCCCCACAGCCCCAGCAGCCCACAGCAGCCCCACAGCAGCCCCACAGCAGCCCCACTCTCCCAAGACTATCCCTCAGTATCTGGCCTTTTATCATCTCTGGAACATACCATCTGCTCAGGTAACCACGGGGGTGGGCTACACCAATGCAAATCTTTCAAAGTACACAGAGTAACAAAAAAAAAACATGAATTTAACATCCATGTCACTGCTGAAAATCACAATTTATTTGTACATATGCACATGCATATTGATGCACGAACAAACTTTAACTAAAGGTCATTTACTGCAGCACAGTTTTACCCCTTCTACCACAACTTGGCAGTGCCCTGTCACCCTCTGCTGAGAGGGCCTAATGATGCACACCTGATTTCACTTTAACTAATCAGGCAGCTCGCTGGCACCAAAGTTACAAGCAGAAAAACAAGTCTCTTTTTAAACCATTTTTACAGATCAACACATCTTAAATAAGCTTTTATTTGGTTATTTTTGTGACCTGACTGATAAATTAGAGGATAAATTCCAGCGTTGGACTCAAATCAATAGAAAACATGTTAATGTTAATGTTGAGAATAAGAAGAAATGGGAGGAGCCTTTGTCAAACTCAAGACCATACATACTATTCCATGTATTTTATGGCTCTACCATCAAACCAAATACACAGCAGATAATAGATATGTAATATATAGATGTTTTGTGCATCCTTTTATACATATTAACCCCCAGAATCAGTCAGACATATCCAGTATCTTCTGAAAGGATATCCACTAGAATTTTAAATGAAGTTGTGTGGGTTTGTGAGCTTAGGGAGTCTATAATCATTAAAAACTATCTTTACAATAATTGAACACTTCATATGCAATCTGAGATGGTACACGGAGGAAAACCATTGATTTGTGTTGCACCTTGAGGGGGCGGAGGCTTGTTGTAAAAAGAGATTACGTATGTTGCAAAAGGTTAGGTAACATTAATATTGGAACACAATCCACCAAATGATCTGTGGTCATGTGAGGATTAAACTACTTAAAAAAGGGAAATGTTTCAGATTTCTTTTAAAACACATCCAACAAATACATCACGTTTCCTCCTACACCTTCTTTCTCTTCGTATTTTCTCCTAAAAAAACATCACCTGTCGCCTCCTTCAGGTCCCAGAGGGTCATGTGGTCATGCTGTCTTTCCGCCTCTTCGACATGGAGGCCGACCCCACCTGTCGGTACGACTACCTGGACGTCTACAACGGTCACACCCGCTTGGTGCAGAAGCTTGGACGGTTCTGCGGCACATTCAGGCCCGGCGCCCTCATCTCCACCTCCAACACCATGATGTTGGAGATGGTGTCGGACGACGCCACTGGGGGAAGAGGCTTTCTGGCTTCCTTCGCTGCAGGGAAGCCACATGTGGAAGGTGTGGGCATGTAATCCAACAAAGAAAGAAAGACACATACAAACCATAATGAACCACTGAGGTTTCAGCTACATACTTTTGTCTTTTTTTCTAGTTGTAAATGGCAGCACTTTCGGGTGTTTCGGCTGGTGCTCCTACATACTTTTATTGTCTGGTGAAAATAACTCAAGTTTTGGTGATTACACGAATCCTCTCTGGGATAAACAAATCACTTCCATCTGTCAGGTTTAACAAAGCAACTGAAAATTACATTATCAAGAGACAAAAAGACGTCCTTCCCTTATTTGAAGGAGGTTGAGGTTTGGTATATGAGCATTTAATTTCCTCTTTTTGACTCTATTGTCTCTTTTTCCCCCACAGAGAATCAGTTCTGTGGAGGACGGCTGACCAAAGAGCAGGGCTCTGTCAGGACGCCCAACTGGCCCAACTCTAATTACCCAGCAGGCATCAGCTGCTCCTGGCACATCTCCGTAGAGCCGAGCAACGTAAGCCGATAATGTTACCTTTTGTATTTCATGCTTGTCTTGTGCCTAAGACATTCCTTTTTTAGGATGTAGTGAGCATCACATCAGTTTCTATATAATTTAGGTTCATGGTCACACAGTATGAAGTATAAAAATCATTGGTAGACTTTTTGTACATAAATTGGATGATAAATTTTGGTTTCAACTTCATGTCAGTACTGTAATTTGATTGGTCTAGCATCTGTGTGGGCCGGCACATGGCCACTGTGATTTGTAACCCTAACCCCTAACCCTAACCCTAACCCTAACCCTGGGTAGTGCTAAGGTTACACACTACTGTTGCCATCACCACAACTGGATCCATGAAACAGAGACAACTGATGCTAGCTAGACCCCCATCTTTGTATAATTTGGGATGAACACAACACAGAACGAAAACTAACAATAGTTGCAGAATCATTATAGTCTTTATTTCCTTGCATAAAAACTCACAAGAATTCAAATTTCAGTCTGACTTTAGGTTAAGGTAGGTGTGTTACATAAGGTGTGTTGATGCTGGAGGGGAAAGAGGAATTAAAATAGTGGTGAAGGGGCCCGTCACAAGGAAATGTTCTACCTCAGGCCCTTAATGTAGTATGAGTGTGTGTGTATGTGTGTGTGTGTGTGTGTGTGTGACAGCGGCCCTGTGACGAAGTTCAAATGAAAGACTTCATTGAAGGCCCGCAGGCGTGTTCATGTGTGCCAAGAGATTGAACGTAAGGAGAGAGGGAAGCAAGGGCAAGAGAGGGAGTAAATGCCCTTCTGTATTAAAGAAGTCAGGCCCTTCACCTCCTCCACCACCTCCATCCACCTCCACCTATGTCTGCACTGTACTGGCTTCACGTTCTTCATTCCTCATCATAAATGTTTATGCTGCCGCCTCTTTTCCAGGTGATTGAGGTGAAGTTTGAGAAGCTGGACTTAGAGCCAGACACGTACTGTCGCTACGACTATGTGGCGTTGTTTAATGGAGGAGAGAGGGACAACTCAAGAAGAATTGGGAAATTCTGTGGAGACAGGCCACCAGGGTGAGATGATTGATAAGAGTGTGTAAAAAAGGCAAAACATCTGCAAAATTCTTCTTCCTGTCTTTCCTTTCATTCACTCTCTACTTTTCTTATTCTTACACAGAACAATAGTGACCAATGGGAATGAGCTACTTGTCCAGTTCGTCTCTGACCTCAGCATAACCTCAGATGGCTTCATGGCCCACTACTCCAGCGTGCCCCGTGGGTCTCGAAGACCCACTGCTGGGGGAGACTTCATCTTTAGTCCTCAGACGACCTCCATGCCACAAAAAACACCAGTGAGGCCGAGCAAACCCACCAAACCACCCTCCAAACCTAAACCTACTCCCCAGCCTAAGCCCACCAAAAGAACACTGGTGAAGAAACCTCCACTGCGCAAACCTACCAAGCCTGTAGTCAAGCCCACAGCTAAACCCAAACCAGCTAGACCCACACCTAAGGTACCTGTGAAGAAGCCCGCTCCTAAACCTGGAGCTAAACCAACACCCAAACCCAAGTTTATCAAGCCAACGCTCAAACCAAGCATCAAGGCTAAACCCACACGTAAGCCTATAGTGAAGACCAAGCCCACCTCAAAACCTGCAGTCAAACCAGTAAAGCCAACTCCTAAGAGTGGAGTTAAACCAACAGTTAAACCTAAAGCGACACCTAAACCAGGACTAAGCAAGACAGTGACGAAGAAGCCTGTTGTGAGCAAAAAACGTGAGAGGCATTCATTGATTTTACAATTTCTAATCTGCTCTCTGTCTCTATGTATTTACAGTATTTGTACAGTATTTGTGTTTATCATTTGCTTGTGTGTTTGTTGCCATGTGTGCTTCCTACAGCTTTACCGCTGAACCCACTGTGTACACAACCCTGTAAGAGGACAGGAACTCTCCAGTCCAGCTTCTGCCCTCATGACTTTGGTGAGCCACACAACATCACGTGCCCTATGGTCTTCACAAAACTTCCTCTAGATCTATTTTCACATCTCTACCTTTCCAAAATGTCACACATTTCACCACTTTACTCTCATTTTCTCTCTGTGAAACATGCTTTTGTTGTGACTTCACATCAGCTTCCCTAGCAATGGATTTTGATTGAAAAACTGATTTCTGATCATAATCACAAGGATCATGTTTAGCCAGACAACATGAGCATAACTGGAATGATGCTGGTGCTGACTCTCATCCTGACCACTTTGCACTTGGCTGCAAAATGTCCCAGTGCGCGCTGGAGGTCTTGGACTGATGAAGCCAATAGAACCACATCATCTGAAAAGAGTAGCAACACAACTCAGATTCTCAAGCCCGACACCCTCCTCACCTCCACTGCACCTTGAGATCCTCTCCATGAATATCGCAAACAGAATCAGAGACCAGGAGAGTCTAACACCCACTGAAAACATGTTTGACTTTGTACCAAAGATGCAGACAGTGAAGTCTAAACACAATCCCATTTTAAAGTGCAAAAGTATTAATAGTAGTAATTGGTCTCTGATCTCTTTCAGTGATTACGGGTAAGGTCACATCGCTTACTGCTGGTCAGGGGGGCTCAGCAACAATCGAGGTGTCCGTGATCAAGGCCTACAAGATAGGACGCCTCAGTATCACCAAATCAGGACCCATCACGTCAGTCGTACTGACCTCCACCTGTAAGAGGTGCCCTGGGATAACCAAAGGTACAATACAACACTCTCTATTCACAGTCTTTGTCTTGCTCTGCTTCACACACATATTTACATACAGCATTACAAGGGCTAGGTGTCAAGCATGTATACGTTTTGAGTACAAAATGAAATGTGTCAGGTGCCTCTTTAGATTCTTAAGTCATAAGTCAGGAAATCAGGAAAGTTTGCTAAACTGATTTTATTGCGGCCAATTTATTTTTTTTACAGTTGCTTGTGTAAAGACAACAAAACAAAACTCAGAGGTGTGGCATGTTTTGTTAAATTGTTTTTTAATGGGTTCTGATGTACAGAAACTTAGACCTCTGCAATTAATACTCCAAATCTTACAGAACAGAAGAAACAACAGACTGCTACATACCATTAAATATTTGAACTAAATGTTGATCACAAATAATATATATCAGACAGAGAGAAAAAATAACAGGATCTTTTGGTCTTTTCAGTGATTCAGTGAATTAACTGAGTACAGAATACAAAAACAGGAAGAGAACAAACTCTCAGTGTATGCAGACGATATGATTCTTTATTTAACCAATATCCCAGTCTTTAAAGGCAGTAATGTAGGCAATAAACTAATAGATGTCTTATACAAATTGAATATGGGATGCAATTATCAATTTGTTTGGTTCCTTTTGGAAGTTACTATTAATAAATTAACAATAACTATTACATTGGTTCAGTACCATACATCTTCATACAATATTTGGTCTTGTGATCCCTCCACCTCCTCTGCACGACCTGATATTTCACTTTATTTTCTGCTCTGTCTCTTGTTTAGGCCTGAATTACGTGTTGATGGGAAAAGTTGATCCACAGGGCAACGGCCACCTCAGCCCCTCCAGCTTCACTCTCCTCTTCAAGCCCATCCATGCCAAAGCACTGGCCAGCCTTTCTCGCAAATCATGCTGACATCACAGCTCAATCCACCAATCACATTAACAGCCCTGGCTATCTCTCTAATAACATGTAACTTTACATAAGGACTGAAAATATTATTGGTAATATGCAAACATAAGTTTTATATGATAGAATACAGAATATTAAACAACATTAAGTATTATATTTTGTATGTAAATTATATTATTTCTGTGTTAAAAGATTAACATCAATAAACCATGTGATGCTGGTGCTTGGGGTGATTTTGACATCTGACATCCATTATTTTTTTATGGTAAAATATCACATGATCCACTCAAAGTATAATATAACTCAGACAAACATGAAAACACAGATGTATATTCTTATGTTCATGGTCATTAAATCCACCAACCAACCACTCTGATAGTTTAACCATCATTCATCCAATGTTATTTATCCCTGCAAGAGTCGTTGTGTGTCATCATCATCAGGCTGTTGCTGTCTACAAAGGCACCAGGAGAAGAGGATCACACCTAGTAAGATGTACGTCAAGTTGGTAGTCCAAAAAGCAAACAAGTAGAGTGTCTTGTTGCAGTAGGGACTGACTTGTGTTGAGCTCTTGTTGTAGTTGGGCTCATAAATAGAGTAGATCCACACATTACCTGGGAAAAAACATAAACCCAAGGAAATAAAAACAATTTCTGATTGTTTTGTGACAGTGTTTGAATGCAGTGGATTTTATACCAATTATGAATGAACCTAAGATTTGAAGCCATTTCAGACAGTATTGGTAGGATTGTGAGTTGTAATTTTATCAATTTATTTATTCCAATAAATTAAATTAAAAAACCCTGAACAGAGAAAGTGAGAGAAATTTTAAAAATGCATAACCCTCCCAACTAATCATTTGCGTACAGTCCCTTACCAGCGATGAACCAGCAGAAGTAGAAGAGCGAAATCACATAGCAAAAGATCATGTTGCACTTCCCACAGCACCAGAACAGGAGGATGCCTCCTCCCATTACTATCAAATAGACTGGGATGAGGGGCTGCCTTGGACAGTCAGAACTGTACACTGCTCCTTTTGACGCAAGAACAAAGAGGAGGTTAACCTCACTTGCCTCATTGATCGATTAATTAGTTATTGGAATCTGTAGTTCTGGTTGTCAGATATTTCAAAAATTGCTTTCCTGGCACAGAAAATTCACACAGCATAAATACAATCTGAATACATGTTCATGACATTAAGTGCATCACTTACCCACCACCACTTGGGCAATGAGCACGATGAAGAAAATCAACGCATTACATACTGAGGAAAGACAAATAAAATATCTTTTCAGTCACATTTACATTATATATTAACTACAGATGTTTTAAGTTGAATTCAACTTTGATCACATCACTCACCTGATATTACTGTTGGAAATCCCTCAGCTTGTTGAACTCTGTCACTCTCTGGCATTATTGGTAATGATATATCTGACCTGCAGAGGAGAACAGAGACAGATACGTCAGCTGTCAACACTATTTATCAGGAACATAAAGATGAGTCTTGATGCTGAAAACTGCCAAAAATGTTGACATATCACTAATAGCTCTTTTCCACCAAATGATCTCTGGTTCTTGAACCTGTTCCATTCAGGGTTCTTGGAACCACAGTGCTATCTAGCGAACCAGTCCATATTTCCACAAGTTTTTAGTGAAAACACTGCAATCAAGAAATGCATCATCAACAGAGGACGTTGCACAATACACAGGTGAATTTACTGCAACCTGTAGAATATTGCATGCCCACTGACGTTGTCACAGTTCGCACTTGAAAACCTGTTATTCTTAGGCTCCAGCTGGAAACCAACTTTTTGAGTTCTCATCCAATTTATTTTTGGTTGAAATGTTAAACGGTTTAAAATTAGATGTGCGAACTGGAATGAAACATGTTCCATGTTGGAATATACTGTGGCAAACTTCCCTGAAAACTCCCTAAAAGCTAAACAGTGACTCACAATAAGTCAAAAACATCTTTATAAAAAAAAGTTTCTACAAGACAAGAGGAAAATGTTGGCAAACATTTAAAAAGAAAAGCATTTAAAAAAAAACATTTGATGGTATAATATATCAAATTGGTTATGTCTTACCTGTTTGCGTGTCTGACGGGATATATGTCCTGCTCAAATTGAGATGAGGAATTTACTGACGAACTTGTAAATACACGTTGTTGGCATGTCGGCATGTGGGCATGAGTGCAGGTCACGACTTCCTATTTCGATGTCTTGATTTCTGTTTCCATTCCGCCACAAACGATAAAAATGCAGATAAGTGGAGTAAAGCTAAAAATTTTAAATAATTCTAAATGTTTTCATAGACTCCATACTATACTCTGCCTTGCTTATTACATTTATTACATACAAGTCATTTCAGTGACATTTTATCAGGTCTCAACTTGTGCGACTGTTACACTCTGTTTTATAATGTCACAGATAAACATTTCAGTGATTGCATGGGATCACCATCTACTATTATGTATCTGATGGACCATAAGACAATGCTTGGGGAGTAAAAAAGAGACAGCAAAGACAACAATGGTCTGTCAGACATGAACTTGTTTATCTGTCTGCTCCCCATATTTTCTGTCAGACTTTGCCGTCACTGACTTCAAATAAAATCCCCAAAGAATTTTTGAGGTTTTTATCAGCAGCTTTCACAACTGTAAAAAAGTTTTTTAATACTACATTATTTAATTTTGTCTTCTTAGCAAAAAATTCAGTTCCTTTTTTATGTTTAAGTTTCTATTTAACACATTTCATTTTTCATTTCAACAGTTCATATTCGTTTTTCTTTTTTCATTGAATCTTGTCATGTTAATTCCCATGCAGTGCTTCTTCTTGAACCAAACCACTTTTGGTTGATTAATCGCTTAGTCATTTTTAAAAGAATCCAAATGCCTAAACATCAAACTTTTCTCCTCTTATTGACAAATTCCTCTTTCTCCGCACTGTCTGTCTTATTTTCCTGTCTTTTTTAATAATTATGGGTAATGTTACATGTCATCAGTTAAGATGTCCTTCATTTGACCAGTTTGAGACGACTTTTAACATGATGCATTATCCTGCTGGAAGTAGCCATTAAATGATGATAAACTGTGGCCATAAAGGGATGCACATGGTCAGCAACAACACATATGTTGCGGCATTAAACACTGATTGGTATTAAAGAGGTTGAATCTGAATTACCGTAGCCTCTCTGTCAGCTCCAGTCTGGCCATTTTCCTCTGACCTCTCTCATCAACAAGGCGTTTCTGTCCACAGAACAGCTGCTCACTGGATGGTTTTTGTTTTCTGGGTAAAATCTAAATCCCAGGAGATCAGCAGTTTCAGAAAAACTCAAACCAGCCTGTCTGGCACCAACAATCATACCACAGTCAAAGTCACTGAGATCACATTTTTTCACCATTCTGATGTTTGATTTGAACATTAAAAAGCTCCTCACCTCTATCTGCAGGACTTGATTGCCACATGATTGAATAATCACATGAATAAGCAGGTGCACAGGTGTTAATAAAGTGTTTGGTGAGTGTATATACTGGGTGACTAATGGGGGAATGAGGACCAGGTGGGTGTGGGAATCAAGAAGCTGGAGCTGGAATGAATACACTGAGGAAACCTACTGGACAGATGGAGAACTACAGGCTTTTCAACCAGAAGAGAGGTAAATCAGTCCTGCTTCAGAAATGGATGATGTGAGTGACAACAACATCAACAACAATGCAAATGAACAGGCAACGGTGTCCTATTGCAGTAAGGATCCACATCTGCTACAGTTTTATTGTGGGCTGCATCATACATCAGTAAAACAAACACTGCAATTTATCCCAAGGTCTTAATGTTTCATGTTAATGTTTTTCTATGTGAAGTAGCATGTATCCTGTGGTAACATAGTTGCTTTGTAACAGAAAAAAGCAGTGCTGGACCAGTTGAATTATATATATACATATATATATATATATATATATATATATATATATATATATATATATATATATATATATATATATATATATATATATATATATATATATATATGTGTGTGTGTGTGTGTGTGTGTGTGTGTATATATATATATATATATATATATATATATATATTCTTTGATTATGTATTTGCTAGTGTTATTAAAGACTAGTTAAATTTAAATTGCATTTTATTTAAGCATAGTTTTTTGTGTGGCTGCTTGTGTTAAAATCAATATAACATGCTGATACAATGGGAAGTTTGACATGTTTTTGTTGTTGAGAAAGACGAGTTTGTAGAAAACAGGTATTGACTGGTATTTGACCTTAAACTAAGGATTGAATTGGCACCAGCAATAACAAGTCCATAACATACTTGGCCTTAAAAATGATGCTGGTCCTTGAGGTGATATAAAGGATCTCAGTATTTTTCATAAAAATCTGATGACACACTAGGTAGAATCTACATCAGGCGTATGTGCAAGCACAGAACAGAGGGCAACAAATGGATAGAACGATAAAACCTAGTAGTAGGATATAGAAAATGGTGGTGGACCAGAAGGCAAACAGGTAGAGTGTCTTGTTGCAGTAGGTGTCCATGCCGGTCAGTGTTTCATTGTAGCTGGGTTCATAGATGGTGTAGATCCACACATTACCTAAAGAAAAAGAAGAACAAGAAAATGTATACTTTTTACAGAGGTAAACTGATTTCCTGTTGTGTAATGGTCAAGTAAAGTCTGCAATTTCCACTTGGCTTCACAGTTAATAATTGTCATTGCCCAATCCATACCGCAAACCCCATTTCTTTTATGCATGTGCTACATATGGCTACTTCCTGTCACCGGTACTCTAAGCCTAATAGTCGCACATGCCTAAAACAAATTGGGTATTGGTATAGATTGGGATATGACATTGATCTTAGCTTGTTAGCTTTGTGTTAAAATCTTCCAATCCATTTGCCACAAGGGACATCTAGTGGCCTGTAGGTAGTATTACAGTGCATTTATTGTCCATAGGACTTTGTTAAAAGTCTTAGTTCTCCTTAAACCTGCGTGAATAGTTTTTTTGGCCACTTGGGGGCAGCACAATGAGCTGTTAGCTCATGATTACCTAACTTACACACATGTATATTTATTTAAGGCTGTGTTCTTTTGTTGTTGGGTTTTTTTTTTTTGGCTACATGCGTTCATGAGGCTGCAAGAATTTAAATCTTAGCAAACACGGAAAGCTTTGCACATAAGTTTTGGTTTTCCAACAACTCCTGAAAAAAATATCTGTGTCCTCTGGATGCTGGACACAAACTTTGTCAAACTTTTTTTGACTGTGTCTAATAAATATAACTAACAAGGAGCTAAAAAGGGCTACAAAGCTGGGGGATTTGTTGTGCATATGTTAGTCTACCACTCCAGTCTTTTAGCTTACCAGTGATGAACCAGCAGGAGAGGAAGATGAGATAGAGGAACAAGAAGCAGCCCCAGGCCTCTTTGTATTTAATGAAGCAAGGGAAGCATGGCATGGTGGGGAGCCAATTCAGCACTAGGCAGATGACTCCCATTACTATCAAATAGATGGGGATGTAGGGCTGCCTTGGGCAGTCATGTAGGTACATCACTCCTGTTTAACACAGGGACAAATATTGCAATTCAAAATTACATTGTCTGATTGTTGATCTGAATTCAGATAACTTGACGATCTGAGCATAAAACATCTGAATACAGTAGGTGTCACCAGTCACTTACCTATTATGAGCTGAGCAATGGGCAAGACCAACATAATGACCTGGGAACATGCTGAGGGAGGACAGACAGAATTTAATTTTAATTCCCTGAAACCTGTGGCAGCTTTAGATGTTGTGAGGTATATATGTTTATCTATGAAGACAAATGTAATTGAGTTCTGCACATCATTGTCTCTCACCAATTGTTTCTTTTGGAGGTTTAGGAGGTTTGGGGATGCGTTCAAATACACCACTCTCTGACATTGTTACTAATGATAAATCCAACCTATATTCTGAATACTATATAGTATTCTGTGTATGTTAAAATGATACATAAAAATACAAATAGTATAACCTATGATATAGGTCATGTTGTACCTGTCTGAGTGTCAGTGTACGTCTTTGGTATACCTGCTCCCTGATTGCTTGAAGAGAGAGTGAAAGGATTTTACAGAGCCAATTGTTATGTACCACATCCGTAAGATAATCTTTTCTCTTAAGAGCAGTGTCTGGAGAATCATGTCCACACATTGTTCATCAGCTTCAAAAACTGTGTGAAACTTCCTGGTACAACATGATGTTTGTATGATAAGTGTCTGGTGATAAAAAGTCAAAACATCCTTTCAACTTGAATAGTTCAGCTTTTATGTGCATTAGAGAGACATGAGACACTGATTTTTCATTAACTCAACAATCGTGAAAGAGTGAATATTTGTGGCTTTCACAGTTTTTCAGTTTAGACTAAATTATTTATGAAAGCACTAATATATATTTGTATAAGTGTCAGATGTGTTGGCCAGCACTGTATCTAGCCAGCTTCCTGTTCACTGTGTGACGATGGCTTTCATTGCTATGCAGATGACACCTGATTGTATGTCCCGATAAAACCTGGTACCACTGATTTTTCTTGTGCTATGTCCTGCCTTGTTGAAATTTTAAAAAAAGAATGTCTAAATATTTCCTGAAGTTGCACGGCTCCAAATCAGAAGTGATTATGAAAATATCAACTTATCACCACAGGTGACTGAGCTTTTGCCATTCAAGGCCCTCAGTTGTGGACCTCCCTGTCTGCAGATCTCAGGCAGGCAAACTCAGTGTCCTCTTATAAGTATCTTCATTTGAACTGACTTCACTATGTTTTATACAGTACTTAAATGACATTAACTATCGACAAACATGAGCATTAAAGTAAAATACTAATAATAATAACTACAAGGCGAAATTAATTCACACAGAACATTTTATCATTTCATCCTGTACTCTATATATAAAGGTTGAGCCCAATTTCTGGCTCAACAAATACATTTCAATTATCTTTAAGAAAGGCAGTTAGAGAAAATTCAAATACATCTGCAGAGGTAGAAAAGGCTCAGCAATGACAGTATTATGCATTAACAACATTATTTATAATCTGTGTTAAAATCTGTATCATCTTAAAGTATGTATCTATTGGGGCTGCAAGGATGAAGGCTGTGCCACTACAATATGAGATAAATGTTAAAATGAGACATGTTAGTCTTGTGTTGCAAATTATGTATTTAATAAAGAAAGTTCACTCTACTGTGCTTCCCATATGCTTAAGTCTAAACCGTGCTGTGTTTTCTTCCCCATAGCTTTTACAGTATATTTCAGATTTGTTAACATACAATAGAAAAGTGCAACTCATTCAACAAACACTCGCATCAAGCCTCCAAAGAACAGCTAACAGCTTCAGCAGCAAACGTGATGTGAGCAGTGACAACGAGATGGAACCTGTCTCCTCTCTTTTGTCTGAGGAAATCCCTAGACGTTGTCGTCGGGGTCGGCTCGACCGCACAGGAAGAAGCAGAAGAGAACACAGCAGCCGCCTACCAGGAACAGACCCAAGATGATGTAGACCAGAGTGGTGGTCCAGAAGGCAAACAAGTAGACCGTTCTGTTGCAGTAAGAGTCCACAGTTGTTGTGTTCTTGTTGTAGTTGGGCTCGTAAATAGAGTAGATCCACACATTACCTAGAAAAAAAGAGACCAGCAGGCTTTAAACTTTAAAGGTTTTGACACACCAACCTTGCAATTTCCCACCTCCGCCCTAACTGAGACTAGAGCCTTAGATTACCAGAGACTACTACTACAGACAACAGACTAGAGATTACTTTTTAGTCACTAACATAATATAGGTTGAGTCCAAAGAATCTATCAACCAGTTTGTGTGTAGCTGTCTGATTGTGAGAAGGTGCGGTGTGTTATTATTGGGTGTTAAGGGAAACATAAGGGTGACATCTAGTGGCCGATATGTGTTACTACAGCATGTTGATTCTCTAACTGGTGCACCTTAATGGTAGGTTTGAGGCAAATTGTAGCCTGGAGAGCATCCAAATGGGAGAGTATTATGTTTGAGATAATACCCACCTTAATGAAATAATGGACAAGGTGGAGACGAAGAGTAGCTACCATTATCAGGCCATTATTTTCTCATTAGGATACCTTGTAGTGCATTACTACACTTAAACCAAGGTCGCTTGTCAAAGAAACTGGAATTACCATATGGCGGTTGTTTGCCTCTGCCAGCCAGTCACGTTGCAGGAAATATGGTTACAATCTCCCCTCTGTTTCTGAGTTATGGTGTTGAATAATGGCTAGGAGAGTGTTTTTGCACATCATTATGATATGAGGTGAAGCTGACCTTTGGCCTTTTGGATATAAAATATCATGGCTTCATTATTTTATCCTCTTAGACGTTTGTGTGAAACTTTGTCATAATTAGTGCCTGAATTCTTCAGTTATGCCCAAAAAATGTGTTTTGTGAGGTCACAGGGACTTCGACCTTTGACCCTTAACCACCAAATTCTGATGTCCAGATGAATGTATAAGACAAGATAATCCTTTATTAGTCCCACAATGGGGAAATTTACAACATGTGCTATGTGCTAAATTTAATTAATTTAATACATTTCCCTCCATGCATTCCTGAGATATTACGTTAACGAGAATGGGACAGATGGACGGACAACTCAACAACAAAAAAAAAAAAATACAACCTCCGGCCATGGCCTGTAGCCTCAGTTTTGTTGCTATGGTTACCTGCAGTTTGACACACTCAGTTCCTGTTTATTAGGTCCACCTGGGTGAAACTAATCCAGTCTAATACAATAAATCCTGCCTTCACAAGGGTTATAATGTTCAGTTTACCCTGAGAGGTGTTAATATTTAATCTTGCTGGTGTAAATTTAGAATGGTGGTTTATCTTTTGACCACAGATGTGTTGGAGATATACCAAAACACAACTCAAACAGACACCTTCCAACCAGAAGCACATATTTCCCTGGTCAAACACCACACTATCTCCTTGTTTCCCGTCTCATTCGCCTGCCGAGCGCCGTTCAAACTCACCAGCAATGAACCAGCAGAAGAGGAAGAAAGACGTCAGCGAGTTCCAGACCGTGCAGACTTGACTGAGTGGGTTAGAGGTGCCATCTTTGGGCTCCTGAGCGCAGGGCAGGCAGGAGAGCAGCGCCAGCACCAGGCCAAACGTTCCCACTACTATCAAGTAGATGGGGATGTAGTGCTGCTGCGGACAGTCATGCAAATACACAGACCCTGTTGGACACAGGGGCGACGACAGGAGATCAGACAGTCCACATTTTCATTTTCGTCTCAAGTCATAACTCGGTGAAACCACTGCTTGAATGCTTGAACGTGCATAAACTCACTCACCAATTGCAATCTGCGCAACAGGCATTATGCAAAGAAACAACTTTGAACATCCTGAAAGAAGGAAAAAAACAGATTTCATTGAAAACAGAGACACTTTTCTGAACCTCATCTAAGGCACAAGACCATCAGATTTCACCTAGTATCGGCCCTGGGGGCTGAGGAGGGCTGCGGATGTGTCGAATGAGACCAGTATTTGACATCCTAACAGTAATGGGGGCTCAGACCTGCAGAGGAAGATAAATAACTCAGAATGAAGTTAAATCTGCAGCTGGCAGTGACATTTTTATGACAAGTGATCTTCATGAGCCAGAAGAAAACAAAGAGCAGACAAAGGTTTTAAAGTAAACACAAGAACAAGTTTTATCTCCCATCGTTCCCTCACTAATTCACCCGTAACATCTTTAAATAGCAAGTTAAGCAAAAGTATAATTAAATAAGTAGCATTTTCTACAGGAAGAATGATATTCAGATGGTCTTTTTATCAGTCAATCAATAAATTATTTAACTATTTTGATCATCAATTGTTTCAGTTATATTTCAAGCAAAAATACCAAACATTTGTGCCTCAAACATCAGGATCTGCTGCTTTCATTACAGTAAACTGAATATATTTGGGTTTTGGAGATGTTCATTGGACAAAAGAAGCAATCTGATTAATTAAGACAATAAGCAGAAAATAGTTATTAGTTGTCTTCATAATCGCAATAAACTTTTGAATAAATAGACAATAAAACGCTGAATCTCTCTGGACATTCTGCTGCTCATGTGTTTGAGATTTGTTGTTCACAGTAAAATGTTTCATGGCAGAAAATAATACAGTAACAGTGTTTGATAAAGATTCAGCACAGTGTGGAGAAAACCTCTAAAATCTCTACCAGCTCTAGATTTTAATTTTACTCTTCACCACATCTGCCACAGTCTGATGGTTGGTTTTAAGTGGAGCTTTTGCCAAAAGATTTTAACAGTGTTTCAGTAAAAATACATATATAAAAATATCCATGTAAGTGCAGGTGCTTTGATTGTCTTGTGACCAGTGTTTTAAAGCGGTAATCCAGCAATTTACGTCACTTCCATAAAGTTAGGGAACTCACAAGAGACTGGTTTGACAAGAAGCAGCAGAGGACCTGACATCCTGACTTTCAGTCCCTGGTATGAATCAAGCGCCCCAAACAATGGCTCTTAAATGCCCTTTCTTTCTTCAGTTTGTTATGAAGGCTGTCTGGTTATTGGTGAAATTACACATGCAGTCATCTTTGAATTGAAATGTATTTTTATTTAACATAAACTGATGACATGGTGAGTTACAGACATGTGGCTGCTCATTAGACTCAGTACAGTACAGTACATACAGTAAATTTAATCTAGTTCTCATGCAGCTCTTATTTATGAGGCCTTAGGTACTTTAACTAAGACAGTGCGGAATCAGGACAGAACCTAGGTTTACTTGAACCTAGGTTTACTTGAACTTGACCTACTCCTTAAATTGGCGCAAAGAGGTTTGACTACATTCTCTTAAAAGCCAGTCTGGCCAATATAACAGGAACGGCAGCGACAGCAAACCTGTGCGCTTCAGAAGACAAGAGATGAGAAATGCTTCAACATGGACTCGTTTTGTAGCGTTTTTAAATGACTGACGCAAAGTTAACAAGAAGTTCAAGACAAAAACACTTAAAACAGGTAAATACACACCTGCTCGCACCTGTCCACTAAAAAAAGTAAAGTAAATCGCACTAAAACACGTTCAGCTTGAGTAAAAGATGAGTCACACGCCAAACAAACGTCGTCAAGCCTGAACAGATAACGTTAAACCCTTATTATTATTGTTTGCTTAAGCTCCGCCGCCGCCGCGCCCCGGTAACACACCAACAGAAAGTCAACTCCGCCGGGTGTCGTCTACAAATACAACCGCGCAAAGTGCGAAAGTAATTTAATGCCTAAACTCTCTCCATGTCTTGTTTTTCTCCAACACTTACCTCACTCAGTCGCTCCCTGGCTGCTATCTTTGCTCTTGGCCGCCGCGCCCAGGATGCCAAGCCTCCACCTCTCGGGAACGCGCATGCACAGGGAGGGGAGGCGTTCACGCGCTCAGCTGGTTGTAAAGGTAAGTCATGATATAAAATGGAAATGTGTCCACTTCCTGTTCAAAAAAAGCTCAGAATGAAATTAGCAGGGATTAGTCCATGTGCACCAAAGGTCACATTTATAATAATGTTTTTTATGTTTAGAGTTGTGATTCCCAACCTGGGGGTCGTGACCCTCAAAGAGGTCCCAAGATTAATGAAAGGGGACAGCAAAACAAAAACTTTATTTTTTTCAAACCAGTGTTTTTGGCTTCATTTTAAGGAGTCACAAGTCCATATACAGTATGTAGCCCTGTAACTTAGTGAATGCAATACTGTAAGTTCTCACACTCAATTTCAATATATTAGAATGTGCAAACATTTATTCATTTAGATGCAATGTTTAAACAAAGTTCTGCAGGATAAAATAAATGAAAGTAGTGGAAATAAAATGAGCAAATAATTTAATAAAATTTTGTGTGCACTCTTGCTTGTCCCCGACATGTGAAATCAGGGAGGGATTGTCAGGGAGACAAAGATTTTCCTGAGAGAAATGAAAAGAAATGAAGAATAAACAAACAGAAGACTGGAACATATGTTTAAAAGGTGTAAAGGCTGTAAAAATGGCATAAAAATCAGATGGACAGGGTGAAATAAAGTATCACAGCATACATCTATCAAAGTGTGACAAAATATGAACACCTCTGAGTTATAAACACACTCATAACCGGTAAAAACCTTGACTTACGCAAAGCATGTCTACAGGTAAACACAGGTAATAGTAGTTCTAGATCCTACACTTCCTAAAGCAGCACTCAGTAACAGGCTGAGTCTCCTGATAAACAAATGCTGTCAAATAAGGACAGATAACGTCTGAATGAGTCCTCGCCTTTTATCTAGTGTTTGCATGGTTTGCATTTAAACAGGTGTGGACTTAGTTCTAGTAGCTAGACAGAAGAACGGGTGGATGATTTTCCTGAGCAGTGTCAGCTGCGGTAATGTTGCAAAAAAAGTTTGTAAATGTGTCTGATCAACAATATTTAGTAAAACATATTTTATCAGGAACATGTTTGTGCTCTTTTCATGTCGTCTTTCCCCTCTATGTGAGTGGGATTTTAAAGTTCAGACACTGTATCTCAAGATCAGAACAAAATTTAAACCTTTGTGTTGCAATCTACTCACACAAAAAGCGGATTGTGTATTTGATCTGCTTCTTGTCTCGCCTCATCACTTAAAGATATGAGTCTGTCTGGAGTGAGCAGAGGTAAATGAACAAACACATGTGTGGCCTTGATATGAAAAACACGCACACAATGTTAATTATTTAATCAAAATGCAAATGTGATTTTGTACATTTACATTCAAACATATTATCAACAACAGAAATAATGGCAAAAAATAAATATTACAGCAACAACAGCAAGAAAACAATGATGACAATGAGAGTATTATTAATAAATATTATATATATATAGCACACAATATAGCACACAACAAACTAATTTTGGCAGCAGCTTCACTTTGTTTGTTAAACTGCTGAGTGATGCTCACGTGTATATCTGACCAGCAGAAACACATGAGCACACGTCTTTTAAATAATAGAAACTTGAATTTGCTCAGTTTGGTTTAAAGTACACAGAGAAAATACACTTCTAAATTCAACTACAGCACCTTTGTTAAATATCATTTCATGAACTGTCCATCACAGATTTTGTCCATAAAGTTTTTTCAAACTGCCGTCTCCACCAGGGAGGACAGTGGTTGCCATGGTTTGATGTAGTTACCAGGGCAACCAGACGATGCCGTCACAAGTCTGTGAGGCAGACGCTGGAGGACGTCTCAACGTAGACACAGCCTCTGTGTCCCGAATGGAACTGGCCGCCTCGTAGATCGATCACGTGGCTCCGGCTCCTCTCGGATGACGCCGTCTGGATTTGAGCGGCGCCGAGCACCGAGTCCCACAGCAGACCTCTGCTCCACAGCTGCACACGACAGACGCAGGTTAGGATCAACTGTGTGTGCTTGTTTATCAGTGTGTGTGAAAGACAGAGAGAGAGGTGATGTGAGTATACCTCTACAGAGATGTGTGTGTCGGGGTATCTCCTGTAAAAGATGGTTCTCAGGTTGAACTCGGGGTTTCCCTCCGCCTTGAACACCCGTGTCCTGATGGTGTCGCTCTCACATCGCACTACGGCATAAACATCTGGAGCTGTGATCATAAAACACAATGTAAGATGGTGAAAGGAAGAAACAAGTGTGTGTGTGAAGAAGAGACTGTGCTGAGTGACCTGTCTGTTTGGGAGGACTGAGGCCTGACGCCCTGCGGAGATGGACTGTGGTCACCTCTGTGGGTTGAGGTAGAAAACACTGGAACACAGACGGAGACGGCAAATCCTCCCTCAACTCCCTGCGTGGAAAAAAAGATCAGGGTTGAAGACGAGTGAGGGGAAAAAAGTACAGTTGTTGTAAAAAAGGAGGAAATAATCCACAATATGTTCATATATGCTGCCAGATTTTTAAAAACTTTTTTCCCCACTATCAGACTTGCACACAAACACATCTCACACACCTGAGTCTGACGGGGGAATGGGAGAAGAGTCGTAGCAAGAAGCGTCCAGTCGCGCCCGGCAGGAAGGTGGTGGGCAGCGCCACATAGCGTCCCGGAGCCAGGGTCGCCCTCAGCGTTATACTGCGGGAGTCCATGTAGACGGAGCTGGCCGCCTGCTCCACCACACACTGCACCCGGCTGCAGCGGTTCACCTCCACCTGAGGACGACGTGGCGGGGGGGGGGTGATATCTGAGCTTTTTTTTTTTGCAGGATTTGAGAAGGCGTTCATAAGACCTGCTCACCTTCAGGACCTCGAAGCCGATGGGCAGGTTTTCTCCTCCTCCATCTTTCCTCTGTATCCTCCTGTCCTCCTGCTGCAGACAGATCAGCACCTCCTCCTCTTTGCTTCTCACTTCAAACATAAACTATCAGGAAAAAAGACACAGAAGAATTAGGTTCATGCTCAAAGTTCCTGCGCTCATTCAAAGACTTCCACTTTAGTTTTACCTGTGGATTGTGCAGGAAAGTTTCTCTATGGTTGCTGCACCCTCCACATCGACTCCTTTTATCCACCTGTGCCTCCCATCCTCCATTCCCCCCTCCACCGTCATCCTCCTTTATCGCTTTTTTCGCAGCCTTATCCCCCTTGCACGTTCCTCTCCTCCTTCCTTCCTGCTGACTCTCCCCGAGTCGGGCCTCCTTGCGGTTCCCTCTCGGCTCGGTCCCTCCGGGTTTGACGTTGCTCTTACCCAGAGTCAGCGGGTAGTTGCTGTGGAGGACGGTAGACGGAGGTGATCCAGGGGTGGAGGGTGCTGGGGTCCACTCCCCGTAGCATCGCGCCTCTCTCCAGTGAGAGCTCGGCCACAGCAGAGCTCTCTCCACCAGCCGGCACACCACCACGTCTGTGAAGTAGTGACAGAAATCCTCGAAATCCATCCTGAGTGAGAGGAAATCAGTGTAAGTTTAACTGGTGATTTGCATCAGAAATATACTTCATATATATAAATTATAGCAGAGGCCTGGGGACTATTACCTATTTTTTAATCCAAATAATAAAAACAAATGTACCAGAACTCCCCAATGTCTCGAACAACAAGGCCCATCTTCTCCCTCTCTGCACGACTCATCTGTTGCCACTGCTGCGACCTGCAGGAGGCGTGCAAAGCCAATAAAGTCAAAGGCAGCAGGGGAAAAAAACACCCAATGCTGTGACGTCCAGCACAATGGAAATGGCATATGATTAATACAAGTAGTGGTTCAACTTCTGGAAACCTTTATTGGTCCATTTTGGCCATTTCAAGAGTTTTCTCAGAGTTTCATAATGAAAATGGCAGATGTCCCCTAGTAAAACAAATCCAAAACTATAGTAAAATGTCAGAAATTGTCCAAAAAAGTTGCAGTGGCGCTGTAAAATGTTGTAAAACAGGCTGACACTGTTAAATGTCAGCTGAGGCTCAATTCCCAGAGCTCTTGTAAAACGTATGATGTACTCAGCAGCAGTCAGACATGTGGCAGATGAAGTCAGTGACTGGTTCGAAGTGCCCTCACCTCTGACTCCAGGCACCCGTCCAGTCCGTGGTCCCCCATGGGTTCCTCATTCGCACCATGAAGAGTCGGGATGCCCCGCCCGTCTTCAACAGCCTCTCCCCCAGCCGCAACTTCCTCACCGCTGTGATCCCGTAAGCGTGGCCTCGCACCAGACCACAGTCCAACACGGACTCCACCGTCTCCCCCTCTGCAGGCTGATAAGTTTAAAATATACAGGAGTTATTTTAGCCTGTTCACCAGCTTCTAAAATCTTGAAGATTCTCAGGATAAAAGGTTGTACCCGTATGGAGCAGGTGATGAGGGCCTTGCGTTCGTGCGCCTTGGCTAACGTCTGGAAGAACATCCTCCTGTGGTCGCTGTGCCGGCTGAGGGCCTTGCGATCCAGACTCAGGGGCTCCGAAACTCCCCCGGTGAAGTCAATCAGGGCCTCTGCAGTGTTTCCTCCCTCTAGAGCCTCATAGCAGCCGTTGAGCCTAAAAGGCAGCCAAGAGTGGGACAGACTGATTTATTGATTAATTGACTGATGATTCATGATTGTGTTCCTCTTCCACTGTTTTAATCCAGAGGTGTTTGACTTCAAGAATAGTGATGAAGTGGACTTTTCTGGACAGGCATTTGAGGTGTTGCTTCTCAGATGTTAAAAGACGCTGTCTGTGTTTGGTTACTATGGTAATTGTGGGCATTGGTAAGTGGTAGTACTGTGTTTTGCCACAACCCTGTCACCACACAAGAATGCTAGTATTGTATGATAATGTCCTGGAGCCCTTAAGTGGGACTAGAAAGAGGAATAGAGAGCATCCTGGGACAATGGTACTGCTATAAGTAGCAGCGCCAAACATAGGAAATTAGCTAATCTCCTCCCAAAACGGTCAGAGGTTTAACCTTGCTGGATATATCAGGACAGAAACCAAGCCCCATAAAATATCAACTAGCATTTTCCACTGCCACTCACTTGGCGTAGGCCTTCTCCAACAAGGCGCTCCAAAACTCTCGTGGTGTAGCCGAACGGCAGAAGAGCAGTGCACCATCAGCGCTGACTGGCAGTCGGTCGTCCACGATAACGTCCATCCAACAGCCGAGGCGCCAGAACCGGAAATGGAAAATTCCTGCATATAAGTCAGGTCGTTTTGGGTTCCACTCCTGTTCCACGTGGTCGGGAATGACCTGGGAGGAGGAGGGTGGGAGATGAGGTGAGGCCATGACGGAGGAAAAAGAAGAAAGAGGAAAGACAGGCAGAAGGAACACAAATACTCAACCTTCTTCCACAGAGATGGCTCGGATGCTAGGCAGGAAATGGCAGCCACCATCCAGCAGTTACCCAGACTGCCTTGGTGCAAGTCACGAGTGCTGATGCCATCGACAAACAGACGAGGATCCTTACATATTTCCTGGGATCAGAGGAAAGAGAGAGAAACGTGCAGTTCTTTAGCTGCTAAATGCTACAATATGTGCACTAGCTAGACGCTAACTTTGTTTATCCGTTGCAAATTTATGATGAGAGCCATGAGAATCAACCATAACAGTAAACTTTTGGGATCTGAGACCAAAACAATGAGCTGAAAGACTCAAAAATGTGATGCAGAGCTGAAGGGAAATCAGTGGGTTCATCTCCACAAGAAACACCTGTCACATTACACGTAGTCATTTGATCTACTGTTAATATAAAATATGGATTATATAGCAGCATTAAATGCGCTCACAGTAATGTGGAATAAGCTGCGTGATAAATGAGCGCAGGAGTTAGTAGCGTCGCAGTGTTTTATGAGGCCGGTGAGCTGATTCAGTTGAGTGTCAGAACACTGCTGAGGAGACAGATCCTGTCTGTGTGGACCTGTTGATCTCAGTTTGGACAGGGTCAGGTAACCGTAGAACTGCTGCTGGACGCGCGCGCACACACACACACACACGCAGGGAGACACACACTCAGTGGTCATAACCTCTTTAAATGTAACTCTAGACCAGATCTCAACCGTCCGTCTCTAAGATGATATCAACAAGTACAGATGAGCAGATGAGGCCACGTAGATTGTGAAGTGGAGGGTTATGGCAGCAAATGGGAAGTCTGAGTGAATTTTGTGTAGTGTGTCAGCGTACAGAGGCGACAGATGTCACACTATCATCCAACTCCCTGTTGATACACGCTTAAAATACCTGAGTGGAGCATTAGGAACACAATACCATTAACCCTCTCTCCTCCACCCTGAATCAGCAGATTAATCGCCGGTGTGGTTTCATGTTTTGAAAGCTCGGCCCTCACACTGAATAAACTCCATGAACTAATAATGATGTGGTTAATTAGTGAATTCAGGGCATTTAACTGACACTTCTTTTTTTAATTGGTTAAAGCATCCATAAATTTTCAGCCACCTATGTGTGTGTAGCTCACATTCATTCACTCATTTACAAGGAATCATTGTACACAGCTGAGGAGATAGAATGTGATAGAAATGTCAATAAATTAATGTACTTAAATAATAAATGTAGGCCTTATTGTCCCTCCTGGTTTTCCATTATTATTTGACTGGAATGACTGTGAAAAAGGTATTGAATTGCATCTTATGTGGTATTAAAGAAGTCTTTAATTGGAATTTTAGTCAGTAGTTTTCTAAGATTTATAATATTTAAGCTTTGTGGTGGAGAATTTGGAGTTATCTCAAACAGAAGTGACACTTAGAAAAATGAAAAAACGACTAGAAGACTGGAAGTAAAAGATATTTGCCACATCTTGTGCCAAAAATGCTTATTTCCATTTCTTGGTCTTTTTTTCAGCATTTCTACAAAAATAAAAACCTACTCTTTACTATATAATGACAATTTTCCATATACACACTTAATCCATTCCTTTACAAGTCCTTGCTATTTGTCTGCACTGGACAATAAATAATTTGACCTTGACTTCAACCTCTCATTTAACTGCGTTTATTCTAGTGTATTACACCACCATTAAAGGCCACTCAGCTTGGCGTAGCCACAATAAACACCTACACTTATACACAGCTACACCCATCTCAACACTGAGCTAAAAACACTTTCCCTTAACTCAACTGTACTGTATATATACACACACACACACACACACATACCAGTATAGCGACCCATCGGCAGCACGCGCCACTTGCTCCCTGGGTGCTAAGGTTTCACTGCCTGACGCCTTTCCTATAATAGAAAGTGCTTTAATTAACCTAATCTGATGGAACTGTAGCATGTTGAGCCAGACACTGGATTTAGATGTGTAAAATGAAACTCTTTGTAGTGATGTGAACTGGTTTGATGCAGGAAAACGTGTCAAGAACTCGTAATTTAATGGACTTTCCTGTAGATGACAGATTAGGACCGAGAATAATTTTACTACAGGCTGTTAAAAAGAGTCTGCTCTATCCTTTTTCCCCCCATCCTCCTCTTTCTCCAGGAGCTTCTCTCCCGCAACACTCACCCTCGGCCTCTTCCAGGTCAGTCCCGGTGGAGGCTCCCGTTTGTAAAACAGGGACTGGGCGGTGGTGGGGAACAGGGGGTCCTTGAAGAGGGCGCCCCGACGCAGGCAGGCCCTCCTCAGCTTGTGAAAGCTCTGACCCTGGAAGTCGCTCACTCGCTCCGGCATTCTGGCTGGACAGAGGAGGCCTGAGGAGAGGTGCCGGAAAGAGGAGAGAGGTGAGAGAGATTTATGGAAAAAGAAAAATAACTGCAAGGGTCAAATGTGAGAAATTTGAGCTACTAAGCCATGCTCCACTTAGGTAGTGTGGGATTACACTGACAGCATGAAGTCATACGTATGAAATATCAAAACACTAAACATTTTGGTTTCTTATCATTTCATTGATTAAATTGCTCAGCTGCATTTAAGGCCTAATGTAACATGAGAGATCCCTTGTTATTCAACAGGTGAAAAGGTTCACTTTAATATCCTGCTAGGTTTTCCAAAGAACAAAAACACTAAATATGAGATGAAGAGAAACGAATTGAAGCTGCGGCAGCTTCTGTACAAAAATATAATAACCTCCAATATTAAACAATACATCCAATCATAGAGTAACATATAACATGTTTAACCTCCTTTGAAGAAAATATTTTACAATTTATAGTGAGTTTAAGTATCTATGATGATAATCAAACACTATCTGTGTTTACATAGTTTATCAGAAGACATATGTTGTATGATGTGCTGCAGTGGTTTGGTGTGTAGAGTGTAGAGCTGGAAAACTCACATTTTACTTATGGACTGCATCATATATATGCATTTATAGACTATTATTGTGTCTGATGTTTAACGCAAATGTTTGAAAATCTTTAATAAAATAAAAGCTGGAGTTTCTCAAACTGTGGTAGTTTTGGTAAAAATTTCTCTGTGAGTTCAAAGTTAGATTCCCCTGCACCCACAACCTGTCAGATAACTGACTGTCACTGTGATGCCATTATAAATATCATGTGTACTGACCTCTGGTTTTTATGTGAAAACTGTGTCTTTCTGTGTTTTCTAGGAGCAGAGGAAGGGTCAGTGTGTGTGTGTGTGTGTGTGTGTGTGTGTGTGTGTGTGGGGAGAGTGATATGGTGAGGACAGCAGTAAGGTAATGGTACCGTTTTAGTCATCAGTGATATGAACTGCTGAGGACCCTTAGTCAGCGGGTGTGTGTGAGTATGTGTGTGTGTGGATATCAACTGGTGTGTGTTAGTGTGTGAGAAGCCGTGTGATTCTGTGTCAGATAGTATTCCAGGTGCAGTTTGTGCGTGTGTGTGTGTGTTCAGGGTCAGCTCAGGGCCTTGCAGTGCAGAGGACAAACACAGATGAAACCTTGCAGGTGCTTGGGGATACATGAGTGTGTGTGTGTTTATGTGCATGCAGCCGTGACACACAGGGCAGGGTGACACTGCTGCTGTGTAACTGTATCTCCCTCCACACAGACAATAGACAGACGGACACCACGCCAAGTGACATAACACACAGCTGTATCCATGGAAACGCTCAGATGGGTAAAATGCTACACTTACTGCAGTTACTCTCAAGTATCAGACACTTAAGATGAACACTGAGCCCTCTGCCACCTGCGTGCTGCTGGAGAGCATATACAAATGTGTTTATTAGGAGCTTACTGCAGCTTCTGCTCTTCTGCCTGGTGACTGTGCACATTCCTCTTCCTCCTGCTCGTACCTCACCACGTTCCTCCTCTCTCCTCATTTTAACGTGGCCTATGACTCCCTCTCTTCTCTCTTTCTCCCTTATCTCCTCAGGCTCTTCTCCTCTTCCCCCTCCTCTCCTCTCCTCTCCTCTGTCTTTTCCTACACAGACTCCTGGGGTATCTGTTGCTGCCGAGTGTGTATGTGTTGCCCCTGACACCCGAGAAACCGAGAGGGCAAGCACCTTCTTTTTAACTGCTTCACTGCCAAACATCAAGCTGATTATCCCCCATTCCTCCTACGTATATATATATATATATATATATATATATATATATATATATATATGATGAACCTGAAGCACATTACTGATCAACTGTCTCAGCAGAATGACTGCAGTGGCTACAATTAAAATTAAGTAACTGATGAAATAATAACATGAGGAACACATTAAGGGACAAAAAGGCAAAGACTTAACTCTGTAAAGCAGAATGTGAATGAAACGGGATGCAAGCATGAAAACACAGGCACTTGCTCATCAGTTTAGTACCTTTTGAATCCCATCCCATTAAAATATTTGGGAATACTTCACAATCAGTCAACGATGGACTATACGTCCTATAAATGTTAAGGTACACAATTTTTTTGTAGCCATAAATGCTAATATATGACGTATGGATACACTGTTCACTGCTCTTTACAGAAATCCTTGTTGGATTTAAACTACCCAGACTGTCTTGTTGTGCTCCTGTGAGGTGACAGTGTCAGACAAACAACTCAAAAAGAATTACACTGGCAGAATATGTGTATAAAATTCATTATTAAATTTATATCTATTTATATAAATATATATTTTAACACTGCAGCTTCATTGCAAATGTTTTACTTTTATCTATAGGTAATAGAAAATAGGCCTACATCTTAATGTATATAATAAAGTATATATTTGGCGAACAAAACTAAAATTGCACGTGGTGCTTGATTGTAGTTTTAAATCACATCTGGACATACCTTGATTAAATAATGTGGAGCAATACTTTCATATGACATATTAGCATACTCTTTTAGTCCAGCTACAATCAGTCGAATTACGTTCAAATTAAATCAAATACTCAAAGTTATCTGTGAAAAAAACAGCTTGATAGGCGCCAGACAAGTGAGAACAGGTACGATGACTTTTAGAGAGTAAAAAACTGAAATATGTGACAGTAAACATAAACGATATACGTACTTTTCGAAGACTGATGAGTTCGCGTTTTCTTCTATCGACTAATCTCCCCTGACATCGAAACATCAGGGATCGACTACTACGCATGCGCAGTTATAAGTCGCTTTCAAAAATGCCGATGTGGCCGCTGAAATATTAAACTTTTAGCTCACCTGTGGGATTTTAAAGCAAACTGTTGAAATGAATGTTTTCGTACTGGCTTTGTTTTGTATCTGCGGCCTTGTCACAGCAGACGAAGACGAGAGGCTGCCGAATAAATGCGAAGGTAGGACGAGAAAGTGACACTAGCTAGTTGTTATGGTGTCATTACTGTGGCGTTGTAGTAGCAGTTGGTCATTTGTTTAGGGGTTTTATTTTTCTTGTCTGTCAGTGTGTAAGTTCCTGTCAGTGGAGCTGCAGGAGGCTCTGGAGAGGACGGCTCGCTCCAAAGAAGTGCTGGAGGTTGGAGAAGTGCTGGACACAGGAAAGAGAAGAAGAAAGATAAAATACAACACCTCGTAAGTTCACTCTGTCTGAGGAATATCACTTTAAAATGGACAGAAAACACTCAGAAGTTGAGAAATTATAAGTAAATTCTACTTCTAATAATAATATTCAACAATATAAATTGTTTACCTCATGACTTGTATTTGAGCTCTGTCTGTAATCTGTAATCTGTAATCTCTGGAATTGCCCTTTAAAAGGAAATCACACTCTTGCATTGTCTAAACTCCTAGAAAGCCTGCAACTCTTTTCTGTTTTCATTTCAGGGAAACTCGGCTGACTGAGGCGATGGACAACATATGTGAGCGGATCCTTCAGTATAACGTTCATGCAGAGAGGCCTGGCAGCCTCCGATACGCCAAGGTAAAGTTAACCTGGCTGTATTTTAAAGTTTTACTGTTCTGTTTTTAACAGGAGTAAACCTGAACAAGTGCTCTTAAAGGTGTGACATTTTCACACCAGTACATACATTATGTACCTAATGTAAGAATAAAAACAAATCAGAGCATTTAAATTTCTAGTGGAAAATATTAATGATTGCTTGTAAACAGAGTCTGAATTCCACTACCAAGAACTTTTATTTCACCATTTCGCCATTTGTGTGACTGCAGGGTGCCAGTCAGACCATGACTACTCTGAAGAACCTGGTCCACAAAGGAGTCAAAGTGGAGCTGGGTCTGCCGTTTGAACTGTGGGACGAGCCCTCAGTGGAGGTGTCGGACATGAAAAAACAGGTAGGGCGGTGTACGTGTGTCTGTCCTGTCGTCCAGTGAAGAGCTTGTGGAGTCTGTAGTAATGTACAACACAGCATTACATTCAGTAGTAAAGGGTTATGCATTATTAATTTATGAAGTAACGGAACACCTGATGTTGGGGTGTGTGTTGTGCAGTGTGAGACCATGCTAGAGGAGTTTGAGGAGGTGGTGGAGGACTGGTACTTCCATCATCAGGACCAGAGACTGGAGAACTTCTTCTGTCAGAACCACGTCCTCAAGACATCAGAACAAGGTGGGAGACATGTAGAAAGCAGTGCTAGCTAGTTGCACGCTTGATCCTACACCTGAAATCAAAACATTAAAAGTCAACTCAGGCCTTTTTCCCCTCTGTAGAAAACAAACTATGTTGCTGAAGACTCTTCTTCCTCCTCCTCCTCCTCCTCCTCCTCCTCATACTGTTTTTCTCTCCCTCTCTCAGAATGTCTAAAGGAGGTGTGGAAAGGAGACATGGGGAAGAAGGAAGGGGCTGCAGAGGCGGAGAGCGACAGCGCTGAAGAGGAGGGAGCGAATGACAACACGAAGGAAGAGCAGGGAAAGACACGTGAGGAGCTGTGAGGAAGGGAAATGCAGAAGGCAACACAAAACCTCAGGCAGAAAAACTGCAAGTCAGCAGAGAGAAATTAAAATTATGTATTGAGGCATGTTTTCAGCTGCATTCTTGGAGGCAAAGTCCAGAACATATATTTACACTATTTTAGCTCTTTCAGCCTTTGAATGGATGATGTACAGCAGATCTGAGACCTGCTGTCAACACAATATCTGGTGCCAAATCATGTTATAGTTTACAATGATGTTGTGAGATTATGCTTTATACAATTTATCACTAAATCTCTCCTGTTATTTTTCTATAAACGGTGTCAGCCTTTTATAAACTGTTACACCTTTTTAAAACACTTGACTATTTGGATTAAGGTTGAAACCTTTACCATGAATGTTTGAGACCCCTGCAGTGTTATAGCATGTATGAACGTTGTTACATCTTTTCCTTATGACAACATTATATGGTACATATCATGTTTTTACCCCAAATAGCCGCCTTTAAATGCAATATGTACAGTTTTTCATGTTGAATAAAATGCTTTTTTATGATTTTGTTGCATGTGTAGTTTTTTCTGCTGTTTGTTAAAGAAAAATGAGAATATGTGAAAGCACAGTTTTTGATGGGGAAATCATAGATGGGTGAACAAAGTGAACTTTAATCCCTGTTTGCTGATTAACATCAGGGATTTAGAGGAGGTTACAGAACAAGTAGGGACACCAGTCACTTGGGTAGGGTAGCTCAATGCACATGAAAAGAAAGCAAAGTTGGGTCATAGTTACTTAATGCTGCCACCTAGTGGTTCAACTTTCTTTGTCCTTGACACTTGGTTAAGTTCACCCAGAATGCTGATCGCTCACCTGGAGACAGATTTCAGGTGGATGGAGCTGCCATTCCTCTGCAGTGTGAATATAAAAGGTGCATTTACACAGACACAATAGTCTCTAAAGCTTTGTATGTGTCTGTGTATTGTTGGTAGAACAACAAGAAATGTGTGTTTTTGTAGCAGTTTTCAGAACAAAAGAAGAAGGTGGGTGATAACAGACAGAAGTCCCTGTTCCAGAGAAGGTTTCCTCCCAGAGGTCAGAGGCCACAACAGCTGACCATTTAAGATCTTGTATGTTAAGAGTTAAGGACTTGAGAGGAACTAAAACTAGTGTAATGTGTGTGGACAGCTGTGTTCCCTTTCATAGACCACCAGTGGTGAGTCCTCTTGTCTTTCATGTCTACAGTAGTTCCTCCAGTTAATTTTCCAAACTGAAACAACTTCCTCTGATCACATTTTGGTGGTCAGTATAAATCAGTCCAGTTCCTGTATTCCATTATCATAAAATGCACCCAAATTACTGATACAGTAAATGCTGAGGGCAGATGTTTCATCTGATAATGATACAGCATGTGTGTTCTTTGCAGATGTTTTACAGACTGAAGCCAAACGACTCCAGCTCTCGTTTCCTGCAGCGAGTCCAGGACAAACTCTCCTCCTCCACCAGGACCACAGACACAGTCAGCACAGATCTATAAATTACTGTTTTTTATCGTCAACTAAAAATAATCTGATCTGCACTGTGATATTAATCATGTTGCACTGTCTCCTTTATTACATGTTACCTGGGGGCAGTGAGAAAGGCCTGTTCTGTCATGAGTGGGAGGTCGGTTTCAACAATCTCATAACTCCTGTTTTATCCCTCTTCTCTCTGCCCCGGTAATGAAAATAAAGGCTTGAGTTATCCTTAAAAACACATTAAACGTACTAAGAGTAGTCCCAGACTTTTGGACCTTGCTGTATATATCTGTCATCACAAACATATTTGAACCCATCAGGTGGAGATTGGTGGCAGTGACGGGGTTCAAGACAGATCTCAGCAGCAGTGCTGAGTCCAGCCACAGGAGGGCGCCGATGAGCAAAACAAAGAGCAGACAGAATGGTATGACCATTCTCTTCTATTACCTGCACTAGTTGTATTACATTTATTATGAAATATGTAAAAGAAGCAGTTTGTAAGTCATTTTTCATCATTTTAAGAACATTTATTTTTGTCAGACAGACTCATCTTCTTTTGGAAACCTCGACTTTAACGAAAAGCCACAAGCCAAATGCATGAGTTTGACAATAAAAATTCATAACAAGTGCTGCTGGACTTCTGACCCTTTAGCCTACAGATGCATCTGAAATATCAACATGCTTCCTACATTTGATCTAATCCAACAGTGTGATGTCATCTCCCTGGATACTGGAATATTTGCAGTTATATCTGTAACTAACAGTGAATTGATAGTTTCCAGATGGAGTAATAAGGCACTATCTCCAAAAACAAAACTCCCATTTCAGATATATGTTAGGAATTTTAATTAAAAATTCTTTTTTATATTAATCATTGTGTATCAGGTTATGGTTAATGAATTTTGCTGAGCTCAAAAATGTATTCTTGGCTGAAACATTTACTAGCTGTTAAGTGCCATTATTATCAAACCCATGTCCAATTCTTGCCTGATTATTATGCAACTATTTGGATCCTCTTATGGTCGATCCGTACTGTGCCACGTGTGTCAAGTGATGAGAGAAATCTGACTGGCCAGTCAAACACATGTGACCATGTGCTTTTTAATCTTTGCAAGAGATGTGGCTTTTTTTTTTCATTTGTGGTGTTTGCCAGCCTTGAGTAATAAAATAAAGATCAATGTCTGTCAGCACCACACTTCTGAAATGTATTACATGCAAATTCCTTTGATGATAAATCTCCTGCCAGACACCACAACAAGACCATACACAATATCTTTATCCTATCACACAGGCAGGTTATGGAGTGTGTTGTTGAGTGATTGTGTCTCTGTTGAAGCTTCTATTTTTAAACTTCTGTTGGACAAAGTAGTCAGAGAGCTCCATTTTTTTCTCATTTAACTTTAAAATAAAAAGGATCTAGGAATGTTTAAGCAGTCAGGTACCTGAATTAAAACAAAAAGGAAAGAACTGCTTTGACTTTTGGTGCTATTATTCATTTTGTAAAGGTGGATAATGACCAGAAACATACTGGTTCTGTACAAACACATGGTTTCTCTTGGCTAATGTAGCCTACATTTAACTCGATCTTTAGTGCCTGTTTTGCATTTATCCCAACAGATGTTTCAACCATAATGACATAATGACAGATACTTGTTTTCTAAGTACTTTGTTAGACTGTACACAGTCGAGATGTGACAGAAAATGAGGTGAGAGATATAGAAGAAGAGGCGTTTACATGCAACAAACATCCCTGCTCAGCATCTTAAGGCCTTAGGCCACAGCTATGATAAATACCTGTTGGAAGAATTTCCAGCCAATTGTCATCTTTCTGTTTCCCTACAAGGACAAGGTATTGTTATACTGTCATAAGGGGAAAGTAAACCAGTCTGGACATTTTACTGTGGTCTTTCCTCTTGACTATTGATCCCTGAACGCAGCAGGTTAACTCGCGGTTTATTGGTGAGTTTTTCCTCCACTGAAGAACAACAGCCTGCTCCCACTCTCCATCCAGCACCTGTCAACACTCGTGCCAGAGACAAAGTGAAGGGAAACGTGGAAAAACAAAAACATTGCATTTGGATTCATGGCAACCAGGATCGTTTTCCACTCTGCGCTTTTTGCCAACCATGTCTAAGAGCCAAACAGCTCCATCAACATTGTTTGTTTTTTTAAAAAGATGTCTTTCTTGTTGCAAAACAAATCATCATCGTTACCATCAAGAATGTGCTTGGTGTAGACTCAGAGATGAATGGTGATGAAAGGTGTCCGGGTCGGAGTTAGAAAAGAAAACGCTTCGTGTCAAAAATGTGTCCATCATTTCCTTCTCCTTCATACTGTTGTATACCCTGGAGAAGGTCAGAGGGGAGGGAACATGATCTCCCTGAAAATCTGCTCAAATGAGGGGTATATCACACACACCACGTCTAAAGTCACATAACAGAGGAAGGTCCAGATTGTTTCTCCAGTTTCCTGCAGCGGTGATACTGAATTTACTTTTTACCCGTAATTTCCATATTTGTTTGTACAAGGACCCAAGTGGTTTACTGTCTGTTTCTGGAGTCTGCCTGTAACATGTAATGCAATAGGACATATGGGAAAAGATCAAATTATAGATAAATATTTTGGCTGCATCCAGTGAGAGACCATGTCAGACTTGTTGCAAATTTGCCAAGTTGTACTTAATTGTTTTATGACATGACAATTTTTGACATGTTAACACTTTTTTGTGATCTCATGGGATCGCATTTAAATAGCCCATCACTTTCAGAACATTTCACTTGTCATGTCTATGAATTTTAAGTTTTTCGTGTATCAGGAAGTAGAGAAATGTGAAGTGATAACACATAAAATTTATGTTATTTATAGAACCATTTGGTGATACTAGGCTGACTGTTAAGATTTTGATCCAGGATTAAACCCTGATATCTGAGTTCATTATTATCACTCTTGATGAAAATGTAAAAATTACTGGGCTGTATATTGATTTGAGAGAAAAACTATATGTGTTACCAATATTCAAACAGATGTGTAATCCTTCTCATGGCACTTAACAGCTCTACAATTGATAGCTCAGCTGTTTTTGCATATAGATGTATACAGCAGTGTCATCGGCATTCATTTGCCATTCCATCTGGTAACACTGTGGGAATGATAGTGGGCCTAACATTGATCCTTGAGGTACACTGAAATGTTTTCAGATGTTGTTCTTAATCTTTCCCCTGAAGATGGAATGATTATTAGTCCAGATTAATACAGTGTTAAATTTTGTCATAATCATTATCTTGAGATAAAAACATTTGGTTAATTTAAGATCTGGATTTGATCACTTTTTTGACCATTGCAATTAAGTTTCTGTGAGAGTATTTAAGTGTTTCTTTACTTCTGTAAATGAAAAATAAATACAGACATTAGGTAAATATATTTTCAACATATTGCATCCTCATGTCTGTATCTGATCATTAAACCAAAGTACAATGACATATTGTAGCACTTTAAATATTTGAGCACAGCTAATCCATCAAATTGACGCCAATGTATTGTGAAATCTGCTCTTATTCTGTCATAGTAGCGTAATGTTGACTTTTATAATTACACCTCCGTGGTATTTTGTTTATTATGATTTGAGTCTCTCAGCACACTCTTTGCTGCAGGGGTTCAACAGTTGGCAGTGCAAAACACCTGTCAAGGACCACCTGAGGTGTTTTATTAAGCAGTTAAACATTTTCTGATATCATTTTAGGGATGATTTCTGTTATCAATTACCATTTTTGTCATGGAAATCATTCATCAAATGGGACCAATTTGCCTCCACCTCCATCTCAGCTCGCTGAAATCTCTTGTGTCTTTGTGTTTATGCTGCCAAAGTGCAATATTGACGCATAAACGTGCTATTTCACCCCTCAATTTACTTTATTGCACTTGTCCTGCATCCAAGGATAGCATTTCTTAAGTGCACTGTAACTACTTGACACACACTCTAACACACACATACACACAAAGCACACCTGGGGAAACATTCCTCGAGGGAAGTCATCAATCAGTTTTATGGCTTTCTCTGGGAAAGTTTCCTCCTCTCCAATCAAGCGTCTTCTCTCCCTCCCTCCCTCCGCCTCGATTCTCTCTCTTATATATTTCCATCTGTATCAGTTTTGCTACACATCTGAGAACGATCCACTCCAACCAATTAACTTCGGCCATTTTTCCTATTCCACTGAGGGATAATTGGAGCAAACTGTAGGGTGAGCTCTCAGCCTGGACGATATGAGATAAGGCTACTGCAACCGGCTTCTCTCCGTGTCCTCAATTTGCCCGCCAGTGGTAATAAACCTGAGGTAGAGGATCTGCACAATGTAAAAAAAAAAAAGTCCTAACAAGCCATGAAAAGTTGAATTGAGTCTTAAAATCTTTTGAAAAGTGGAAAACCTGACACAGTTGAAAAAAGGCCACTTGTCTCTGATCCAGATCAGAAACCTTTTTTTAGCGATTTAGTATTTTCTCCAGAGCTTGTAACAACAAATACAGTAAAACGATCTATTTCCAGATAAATTATGACTCTCAGCTTATCACCAAGTGACTGTAATATGTTATGAGTGGTGGAAGAAGTACTCTGATTTACTCAAAGGTCCTGAAAACATATTTTCTCAATTACCTTCTTATCACGAGTTGTGCTTTGTTTTTTTTTTTACTTGAGAGACTTTTGTATGTGTTTGTGTCTGTTCTCACTGTTTTTAATTGGGTGGGGCTCTGCTGGGAAAAGCTGAGGTGAAGTACTTTTCATGCACCATTTGGGATTTAGCAACTTTCAAATCAAAATCAAAAAGATGACAGTTGTGGTGTTGTTTGCTTATGATGCCAGACCACTGTCCTCATTATTCATGTTTTTTAATTAAATTCTTCATAAATACAATTTAATGATTTTTCCCCCCAAACTTTAAAGTCACCTTCCACTCAAAAAATGTGTTTTGGTCAGTGTCACGTCTTCTTCACGTTTCACTCTCACTCTGCAGAATGATGTATGTTCAGAGTCTGACACTGGAAAACTACAGCTTTTACCTGTAACGTTGATTTGTGGCATCACAGCTTGGAAGTCAATCCTGGTCCAATAAACAACTTAGTGTGATGTGGAAACTTGACGCCTGCATTGCACATAGATGGAGGATGGACTTTCAGTAATGTAGAGGACATCTTGTATCCAACTTTTAAAATGACTGAATATTTTTCACTGAGAGAGACGGGGTAAATGTAATTTTAAAGCAGAGGATTTATATCTTCAAACATGTCTGGGATCTTTAATTGTTGTTTATTGAGTCACAAATATTTAGAGAATTCCTTATGATTTTAAATTGTATTTTCAGGGGTGTTACATAAAAGAAAAAACACATTAAAAAAATTATCTGTCAAGAACAGAATTATTAAAATGTATAATATAAAATAGAACATTATTACTGCTATTACTATTGCATGTTATTTTATCTTGTTGTGCATCATTTATCAAACTGATGATGCTGGGGGAAGTATTCTGATCATTTTACTAAAGTTAAAACAGCTACGTAAATATACTTATGTGTAAATAAAAGTCCTGCATAGAAAACATAGTAAGTAAAAGTAAAGCAGTATAATCTGTAGAATGAAGAGTGAGGATGAAGGACTGCAGCAGGACTCACTGCAGATAAATGGCCCCTGAATGCACCACTTTTACAAGCGGATCATAGGTTTTGTGTATAAAAGTGACAAGTACAGCTGTCAGAGAAATGTCTCAGAGTGAAGAGTAAAATCTTATCTTTTAAAATGCAGTGGAGTAGAAGTAGTGTGGTTTTAAAAATATAAAGGTTTAAAGCACTTCTGAATATCCTTCTGAAAAAAAAGGACAAAGGCCTCGAATTTTAAATGAACTATATTAACTAGATAAAGTGGTACAAGGTGCAATGATTAAAAATCACATGACATTTTTTCTGTTTAGTGAGTACCTGATTGGACTTTGGAGGAATACATTTTGTCACATGATATTCATTGGAAAGATGCACTGGCGCATGCGATATATTATTTATAGACAAAAGATCAATTACACAAAATAGTTAATGGGCTAGTGGGGATGACATGATGGAGTAGTGGGTATCATTATCAAAAGAAAAGCTCTTTACAAACATTTTGAACGTGAAATGAACAGAACATTGAACTATATCAAAGGTTATCAGCCCAGTTTAATAACCTCCTTGTTTGAGTTTGATGGATCTGTATTCGCCATGTGAGCCAGTCTGGCAGAGGCGCGCCGTGCGTCAAGCAGGATGTGACTCCTCTCGAGGTGGGAGAGCTCTTGGCTCGGTTCAGTTACTATAAGAAGAGACACCTCCCAGCTGATCCCGTTAATTTGCTTCCCTCCCTCTCCCTCCCCACCACCTCCACCTCCTCCTCTTCCTCCTCCGTGTGTTGCCCCCTCTCGGTAGGTCTGTCCTCAGCCCTGCTCCTCTCTCTCCGCAGACGAGCTGGAGCTGGATGTCCGGACACTTGCTGCGCTCCTCTGAATGATCAGGAGGGAGAGAAGAAGGAGCGAGGAGAAGGAGAATCACTGGGACGCACATGGTGAGCACTCGTGATTTATTTTACCCTCTCTCAGAAGTTGTATTAGCTGGGAGGACTCTGTCAAACTTGAGGTGAAGTTTTCTCTCTGTCGCGCGTAAAGAGAAGCAGCAGATGGGCAGCAAGTCTGATCTTGTACTTTTTATCACTGGAAGCAGAAATTCACAGAGATGTATCTGCAAAATGGATCTTAAAATTGTATGAGGGGAACATTTAGCGCAACGTTGCATTTTCTGGTGAAACATATCCAGTAATTTATGGCATTTATGTTTTAACTTATGTCATTGCTGCTCAACTTCTCCTTAGAAATTCATCCAAGAGGCGAATTTCAGCGTTTTATTTATTATAATAATTTTATTCTAAAATTCTGGATACAGAGACTTTGGATATTAATTGTACTTTATTTAACAGATTTTTGCTGCACGCTATAAACCTTTGAGACTACAGGCCAAATGGATACATTTGCTACAGTCTTATTTTTGAATTAAATGACTTAAGGTTTATAAACTGTTTCCTTTACAGCTCATGTAAACGTAAACAAAAGTCGACATTTTTGCTTTAAAAACTAAGGCTGTATTTCTTTATAACTTTTTCACAGAGAGTTTCTGCATGTTGCCGCCGGGACACTCCCACCTTTATTATGTTATTTGTGAGCAATTTTAAGCAGATATGTTCAAAATGAAAAAACAAAATATCAAAACGTAAAATATGAACAAAACACGACAATATCAGGGTTTTTGATTAGTTGAACCCAGCTTGGAATAATTTGTTCAAAAAGCAAAACACATGCAACTAATTATCAAGATTAAAAAAGAAAAAATCTGAGTGAAGTTGTTTGATCAGACTGTGATAGCCTCACACTGTAAATATTATTATTCCTTTCTGGTAGATAAAGCTAATTGACTGCAGCTCAATTTCTGCTTAACAAGTGCAATTAGCTGCGCAGGATTGATGTAATTAGGCTCCGGGGCTTCGCTGTTGTAGCTCCTGCCAAAGTAACCAGACTAAAACATGATAAACATTTATGTTTAATGAACCGTGGGCGAGTGGATCATTATTATTCAGGTCCATTAAATGCAACGCCTGCAAAACCTGCGCGTGACTTCAGGCTGTTTGTCTGTGGTTGATTAGTTTTCCTAAATTCCCTTTGCAGCAAAAGAAAACACACCATGTTTCTTTTAATAGATATACAGACGGACTGCTCCTTTTATTTATTTTTTTCTTTAGGATACAGGGTAAATCATTGCTCATCGTGGGAACTGTTGGGTTTCTCTATATAATAAGGTCTCAACCCTATTCTGTAAAATGCCTTCAGATAATGTATGTTGTAATTTGGCGCTATACAAATAAAGTTGAATTGAATTCCTAGGTCAAAGCAATTTTACAGTTGAGGCCTTTAATGTACTTGGGCGGCTGCAGAAATTAATTAAACCAGGCTGTTGTGTATTTCTTTTTATAGTCATGTTTAATAATAAATCAGCTGACAAAAAAAATCATGGGAGTTTTTTATTTGTTTTTCGTGCTCATATAAAAGAAGCAGCCCTGCAGTGTTTTTGTTTTATTTTACCGCCTGCTCTTCATTATTAACCCGCTGTATGACACCGTGTGGGTTTAACTGATGTGAAGCTCCAACCATATTTCCATCATGCCCGAGGTTGTCTTTGGCGTGACTGCAACATGGAATCACAATGATTTCATTTCCATCTGTTTTTCAATATCAACATGTGAAGCTGGAGCTGTGCACAAAGCCTCTTGCCAACTTGTATGAGGCTGTAAAGGGGGTGGAGAATTGACAGGAAACTTAAATATCAAGTGGGTGACATGTGTTTTCTTATTCAAAAAATGAAGTAAGCAGGGCTCATGGGTCAATGCAGAGGCAGAGGAGCCCTCTGTGTGTCTGTGAAGGCCCCCCCCCCCCAGCACATGAACCGGATTGGCAGTTTGTCTGAGGTGCAAACGTGAAGGACAGAGGACTTCAGCTAAAGATACAAGCAGTGATAATCCATTTTGTGCTGTATGTTGCTTCCACCTCCTGGGCTGCCCCCCCTCCCACTAAAATTAGATTATTACACCTAAAACAGAGCTCCTGGAATCTGCTCCGTGTGGAATAACACACACATGGGCTTCAACTGTGCAGGCAGGAATGCAGTTTGGGAATACAGACCGCATACGTAGCCTCTCTCTCTCTTCTCACCCAGAGCACAGTGTTGTATTTCTGACCGGCTGAGGACAATTGCAAATTAACAAAGGTGTCAGTGTGGTAACATGCGCCAACAGGTGCCTTGGTTCAGCTTCAAACATGTAGGCTATAACAGAGAGCTCATATAATTGATCATATTTATTTAAAGGCTCCGTGTCTTGGAGCAGAGCCGCAGTGCAGGACCCTGGGAAATCTTCCCAGCGACTATCGGCCCTGATATAAAACTCTCTACTGCAGAAGCTTTGTGTTTATTTATACAAACCACAATTTAGTCTTTTGAAACCCATCACGAAGTAGCAGGGCAATTTGAATTTTAAAATATTTGTCTCTGTCCTGCTGTGCTCGAGGCTGGAGGGAGCTGCTGTCCATGACGAGGAATGTTAAAATGTGAGAGACAGGCCAAATCCAGCTCATCTGCTCACCAGAACAGCTCTAGACCCAGACCCTGACAGGCCCACAGCTCCAAAAGTGTGAACAGGCCGAGGCAAGTTAACAGGTAGTAAGAGAGAATACCACACACCAGAGGTTTCCACACTTTATTTCCTTAAATTTAAGTCTTATTTTCCTGCAGAATAGAACAGAATAAAGCTCTAAAAATGTGAGTATAGGTCAAAATGCTGGTGAGATCCCACGTTGCTTGTAATCATCTATTTCCCCTTAGTTTCTTTGCTTTGCAACAAGCTTTAAAAATACAATAGAAGACATGGAGAGCAAGAATACAGGAAATATAGAAGTAGATATAAACCCCCCAACCCTTCAAAAAACAAGCAGATGTAGCAGCAGGAGACCGCAGAGCAACAAATCTACATGTCCATATAAAAATATCTTCATGTTCCCCGTTTTTTTTTCTTTAAACAGACCATTGTTCCTCTTTTATTACCCCACAAATTCACCCCTTCCTCTGATAACCCCACTGTACTCTTAAAAACACAGCACTGACACAGTACTGGGCTTGAAGGGGGCAAATAACAAGCATTCTGTAGAGATCTGTTTTCTGTTTATCCGCATCAAAAACCCATTTTAAATCTGCTCAGAGTTATTAGACAATAAAACATAAAAATGTCCAACAGGAAAAGCACAAATTCTTGCTGCTCCTTCAACTTCATTACACACTTTAATTGCATTTCATTGCATTTCCAGCAAAGTGAAGAATGAATGAAGGAGATTCACATTAGGAAATCAATCCGGACTGCAGCTTGCTGCTCCGGCGTTCGAGCACGAACATGAGCGGCGGTTTCCTCGCTCCCCTCTGTTCGACTATGCTGTAAACATGCCCCCAGGTTGTCAGCAAGTATTTTTCCAGCCACTTGCCAGCCAAGCATAGCTGCTTCTAAAGATCACCCGCCGGAGATGTTGTTGATCTCATCATACCACTATTTGGCTGTATAAGCTTTTTGACAAGACAAGAGATTGCTGCCAAGTTATTACAAAACTGTTGCACTGAAACTTTGAGTCCAAAACAGAGGCATATTTGTATTTTTTAAAGGGTTTTCTAATTTGTTTGTATTGATGGCCTCTTTTAAACACATGCTATTTGTAGTTCTTATACATTAGCAGAAGAGGTGGTGTAAAATACTCCTGATGGGCAGTTTTAGCATTCTCTCCTCATCAAACAGCACTTTACAGGGAATGCCGCCCATCTTCAACATGTTCTTCCGACACCCCAGCCGTGTGAATTTATGGAAAGCGGCAGAGAAAAACCGTTGAAACCGTATCCGGTGGGTTACAGTGGCGGTGCCAGACAGATGATCTGGTTTCGGAAGAGAGAGTCTGGATTTGGCCTAGTGGGGCGCATTAAAAACCTCAGGGGCCTCTCTCAGATGAGCATCCATTTATCAAAGTGGTTGTAATGGGCCAATGTTTAATTAGTCATGTAATGTGACAAAGACAAGAGCAAGTGCATGTCATGGGAATGTTAAACAACCGCCCCCCTTTTCTCTTCTAGCCTCATGTGTTTCACCCACCCCCCGACCCTGAACCCCCCCGCCCGCCTACGCTCACTTGTCATTCCCCATCCAGAATGAATTCTTCAGTATACTCTCGACGCTCTGTTACTTCCCTGAATCCTCTAATAACCTTTACCCTGCTCATAATCCCCCTTGACACTGTCCTCCCTTCTTACACAGTCAAGACATTGACACCGAATGAAACCGGAGATCTAATTAATCATCCGATCAACTTATAAGTCCAGCTTTTTATCAGTGCATTCAGATTCCCGTGGGGCATGTCTCGACACGTCAGGAATGACCAGCCGAGGTATTCTGTACCCAAGGAATGTGGCTCAGTGGCACCAGGGTCACAGTCAGTCCGCTCATCACTGAGCTCGTTGCTTGTAGTGTTTTCCTTCAGAAAAGAGTCGCCTCATATGTCTGATCTTCCCCTTTATCCTCAACCAGGTTTAAGTGATCCTCTTTTTAGCGCGGTCAAGAATGGAGCAGTCGGTCCGAAGGCAGCGGAGGGAGTGCCGTGGCCTCCTCGCAGGCCCCATCAGAGCTGTGTGGTCCCCAAGGGAAGCCTCATGTTTCGGTCGTTGGCTAATTGAGCGGGATGACGAGGCCGGAGAGGCTCTCAGCCCCGTCCTCTCCTACGGGTTTGGTTTATGCAGCCCTGCTGACTTTGCTGTCAGTGTCAAACGCTTGTTAGGACATCATCAATCTCGCAGCAGTTAAGAATATTCCCAGAACAGAATGAAGGGGGCAGGTGATAGATGGACAGGGAGACGGAAGAGCAGGGGGGAAAAGTTGCCTTGAAAATGTGGAAGGAAGGTAGTTATTGATGAGAAAATGACAGTCCTCTTAAGAGGGAAAGAAGCTAGAACGACTCAAAAATGAAAGTGGAAAGGTGTTGAATTTATTTTGCAAGAATCAAGTAAAAGAAGTGTTTGTTGGGAATGTGCTTCTGGGATTTGTGTGAGCTGTTTAAAACAATAAATCACTGGTTCCGGAGAAAGCAGATTCATTGTTTGTTATGTCCTCATGCCAAAATTAACGCTCTCGGGTATCAAATCTTGACAGAGGAATAAATTACTCTCATCTCCAGTTGTAAGAGACAGGAAGGGATTTGCTCACAATGCGGACATACACAAGTCCGTGTTTGTCTTTACCACGGAAGTATCCATGTAGGGGCTCAAGCTGAACACACATTTCGATCTATAAATCATTTCCTACCATCCACAACACTAATCTCCAACTCCGCTTCTTCCCTCCCCTCTTTTCTGTCCGTCTATTTTCTCATACCCTCTTTTCTGCTAGATAATGCTTCAAGCCGCTCACACTCAGCCCCCCTTGGTCGCCTGCAGCACTGACCAACGGTAAAGTGATTTGAAAGGGAGAGCCATAAACGTGATGGATGTGGTCCAGCTCAGGGTTTAGCCCCAGCTGTCGGGCATGTTTTTTGTCATTTCAGACAGACCCGCTGGGTTCGCGCCCTTCTTCACCCCCCCATTCATCCACTCTTTTTTGGGGTTGAGGGGAGTTTCAAGACGAATATGTTCTTAAAGGCTGTCAAGGTCATGGGTTCAAACCAGTGGCTGACGCTGCTGTGAAGATCGGAGATTACATTTTTACGGGATGAGATCTTTACTGGCATCTACCGAAAGCCAATAAGGTGCAGTTGAAGGGATGCGGTGAGCTGGTATCGTGTGTTTTCAATAAAGGTGCAGGTGGTCAATCTTAGATTTCCTTCTTTGGCTCTAAATGCAAGTCATATAAATCAATCAGTTTGTTTTTTCTTCTCTTATGATCTAGCTCCCATGGTTTTCTCTTAAAAATCATCTTTTTTTCTTCCACAGGCTCGATGACATGATGTTCCTACCCTTTTCCCCTCCCCTCTCCACCTCTCTCTTCCCTGTTTTCCTTCTACTCCTCCTTTTCCTCCCTCCATCCCTCGTCTCCTCTTCCCTTTCCCACACCCCGTTGAGTTGGACTTCACCTCATGACCCCTGCTACCATCTAGACGGCCGCTCGCGACACTGCCTGTCGGAGTTCATCAACGCTGCCTATGGGGTCCCGGTCAATGCTAGCCACTCGCTACCGGGGCCTGATAATGACAGCAACATCACCACCTTGACAGACCTCCACAACCCTCACAACCTCACCTGCTGGATGGCTCAAAGAGGTACTGACACCGGGGAATGGGTTCTCACTGTACCGCTGGGCCGTCGCTTTGAGATCACCTACATAAGTTTGCAGTTCTGCCATCAGGGGGAACCATCAGATCCCATCTCTATTTCCATCCTCAAGTCAATGGACTTTGGGCGAACCTGGAAGCCGATGCAACACTACTCCAGCGATTGCCTTGAAAACTTTGGGCTGCCGTCCCAGACGGTGGCCCAGACCAGGCATCAAGAGACAGAAGCTCTCTGCTCAGACCCTCGGCCACTGCAAAAGCAGAGGGGTGGCATGGTGCTGGCGTTCTCCACCCTGGATGGACGACCATCCTCTCCCGATTTTGACCACAGCCCCACTCTCCAGGACTGGGTGACGGCCACAGACATACGTGTGGTCTTCCATCAGGTGTCCAAAGTTGTCAGCTCGGATAAAAAAGAAGATCCACAATGGCGTGATGGTGGAGAGGACAACAGAAAGACTGGGCTTCTGAGGTGGAGATCTGGCTTCAAGGGCCGCGCTGGAGATGAGGTGGACAAGTTAAACGCAGCTAATACACTGGTATTTTTTGACAGGGAGATGAAAAACTCAGACATAAGGGGGAGGAACAGGGGAGAGAAAGTGGACAAACATGGAAGGAAGGGTCATAATAAAGGCTCAGATCAAGATGAAGATGGACACAATGTGACCAGCAAAGAAGGTGGGGATAGTTTTGGCACGGACACTCTCACTTCCTCAAAGAAGGGTGGGAAAGGTAGAGGGCGCGGCCATAAGAAGGAGAACAGTAACTGGCTGCCTTGCCCTAATGGCGGCTGTAATTGGACAGTGGAGGGACGAAGCAGGGGCAACAAAGGGCGGGAACTGAGGAAGAGGAGGAACAATAATCTCCACACGAGACAAAGTGCCAGGAATCTTCAATTGGCTACGCCCTCCGCTTTTATCTCTCCTGTCCGAGCTCCTCTGGCCCTCTCGGACCTGCAGGTTGGAGGCAGGTGTAAATGTAATGGACATGCTTCCAGGTGTCGCCGTGACGACACAGGCCGGGCAGTATGTGTGTGTGAGCACCACACGGCGGGGCCAGACTGTGATGTGTGTGAGGATTTCTACTTTGACAGGCCGTGGCATCGAGCTACACCCACGCACCCAAACCCCTGTGTTGGTGAGTCATGAAATTATGTTAAAACATTACAGAAAGTTGCTCAGGTATTCTACCACATTTGTAAACTTATAAAAATTATTTTATAATGACAAACATACAACACAGCACAGGGCACGCTACAACAACAAACAATAACAAACCAAAGGGAGATGGGAGGCAGACAGTACACACGAGGTAGTGTAGTGTGTGGGGAAGTGTAGGATATATATTCTTTATTTTATTTATGTATTTTTCATAAATAAAAGGAAAATCAATTAAATTTAAATTAATAGACAACATATAACACCTGATCTGATCAAACTCAATTCTGACCATAGACAGTCTATGACTCTGACTTCTCCAATCCAGCAAGTTAAATTTTGTGAAATTGTAAACCAGCAATGTTGTATTTTAGGTAACTTAAATAGCACAAACCAGACATATTGATCTTATCGTTTAGTTACAACACTAGACCCTGACTGATACTGGATATTTGAGGCCAGATCCCATTATTTGATTATTAAAGAACTGTGACAAAGATACATACTGAATACATACAAATACAAAAATAAACATTGTCGTGCTCTCTGATTGACAAACTATGTATGAACTATACTAGAATATCTTGTCATATATCAGCACCCAGGTACATCAACACCAGTATATCTGCACCAGTATATATTGGTTCATATATATCAGTCTGGCCAGTTAATCGGTGCGCATAAGCACCATGACCCAAATATAACTATAAATGACATTTCACGTAATTTGTTACGTTATGGATGAAGTGTGAGTATTAATGGTAAAGAAAAATCTTTTGAATGTATAATTTTTCCTGGCACTCAGCCTGAATGTTTACAGTGAACTAATCCAGTGAGATCTTGTAATTGTTTTGTTTTTTTCATTGGCATTTTCTTCTGCCAGCTGCAATGTGAATGTAACGGCCATTCAAACAAGTGCCGCTTCAGCATGGAGGTGTTTCAGCAGTCGGGCCGACGCAGCGGAGGTGTGTGTCAGAAGTGTCGCCACCACACCGCCGGACGCCACTGCCAGTACTGCCAGAACGGATACACTCGCAACCACAGCAAGCCACTGAACCACCGCAAGGCCTGCCAACGTCAGTTGCTAGACGTATGTGTGTTTACTGCATGTGTGTTTGTGACAGGATCAAGGGGGGAAAATGCGGATTCCTCTTTGCGTAGTTGTGCATATGCAACATGTAACTTTAACTAACTAGCATGAGAGCCAGTGTTTATATCTGACAGTCTGTGTGTGTGTTTGCATGGCCATTCTGCCTCTGTCTGAGCATACACAAGTGTTTATAGGGTGGTTACATTGTGAGAGTGGACAGCTATTCCTGTTAGTGAGACGCAACCAAAAACACACACAAAAACCCAACTGAGCTGCCACCTGTATCCCCATCGTTACCACCGGTTGGCATCGTGACCCCTGACCTTTGACTGGTCACATCCTAAGTGACTGTGACACTCTGGTATGCTCATGTGGAAGCTTGACCACGGGCCTAATATATCCAGAGTTAATGGGCTCCCTCCAAGCTTGACACACGTGCAGGGATGAAAAAATGAGCTACGATTAAACATCCCCATGTGTTATTTTTTTTATGCTTGAAATAATAGCAACCCGCAAACTCACATCTTCCACTACATAGCCTTGCATCTCAACCTTAATTTATTATTATATATATTTCACTGGGTTACCATTCAGAGACCAGTGGTGATATAATCAGTCATTCTCTCCAGTCAGGTTGTAAGGGCTTGTGTAAACATTACTGGAGTGTGAACAGAGCTGCTCAAGTGTGGCTTCCTTTCTCTATCTGTCTTCTCTCATTTGGTCTTATCCAGTGATAGTAGTGGTAAATAAAAAGCTTTGCTGTATAAACCATGGCAAATCCAGGCAGTAATCATTATACAGCACCACAAAGGCCAATATAGGAGGAAAAAACAGAAGAGAAATTAATCTAGACACAGGATGCGTATCCAGCTTGAAGGTTTGTAGACTAAAAGCAAGTAAAATATTGTCAGTAAGCCAAACCACTGATGTGATATTCAGTTAATACCCTCATGGAGGAATTTGTCTTTGTTTACCCATCTTGTGTCTTGCTCTGGCGATCTCCTCAGGACGGATGTTGCCGTCATACAGGATTAAACCTGCCCTGTTGATGGATGGTCGCCTTAATCCTGCCTGTTATGCAGCAGTCTGTGTTGTGTTCAGCAGTCACAGATTTTAACACGCTTTTGCTTGAAATATCTTCTCCCTCGCTTCCATGTTGTCTTCTCCACAAAGGCAGGACACCTAAACCAGATCAACTGGTTGACTCTGTGCCCCTTTTCATATTCATACATGTGAAATATATTGGCATGCTTTGATAATATATGTTCAACCATCACTGACAACCTCCTTGGAGTTTGAACCAACCGATCAAATTACTTTATTTTTACAATGTCTTAAAATCACTGGATGTAAATGTGAGGTAAAGACTGATTGACAGGAGAATGACCTGACTACTGTTCCTCTTGAACCGTATAAGCATTTTAGTGTCTTTTCAGTCAATTGTTTGGTTTCTTAGACCCACAATGCATTGTTTTGTCTACCGCACTGTTTCCAGCCGGAAGTTGCTTTTCGCAAAGAAAATTTGATAAACCCATTGTACAATACAATGCTTATGTTGCTCTGTCCATACTGGTGTGTAAATAGGCAACTGTTTGCAGTTTTCTAAAGGTGGTAATATGGTATAGGTTTTCAGCTTGTTGCACTGCTCACCTGGGCCACATTTACCTCTAGGGCTCTAAAATAATACAACAAAAGTTAACACTTCTAATCTTTTTAATTCTTTTTCCAGCATGTCAGTGCCATCCTTGGGAGCAGGGTCATAACCAGGACCCTCAGGTCAGTGTCTGTGTCGAGAAGGAGTGACCGGCCTCAGGTGCAACCACCATGGTGCCCTGGATACAAGCAGGGCAAGTCCCTCACGGCCCCTGCACGTAAGTTTACAGCTGGGTATTGATGTTTACAGATTCTACTGTATGGAAACTATCCTTATGAGAAAAGCCATTGGGCACGTTATGCCTCCTGGACACCTTCCTCTGGGGGGTTTTCTGGGCACATCCAACTGGGAGCAGACCCTGGTGTTAGATCCAGAATGTACAGGAGGATTACATATCCATCTGGCCTGAGAACGCCACAGGATCTTCAGGGTTTTAAAAAACTTTTCTGGCAAGAGGAACGCCTGAATTACTCTGGTTGGGCCTACGCTACCATGACCCAACCCTCGATATGCAGAAGAAAATAGATGGATGATGTTTTAGCTAAAATAACATTGAGAGTGAAGTTCCTATTGTTGCTTCCCTTGACAATGACCACAATCATCAGTTGCCTTAACAACCAAACTCTTCACCATGAAGGGTCAGACTGATTTTTAAACTGATTGGGGTATTTGATCAGAAAATATGGTCATGTGGCTGTGTTGGAGGTCATGATGTCATTTTGTTGTTTAAGTTGGAGAACTTTCTTAATTTAAAATTTATGTCTTTGTATTTGATGTATGCTGCCTCTTGTTTGTCAGTCAGATAAAGTGACCTTTTTTAATTCCTCCTTCAAACTCATTTGATAGAGGCCTAAATGATTAAACTCCTCATCAAGAGCTGTAATCCTTTATCAAATAGCAGCTCAATATAAAAGGGCCGCCATTGCCCAGACCAATTTGACCAACCTCCAGCGTGTCCTCTTCTTCATCATCCCGAGACGGGTTTCCATAGCAGCTGCTAACATGAGCTGACCACTACAGGGAAACCATCTCCAACTGATCTGGGATGAGCGCCAGATCAAGCGGGATTGTTGCTGCCCAAGTATCTCCGCCCTGACCAGCCCCGAACCTCCAGCCATGAGCGCTAATCCACGCAAGGCGCCGCCCGCTAACGCATGCCGACAACCACACAGGCACTGACACCGGTAAGCCCCAATCAGGTGACATAGGGAGCCAGCAGCTTCACACCTGTTGCGCAGCTCAAAACGCCCATCACAGGCCCAGACCATAACTCTCCCAGAAAGAAGTGGAGTGAAAGAAAACCTTGTTTGTTTTACTGCCAGCCCACTCTGCGCTGTATAGCATCTCTACCTCTCCCAACACCACCACATCCAACACCACGGCCTCCTCATCAGACAGACCAAAGCATTTACAGTCAGGCTAAATCTTGTTAGCTCCCACTGAAGCTTTGTCAGAAACCTGAGCAGCAGGAAGTTCACAGAATTAAGAATGTGTCAGCAAGTAAAAACAGTAATTATATATTTGTCAAACTGACTTATTATTTAAAATGACATCTTAGTTATTCAGTTATCACATAATTATAGGGCTAGTATTACATGCTACCGTGGATCGAGAAAAAACCCGTTAGTCCTCCCTCGCTCAAGCTAACGGAGTTTCGTTAGCTTGAGCTATGACAACTCACTTTTTATTAAGGAGATTTTTAGTAGCTGTTGTCTCAGTTTTTTAACTCATGCAGGAAATTCATGCTGTTGCAGCTCTTTAAACCATATATGTAAAATAAATTAGGACGAAATTAATTTATCACCAGCCTAAAGTAAAAAGTAGAGGAGCTTAATTGATACTCAGCAAAACGGTTACATTTAATTTCTACAAACTATGAATGTAACACCAGCTAATTTCTTAAACTAGTGGCAGGACACAAAGAAATTAATATTACCGATATGAATTTAAGCTTGTACAATTAGCGATTATCCAAGGTTAGTATGTTTTTTGGTTAGCTTTTTTGCTAGCTCATTTTTGGTAATATTCAATTTATGGGAATATCATACTTCACCTTTATGCACAACTAGATTTGGTCAGAAAACATTTAGTTATTTGACAACTTGGCCTCTTTTTATTAAATGAAAACACTGTCAAAGTGTGAAAACTCTAAATGATACCCAGCTCTGCTCACACAGGTGCCTTCTGTCACGAAAGCAGACCCTCAATATGCATGTACATCTGTTAAATGAATATTGCCACTTCCTGCCTTTTAAAAAATGGGGACAGTCAGCTGATGGGGTGTTATGTCACTGTCCCAGTTGTACGAGGACAGGACACGAACGGGGACGCGTGAGCGGGAGCTCGGCAATATATAGCTGTACTGTCATTAATACATACTTACAAGAGGTCTGATAATATATGTAAGGATCAGCAGGTTGTTCGCTTTTCCATCCACAAGTTCAAGGATCTCACCACAAACATTAGTTTGAGGAATCTTATTATTTGTTAATGCCTTTGGAGACAAACCGCATAAATAACTGAGAGAGTAAAGTTTGTATCTGTAAAGCGAGTGTGTTTCTAGCCCATAAAAAGGACCACACAAACAGTCTGACACTTGCTTATTCTTCTGCACAGGCATGCCTCACGCATTGAGAGGTATCCAAGCATAGTCATACATAACACACACAACTTTCACGACTGATAGCTTGTAGTGCAGGGAAGTTTGAGCTTGTCTGTGTATCTGTTCCTGTCACTCTGTCTGAAACTGTGTTTATGTTCACAGGAATTCAAGAGGTCGCGCCTAACCCCAGTGTACCAGCCTCAACACAGCATAGGTGAGCTGATTTACACCTGCTCTCATTTAGTATTTATTGTTTGTTGTGATGCCATGTTACCAACATGGAACAGTCTGGCGCTGAGTGGCCACTGAGCTGAGGTTTTTATATCAGGCTGATGAATAATGAGGAGCAGGTGTGCTGATGATGCAGGTGCTGACTGCAGAGCCATGCCCCCAAGAAAACACACACACACACACACAAGGAGGAGACATATGAAAAATCACGCTACTAGGAAACACAGGTGGAGCTGTGATAATTTGTCTTTTAAAATCAGTTTCTTTGATCATTTTGTAAAGCACCTTGTACTAAAAATATCCAGTGCCACTTTCAGTCAAAGCTGAAAATGCTTTGTTGTAATGAAAACTAAAGAAAATGCAGATGTATTCTAGTGAGCACTGTAGCTTTCAGGAAAGCAAAACCTAATATAATGAGTGATCTGCAATGAATTATCATTTTCTTTGTGGAATAATAGTTTTTCCGCTTCTAAACATATCATATAACCCTGTTGATGTCACCTCATGTACAACAAAGATTCATGGTCTTCAGTGGATCATACACCAAAACAACAAAATTCTTCTGTGACTTGTCTTGGCTACATTTTTGAACAGGGAGGGAACCCTGAGTTGAAACTGCTCCACTGTAACTCCTCCTGCAGCAGCGAAGCACTCCTTCCTAGTGGCAGCTCGAGAATGTCCCCCACCTGCTGCACTCCGGGCTCATCTGTTAGTCACAGGATACTGTGATGACAACAGAAGCAGCCATATTGTAAATTAGGGAAAGAGACATGTGCTGATATGCCCAAGGTGAAATGATACCTCTCATTTGATGCATTCTCCTCCCTCCCCTTTCTTCTTTACTCTCTCCCTAGCGGAGGAGTGTGTTTCATACCTTCTCAGGTTAAAGTCAGGATGAACCTGAGACCTATTATCTCAAGGATCACGTGTGGGTGTCATGTTTTTTCTTTTATTTCTTTTATTATTGTGTCATCATAGTTAGGATTTAATAATAATAATACTTCACGTATATTTTGTAACTGTGTTTCTCAGTGCTGAAGGTGCAGGTGAGGGATGAGCGCTCAGGTCCCTGGTGGCAGTTCTCCATCTCAGTCCAAACTGCCTTCCGGTGACGGTCCACCTCCTGCCCAGGGGCACCCACTCCCTCTGGGTCCCCGACCGCGACCTCGGCCGCGGCTGCCCTGCCTCCACGTGGGGCCGGACCTACCTCCTGATTGGCGAGAGAGGAAGGAGAGCGGCCAGCCCGGAGGAGAGCCGCCTGCGGCGGACTGGCTCATTCCTGGCCCTCCAGTGGCGGGAACACTGAGCCCCAAACTCAGGGGCTCTGGGCAGGGACAAGAGGACGCTGCCCAGTCCCCCAACAACCAGCACCAGGAGCACCAAACCCAGACTGGGTACGCCCTCACCTGCTGATTGAGAAAGACACTGGACGGTGTGAAATGGCCACACTCTGCAAACGTGACAAGACCAGGCCTCAGTAAAGCTGCTGCACACACACCTCACGGCAGGGCAAGGTTAAATCCACAGCGAAGTAATTCTATCACCCACTACACCTGCTCTGGTGTGTTCAACTCCATGGTCCTGAATAAAGAAAACACTAGGAGAAATACAGACAGAGATTCTGACTTTCATCCTCCACCAAAAAGGAGAATAAAGTGCTTTTTCAGACTTTTGAAAAGCCTTTTTTCTGAAGGTTCAGAAAATAGACTGACTTTCCACAGAGAAACACACAGACACACACCTGTTATGTGATGTTGAAATGCCGATCTAAAATGTGAACACTCACATTTTCATGTAACTGTTGCCATTTATGTGTCTCTGAGGTTAGCTGCCCAAACTCACGATGGTGCAGGTGAGTCCTGCAGCATGACAAAGTGGTAATGATTAAATACCCACCGAAAACATGTTATGAATTATTAGTTATGAGAATTTAATATTTTCTATTAAAGAAACTTTTGAAAATTGAAGTCTGACTAAACTCTGACTGAGAGGCCAAGTATTTTTTAAACTCATATTTATTCTTAGATTACTTTATATAAACACACACACGCACAAGGAAAAAGTGACATATGATACAATAATATGGGTAATTTTTCATCTCACATTTACTGCACACAAATGTAACCAAACGTATTCAGAAATGTGATTTTGCAGTCTTTAAATAAATAAATAAATAACAAAGAGAGGATCATGTTATATAAATATTTTCCTTCTACTTTTGTTTATGTTTCACTTTACAATCAAGCCAATATCTTTGAAAATAACATTAACATTTATTAAATGTTCTAAATAAAAATAGTTTTTAAATTGACTGTACAAAGCACAGAACTTTTGTAACACAGATGATAAATAATAACTCAGGAGAACCAGAGAAACAGTTTACTGAACAAACTCATCCACAGTCATTTAACTTACATTATACAGCAAAGTTATAAACAGTTTGTCAGTGAGTTAAAAAAAACTGAATACTGCACCAGTAATTTGTAGAACTAATATGTGAGTAGACCACTAGAATTATAAAATCCCTTTATTTTGGGCAATTTTCATGTGTTTTTACAATCTCCCTTTTTAAACAGAAACCTGTATATATTTTTTTCTTTCTTTTCCTCTACATACATTGTCAGTAGTTAGGACAAGTAATGCTCCAGGTCTCATACACACACACATATTGCATTATTGCGTCCAATATTTGGGGAACTGACACCATTCTCATAATCTGCTCCTCGCTGGACAGCTGACACAGAGACCAATCTTAACCCCTCAGCCTCATTTTCAACCCAACAGAATCCTCAGACACCAGCCACGAGCCTCGATATGGGATCTAAAAAGCATCGGTGTGACCTGTCATGTCCTCTGTTTCCATTTGGGGAGATTAAGGGTTACAGCCCAGGGACGGGAAGGAGGTGGTGGTAGAGGTGGTGGAGTGGTATATAAAGGCATGGAGGAGCTCCTATTTGTTGGAGCAGCCATGTTGTTTTGCAGCTACTCATGTCAGTGATTGGTTGCGCCTGCTGTGCTGAAGCCTGTGATTGAAAATAAAAGAGAAAAATAGACCGCTGACTGATGATCGCCAGTGTGTGATTCAACACACCACTGACGCAGGCCAGCTTGTTTTTAGAGTACTTCCAATGAGGTCCCAACGGCCACATGGGTCCAGAGGGCAGCCTGGGGCCAAGTAACACACAGGGGCCTTCAACAAGAAAAAAATAACAAAACTTTATTAGGTTTATTTTATCTTTTATGCACAGCCTGTTGTGCAATTCTGCTTTGTACACTTCTTTGTTTTCACTTTACAAACAAAGTGATGAAAAGATTCTGTTTATCAGGATAATTAATTGTCTTGATGATTTTTACTTTTTCCCACCACCTTTCTTAAGGCCCCCAAAATGTAACGAATGTTAATAATGGATCAACACAAGGCGCAGTAAGAGACAAACCCATTTGGAGAATATTATTGCTTCATGCAAATGTTTAGGCATCTTTTCAGCCTACTGTTTTTGGTTTTAGACGCATATTGGCATTAGCTTAGGAAAACTGAACTTGAGAGACAACAAAAGGTGAAAATTAACATGAACTCTAAATGATTAATTTTAACAAAGCTGACCACTGAGAGAAAGTTAATTTAACAATCAACTCAACACAACAACAAAGACAAAGCAGTTTTAACAGTGAAGCTGTAGCATGTAGCGTGAGTTACACCACAGTCGCACATGTATGTTTCAATGATACAAACTGTGTGTTAGAGGAGAGACAGATAAAGAGTGCATGTTCATACATGCATGACGTCTTGGAGGCAAAGAGTCTGCACTTGTGTGTGAGTGTGTTTTAAACGCAAAGCACCTGCTGCGTTGCTGTAGGAAGCACCTGTCAGCGGTCGTCTCTCGCTGCAGCCTCTGTCGACATGAGGGTTTGATCCTAAACCCCCAAACACACACACTATTATTGTGACACTAACAGACAGCTATTTCTGGGCTGCGGGGTAGGTCAGGCTTTGTTCACGTTAAACCGACACACACTTTAGCGAGGCGCGGCAGACGAGGACAGGCCTACTGTCTTGGTGGAGTATGGAAAATGGGGATCAGCTTCTTCTCCTCTTGGCTGGGAGGTGAGCAGTGTGTGTGTGTGTGTGTGTGTATGTGTGGTATTATGTTTACAACCTGCTGAGGGTACGTTTTACGAGAGGTGACTCCTCCTGCACCGTGGCCAGAGCCAAAGTTCAACTAGAGCTCTTGCAAACACACACTCACTCTTATTTTTATCCTCTCATTTCCCTTCATACACACACACACACACAAACAAACACACACACACTTTTTCACTTTACTCTCTCCTCTTAGCTTCTACATCTCCTCCTCCTCATACACTCAAGAACTCAAGTCCAAGTTGAGCAAGTTTCACCACCATACTGTTTTCAGGACACACACACACACGCACGCCGCACACACACACACACACACACACACACACACACACACACACACACACACACACACACACACACACACACACACACTCGCTGTGCTTCTGTTAACCTGAGAGGCAGAGGGTCAATCCCTGTGATCCACAGCCTGCATGCCTTCCATACAGACACGCCGCCGACACAGCAACCTGACTCCCAGCTAGATTAGGACTAATCAAGCATGGCACGGCTCCGGGCAGAAACGCCATGACACATACACACAGCTACAACACACACATGCTGTACTTCAAGCATGTTCACACACTGAGCTCTCACTGTTTTAAACTTCCTATGAATCAGTGCTGAAGGTAATGGATCGTGATGCTGTGTTGTGATACTCGCTGGGTTCATGCACACGGCTCTTCCATCACATTTAACCTTCCCCACACACCCTTGTTTCTGTCATTATTTATTTGCTCAAAACCTCTAACATACAGTATAATTAGAAATACTTTGAGCAGTGTGTTTTGTGTAGATTGTATTCCTAATTACTCAGATCAACATGTACAATTGTGCAATACTTTCTTCTATAATCTACACACATTGATCCTTATCCCTATAAAAAAAAAAACTACTTACTGTATATTGCTGTTTATATCTTCACAAAGTCTGTTAAATTGTAAATTCACTGAATCCCAAATAATCATACATCAGCCATGAGATAATATTATTGATTCATCTGATTGTAAATATATCAGATAATCCTTTGATGTCAGAAATCCAAGATAATAAAATTAATTATTTTCATTCGGCTCCACCTGAGGAACGAGTGTAAGATCGACGTCTATATTGTATGTGATTGATTTTAAAATAAACTGGGCATTTATAAAAGTATCATGACAAGTTAAAAGTGTTGCACTGTCTGTTGAATCATAAATTAAAAAGATGTTGAACGATGATATAATCCATGAAATATTATTATTAGAAACCAAGCTGCAGCATGGTAAGAGTTCACCTGACCTTAACAATAAAGTCAGATTCACACTAGATCAACGCTGACAACCTCAATATGTAGCTGTGGATTTCTAAACTAAATTAAATCACTGTTCAAGTGTCTGAGGGTGGAACATGGACTGTATGGAACGAGTGCCGTCACAAGTCCAGAATCTGACTTCCCCTGTAAAAATTTTCCCACCAGCCCCAGGTGTCGACCGCTCGTCTGGTCCGGGCTTCAGCCACAAATGTCTGGGACGTCTCAGTCAGGCCTTCCTCAGCTTTGTAGTCTGCAATGGGAACCTCATTTTGTCTTTGTAGTCGTCAAGCGGAACCTTATTTTGGCAGCCACCGTGTTAGAGGGGACAGATGATTTATGATGCAACAGGGCAACACAGTGATCCTACCTTTTTTTTTCCCTCCCAGTTTGAGTCTTGTTCTGGATGTTGTTATGGCGTCCACACACAGTCTGTTAGTGCTGGGAGAGCAGGACCGGAGGGGGTCCAGGATTAGCGATCAAAAGACTGAGGAGGGGGGAGCTTGGGGTAAAAGGTTGGAGGTAACACTAGCCCGGTCTGCCCAGGTGGTGCGGTTGAAAAGAGACTCCCATCTGTAGTGTGGATGGGTCGAACGTGGGCCATAGAGTGTGTGTGTGTGTGTGTGTGTTGGCCTCCAACATGCCGTATGTGTGTGCATGACTTTTATGGGGCTTACACTTCATGGTGAACTCCGTCTAGTTGGATCTGAACCGTAACTGATTGGATTTCAGGCTCGGGGAGGTGACCTCTGACCTTTTTACAACATCTGCGCCCCTGATTTCTCCTCAACCACATTTCAGCTTCACATTACTCCGAGCCAACAAGTCCATCGGCTTTCTAATTAGTCCTGGATACACATTCAAAACAATAATGAGTCCTGAGAACACATATTTTCACTTCAAATTAACTTTTATCATAAATAATAATACAGTAAATGTACATTGTGGGAGGACTGTTTCCAGGTCACAAATGAACCTTAACATTTAAGCTGACATAGATGAGAAGTCCATGAGCCAAAAAAAAGAAGAAAAAAAAAATTAAAATTTATATTCCAAGATGAATGGGGAACTCCCTGAGCTGTTGAAAATGTGATATGATTGAAAGCTCTTTTACTGTAGTGTAATTTGATTTAAAACAGATTAAAAGCCGAAATGGTTGCAGGTCTTTGAGAATTCATGTAGCATGAAAATGGTTTGATTTAAATATTTCACATCAGCTGTGTTTATAGTTTGTTTTAGATTTATTGGAAATTGGACATTTCAAAAGTCACAAAAAAATGTGCACAAATACAGACTATATTTCCTTCAATAAATACCTTTGTCCTAGAGTTTTTATATATTTATAAAAACACACACACACAATTTGAATTTCCTGCCAGCCGTTTTGTGTTGTGATACCGGCGGTGGTCTCACATGTGGGTGGTCGCATCTTCAGCGTCTGTGTCATATGGCACAGAGATCTGGGCTTCAGGGAGGTTGTTGCACTGCAGGTAGGAGAAAACCACCTGGACCTGAAACACACACACACACACAGAAAACAGCAAGAGTTTTAAAAAGTATCTCTTAACCTTTACACCACAGCTGAATATACCCATTTCGAAAGTACCTGCCTGTGATACATTCCTCTTCGCTTCAGTAAAAAGTCATTTAAACTTTCAAAACTCATTATGTAGTGAGTTTCATAACATAATACATTTCTCACTTCCTTAAATTTCTCACACTGATAGCATCAAAAATATCAAAGCGTGTGTATATGTAATGTTTACTTTTATTTTTTTATCCTTTTGCTCAACTAATTCTTAAATTATTTTTTTCCAGGGCAGAATTGTTTTTATTTTTTATTAATTAATTAATTAATTAAAAGTATAAATATATCCTACTAAATATCTGAAGAGCTGCATTTTCAGAAATCATATCTCTAATTATCTCCTTTTTTAAAATGGAGATCTGAGAGTTCTTAAAGTCAGGGGAAGTTTATAATTAGAAGCTCACCGTTGGTGGATATTTTCTACATATATATTTTTAGAGTTGATTAAATTAAATTTAGCTCTAGCATCAGCAAAAAAGTATTCAGTATTTCCCTTTTATAATTTTACTTCTGGCTTTGTGGAGAAGACCTCAAAGTCCAGCCTAAATCTTCATGTTAGAAAACAAACATCACAGTACAGTTAATAATAATAATAATAATAATAATAAAACTTTTTTAGTGCCTGGTCAACAGTTTCCAAAGATGACCTCAAAAAACCCTGACAATGATAGTTTGCTCTCTGTTACAGCTGCTACACACCCACCTGTACCACCACCTCCTGAGAGATATCCACAGCAGGGCCGTCATGTCCCAGTCCAGCCACAGGGGGGCGTAAAAGGCTCGGACCAAACACTGTAGCCAGGTTCAGCAGAGACATCTTGTTGATGTCTTGCCTCTCAGAGACACTGGAGGGAAATGGATTAGGAGACGTATGAGGAGCAAGAAACTGGAGGCGACACCTCAGATTCAAATCAGCAGCAGCAACAACACAGGTAAACCTCTCCCACATTTACCACCTCATTGAAAAAACACGCAAAACTTCAGGGAGGATTTAGTACTGGAAGTTTTACCCAAACTAAATTTGTCCCATCATTTTAAAAATCAAACAGTGATTAAATTCAAGAGTTATTGATTATGTGGTGTTGTGTATTTGATTCAGACCGTTGGAGGTGGCGTAAGAGGTAGAGGAAGGTGTGGCGGTTGGCGTCAGGACAGGACTGTAGCAGGGACAGCATGGAGACGAGCCGCGAGTCCATGTCTTGGATGTCTGAAGGGGAAACAGTTCACGTGCAGCTGAGTGGACTTTGCTGAGAAGACTTTAAGATCTCAACTCTCAACTGTACTGTTAAATTTCATGTCAAACAAGGTGTTGACAACTGTGAAAATACTAAATAAATAGATATGGATGTGATGTAAAAGGAAATGTTTTAATACTACATTTTTCCAGTGTGTAGATACCAGACAATGTATGCAGAGTGATATCAAACACTGAGCACAAAATCTAGTTTAGGGCAGGGTGATGAATTATCTGTCTATGATAGCTTCAAAATGTATGAAAATAACATTAGAAAAGATGCCAAAAAGGGGAACCTGTACATGTTATATAAAAGCTGCCTGTATAAAATGTAAACGTTGCAGATTAAATGAACATCTGTGTAATTCTCTCAGGTTTTAGGGAAGTTTGAATCCGATTTCTCATGTGTTGTTGATGTGTTCCTCTCACCCAGCATCCTGGCCAGACTCTGAAACAGCTCGGTGGGTATGAGGGGTTCAGGCAGCTCTCTGAAGTAGAGTTTGAGGACACCAGAGACGGCGTTCACCTCTGCACTCCTCAGCCTGGTTACTGCTTCACGCAGATCTGAGCAAGGCAGATGATGATGATGAGCACTATTATTACCATGTCTTCTTTTGGTACACACTTCCTTCCTTATAGGCACAAAAGCCCTGTCATGTTGCTGAACATGTAGCTGACAGTGTGAGTCAGAGGTTTTTACAGTGGTGATACAAACTATTTTGAATTAATAAACATTAAGCAATTTAAAAAATGTTAAGCTACTTGCACAATTTTGGTCTTGTGTTTTTGGAGTTGGTAAAAAAGTTGAAAGTCTCAGAGGTCTTTGTTTCTCAGAGTGTAGTTACTCAGAACAAACCAAAAACAACCAAAAACACTGAATATGTGTCTACAAACATGTTAGCAGCTGTGAGGTTGCACAGTGGGGCTTTGAGCTAAATGCTAACATCAGCTAGCATGCTTAAACCGTCTATGCTAACATGCTAATGTTCAGCAGATTTAAAGCAACACTATGTAGATTTTGTTGGACTGTGGCAACAGCAGCCTCTGCAGCCACAAGTGGTAATTACAGGACACTGCGGCATTAAATTCTGTTTGGCTCCGAGTCGGAGTGGTTACGGGTGCTGGAAGCAGCGTGCAGAAAACAAAAGCCTGTCAATTGTGAATTATGGGGGTGGTTTCTTCTGTGTGTAACATAATGCCATAAAGAATTATGCACCTTGCGCAAACGTTACGCAGCTCTTGCAGAAGATTGTACAGAGTTGCCATTCTTCCTATTACAAGTCTGTGTACCATCAAAATGGTACACAGTAGAAGTAGTTGCATAATGATGCTTTAACATTTACAATCTTACAAATCTTACAAACTTAGCTTAGAATGTCAGCATGCTAACATGAGGATAATGGGACATTAATGTTTGTACCAAATTTCATGGCATATTTTACCCTGGACCAACGTGGTTGCATGTCAGCATGAATCTGAATAAAAAAAGTTTGGACCCTTAGCACCTGACAAATTGATGTCCAAATCATCTTTATGTTGTTCTGGTATAAGCTTTCATATTTTCATTGACAATGAAAGATGTTTTGAGCCATTTGTGTTGGTGTGATAATGTGAAACTGAGAGAAAACTGTCAAGAGAAGCCAGATTGTCGGTGCATTTCACTGGAAGCCCACAACGAGACATTTGGATTTCTGTTTCCATTACTATGACAAACACCTGTTATTTCAAGCAGTTGGAGAGTGTGAAATAACAACAACAACTGGTCTGAATTACACTTGTGAAACATCGCAGCATGTGCCAACAGAAAGCTGATGTTTTCTTACTGCTGTTGAACGCAGCCTTGAGCATGCTGATTTCACTGGTGGTCCCCGAAATCCTGTAGATTCCCACCTCAGCCATGCCTCTCCTCTCCACCTCCTCCACACAGCATCGCACCACATGGGGGACCAGCACCCCCTCCTGTCTGGCAGAGGATTGAAGGTATTAAGAAAAAAAACCCTCCTCAGATGTTTAATACATCAGGTCGATTGTATTTCTCTTCAGACTTCAGTCTTGCCACACTTCTGCTTCTCTTCAGTTCACAGTCCCACAAAACAACCCGCCTCACTTCCTGAAACTAGCTGTCCAAAAAGGCACGGGAGGGAAATAAAACTCTAGACTGAGCTGTAGCTTTCAGTTTCAAGTGTTTTAAAACACTCTGCGAGTATAGGCAGGGTCAGTGAAAACACTTTCTTGTATTCAAAAAGACTGGTAGGAACTTACTGAGCCACAGTTTCAATAGGGACACAGAAGACAGGCTGTTGTTGGGTGGCGGAGCTGGGCGGTTCGAGCGGGTGGGGGTTGTACTTAAGGGACAGAGTCACCTCCACTTGGCCGAGCTGTAGAGTCCGTCTCCTCCATCGCTCAGTCAGGGATTTAGATTCCAGCTGATAAACACAAAAATATGTACAAATCAATGAGGGGGGAATCCCGGTGCTCCAAAGTCACACTGCTTTTAGCTCAGTTTTTGGTCTCTACCAACTCCTGAAGGAGAAATCTTCATCTTTTAGCTGCATAATGCTGGTCAATAACTTTGTCTGTTGCTTGGTGCTGAGCAGGTAGCTCATCTGCAGGCTGTGCTTGCAAATGACCTTGATGAGAACAGCAAGAGTGAACCAAAACAGTAAAACTGCGGCCCATAAAACCAAAACAACGAGCTTAAAGATGCTGAAATGCTCGGTAGAGCCGAGAGGTGATGCAGAGTCAGGGTGATAATTCTCTCTGGGTTTGTCACTACGAGTGACCCCTTTCACATCACACGTCGGCCCTTTTTCAAACCACCACCTACACCTTCTCTCTACCCACTTCCACTCAGTTTGCATGTGGCGCACCCTCCACATCAACGTGCCATACAAAACTCTGTGTTGTGTTTGTCATGGAACACGCTCCGTACAAATGTAAGTTCACTGCGAGTACCTGTACAAACATTTATTTGTAAACAAAGACATTGAACTACACAGATGCACACAACTTAAAAGGTTGCCTCGTATTTAGGATCATATACACCCTCGCCTAGTCTAGAGAACAGGAAATGTTCATTTGATTGTGAAGTGTTGTATAATAAATATAATAAATGCAACCAAAGAAGCTTGGGACTAAGTTTTATTCTTCTCCACAGGGTTAGACCTCACTGTCCACATCGTTACTTAAAAAGCCTATTATTAGCACTGTGCATGATATGCTGATATAAAACCACGGTCATGAAAAGTTATGACAGTTCCTCTTTTCACAGACACCAGGAAAGTCCTGCTGTATTTATACTCTATACCTTAATGAAGGCTGCTTCGTTCATCTGTGAGTGTGACTACAGTTAAACCATGTGACGTAGCAGGATTGACGAGGGTCCAGTTTGAGAAAGTGCAGTTTTAATATTTGTAGTTTTGAAGCTAGATTCTGAAGCTGCAGTATCTTCATACCTTTAAAGTAGTTTTTCCCAGGACAGCTTCGTCCTGACCGTCTGACTGACCCACACAGAGCACCCTCAGGTTCTGAGCCCCGTCCACCTGGAAACACAGCTCCTGTTTGAAATAAAGAAGATGTCATTCGCACTGACACCAAACACTTCAGTGTCCTAAAGCTGCGACAAGAGCATTCATGCCTTTGTGTAAAGCTTTTCAATCCTGGCTACCAGTTGGATTTAGAGCAGATTTTACTGCCACTGATCATGTTTAAAGCAGAGCCACACTGCAGACTTTTTAATCCCCTGTGAGGCCTGACATCATGTCGGATGCTGTCTAGACACCAAGACGTCATTCAGCGACACGGATTGCTTGACAAAGACCATAATAAAAGGCAGCCACGTTATGTTTTTAACTTCATATATAACTTTCTTTCCAGACCACAGTACGCTGAATAACGCTCAAAGTCTAACCTGGTCCCAGTGTGGGTTGAGGCTGTGGACCGAAGAGTGAGTCTGGGCCTGTTTGTTGTAAAACTCATAGCCATCCACTTCTACACACACATAAACACCTGAAAGAAAGAACAAAACAAATTACATGACCAACCACTTTTTCACCTCAGCCAGAGGCTAATTTATATCTGTCATTGATTTTTTAAAATTAAATGTTTTTAGTGTAATTTGAAAATGCTAAAAACATACAGGTTGGTTGCTGCAGGCCGCAGGCGGAGTGAATCGCCACACTCAGAGTGCCACACAACGCCTCCTTGTCCTCTACTGGTGAGAGACGGAGACAAAAATATCTTGAAGCTCGCTGTATTTAATCGATAAAGTGAAACTTAGTAAGAGATAGAAAGTGTTGATAGGTTTTGTGGTCCAAAAAATAAAGATCAGTGCACTTTATTTCAGACACAGGATGTGATTCTGTGGTAAAGAAAAAAAGGCTGATAAAGAGAATTGGCATCTGTACCAGCGTTGGAGCTTTGTAGTGGCGGCTGCTGGGTCATTCTCAGTTTCACACATGCACTGGTGAGAGTGAGCAGGTCTGGAGGGACAGTTTCTATGTCTGACAGATAACACATGGCAAGAATAGGCACCAATCAGCTTATACACACTGAAACATCACATTCAACTGAACTCCTGTCAAGAGGAAGAGAAGAGGAGGATCTGTGCTTCAAAAACTGTCCGACATTAAGTTGAGGTGTTTTTCTCACTTATGTAGACTGTTGACCTAGTAACACAACTGCATCGCACTCAGCTATCATACCACCCAGACCAAAGCGTGGTGTTGAAGCCTAACCCACAAAATGTTCCTCCACAGATGACTGTGTTTTAGTGAACTCAGTTGTTCATTTGTAGAAATTACCCACTAACAGTTGTGTTTAAAATGCAGTGACAGACATTTTCTCAATCATTCGACCGTTTTGATAAATCTAGTAATTTTTTTAATGGCCTCCAGATCAGTCAAAAGCTTCACTGTAACATGGACTTACTATCTGTAGTGAGTTTATGAATGGCTTCTCTCCATTCTTCAAGTTCATACAAGGAGGAGAAGAGGAGAGTGTGGCTCTGCAGTGAGAAAAAACAGATTGCTCTTATATTTTAGTTACTATTGCTAGTAGTAACACATTATACTGAATATTTAAGAGGGTGTGTGTGTGTGTGTACCTTGTCACTGGGGCTGTGCAGCTCCAGTCTGTAAAGAGGAGAATGTGTGAGCAGCATCAGCTCCATCTGCTCCAGTTTCTTCCTGCTACGAGCTGCCAGGTGCAAACCTCTGTATCCCTTCTTCACACACAAACACATTTTTATATTTCAGTCGTCTGTTAGAGTAAACACACTCCTCTTTCTGTATTTGTGGCTCATTCACATAAACATACTGCTTGTTGCTGCAGCTGCTGTCGGAGGAGGTACATCTTGGTTCGTATGGTGTGTAAGCGGAGGTTTGTGTCACATGATGGTTCCTGATCTGCAACCCAGCGAAGTTTGAGACCAGCGAGAGGCAGGTACCAGCAGAACCTGTACTGATCCTGCTTCCTGGAGGAAACACATACATACACACAGATGTATGTCTTAACATAAGTTGTGCTATTGAGACCCTCTAAACATGCTGCAAGTACCATTTTAACATCATATCATTCCATAATCAACTATGACAGTGGTTCCTAACTTCTTTTGTCCTGTTAGGTGAACTCCAGTACACCAGTCATATTACAAACATGTTCACTGATTTTAAACTGGATGTCATTTAACACGTATTTACACTATTACATTATTTGTTTTAGCGTTCTATTTTAACTATTTATCCATTAGGCAATTTAGCTAACTTTAGGGTATCCATTACTTTTAGCTAACCATTTGAACGGTTTGATTACTTTTCATTTCGTTTCAACCATTTTCCACTATGTTTAGCTGTTCATCTCTCTGCTCACTAGCTAACTAGCTTTTGTGAACTCCCATACAAGAATAATTGTTCAGGCGTAACAACCAACTCAGTGTGTGGACATATTTTTCAATCAAATCATTATCTTTTTTTTTTTTAATTAGTTGAGCTACTCCACAATTTTTCCACAAACTTTCCACAAACTAAGTACCTGCTGAGGTACAAGTACCTCTGGTTGAGAATCAATGGACTATGATGTCTTTATATGACAAACAGCTGCGAACAGGGGAGATATGCTACACAGAGGTCAGAGCTGTTACTGGTAGATTCTTGATATGCAGACCACTTTTCCCACAAGCCCTGGTGTTTCTCTCTCGCTACACTCACCCTTTGGTTGCATGTTTGAATCTTGTGCACAGCAGCAGATCGGTGTAAAGGAAGAGGTGACGCAGGCTGCGATCCCCCTCGCTCACGTCCACCACAAAGCTGTCACGCATCAGCTGACGTCTCTGGGGTACACACACACACACACACACACACACACACACACACACTTTATGGTCTGAGGTGCATTTTGCTGCTTCAGTTATTGTACACAGTTGGGTGGGGAGGACAGGTGCACATGTAAACATGGCAGATTTTGTACAGACAAGCCTCACCAAGCCGTGACTGAGCGTGACCTCTCGTTTACAATGTGAACTCTCGTTGACACCAGACAGGAAGCTGCGGGACAATCTTAGAGTTTCTTGTAAGGCTACGTAATCTTTATGCTCCACTGGTGTCGTCTTCAGGAGGTCCTACAAGATCACAGACAGGTTGGTTTGTCAGAAAGATCTACTCCAGGAAAAGCAGTGGTAATCAGAAGTCAAATTGTTGATGCAAGATAAAAGGGATGAGTATCAGAATAACAGTAGCAGATATAAAAAAACTGGGGTTTCAAGATTTGAAATGAATTATCAAATGTGAATTAATTATCCAGGGTTTTCTCACACGCAGCACTAGTGTGGTCTTGGTGACTCTGTCCAAAGGCTTGTACAGTAGAGCTGTAAAGGGACAGACAACAATCAGACACCAAGAGCCAACAAGTTTATTTTGCACAAGACACGCAAATTTAGATTTTGTACCTTCAAATGTGTATTTGGTCCGAGCTTTGTCTGCACCATTGTTTGACATCATGCTCTGAAACAGCAAGAGACAAAGTGAGGCTGGTAAGGATAACCCTGATCCAACTGGTTACAGAAGGTGAGTATTCATGTATTCACTCAGTTTTCCTGGAAGTACGGTTGTTGGTACCTCGGCCAGAGTTCGGAAGCGAGGGTCTGACTGTGTGCACTTGCGAACAATTTCGACAGCTTCTTCGTAGTTTCCAATGAAACCACCATACAGACCGATCTGGTTCACCTGTATGAGCAAAATACTGAATGAATGATGTGAAACGTCAAAAAAAAAAAAATCCTAGAAAATAATCTGTTGCAATTAAAGTTGTGATGCAACCTGTATGTTTTAGTCACACAGCAGAAAATTAACACTTTTGCAGACGATGTCATAATTTCCTATGACTGTGGATCCCAAACCAGGAGAGCCAAAGCCATTGTATGGGCGGGACATATGACCAGAGGGTAAAATGCGTATAAAGACTAAAGTTAGACCATGTTCATTGCAGAAATTTTGACACAGGTGTGACTAATACAATAGCCACATTTTAATCATTTCTGGAACAGACTTGTTAAATTGAACTGGTTCCACTCATGCTTTTCCTGAAACAAGTTCTGCCGTAGAAAAGATTTGTGTGAACACACGTATCAGTCAAATCCAGTCTAGTTCACGGTTAGAGTTAGGTTGCATTTTTAACATGTACAATAGACATACATGGTTTTTTAAAATAAAAATCCCACTTATATTCCCCTGTATATTGTGGTTACCACTTGTTATATGTATGACACCTTTTTGACTTCTAGAGCGGCAAGAGATGTTGAAGGTGGACTCTGATTCTTCAGAATAAAGGTCTTTAAAATGTGACTATTTTTTAGCGAAAAGATAGAGGTTTAGAATTATATTCCTGCGTGGTGATTATTTTAAACATTTTTAGACCTTAATAAAGCAGAAATATAGCTTAGTGAAGAGATACTAGAGTAATTTAACGAATGTGAAAAATAAACCGTCTTAATGCCTTGTAAGCATTTCTTAGGGGGAACTGGGTTGCTTAAAGTCGTTTAAAGTAAATTCAGAGATTTGTCTCTAAACACATAATTTATATTAGAAAATAGTTCCTTAAAACATGTGTAAAGTCTGTAAACTCTGTGTTACTGCACTGTGGAGTTAAGACTGTTTCACAGTTTTCCATCAGTTTTATTCTCAGGATTTTATGGGCGGGTCTGAAACGTTGGCTCAGTGATGCCCTGGAGCCACCACTCAGCATAACCCCACCCCTAACATTGTAACCATTAGAAATAGCAGCGCTGCGTTAGCATCAGTGCTTCTCCCGTATGACTATTACAGGTCTTGCTAGCTAACTATGCTGTCATCCCACAAATACATCTTCCCTGGATGCCACTGTTTACATAACAGTTTGGACATCACCTTATTTAAATTTTTAAAGGCATCAAGAGGAGGTGGATTAATTTAGTGAAGAGCCACACTGATGGAGAGCTGAGGAACACCACCAACACCCGTCACCCTGCAGAGACCATTTCACACACTTAGTTTTACAAACTTCCATCAGAGACAACGGGAATTCACAGATAATCTGCTGTCATTTTTGGATGAGGCAGAACCAACATGGGATGCTAACAGGATGCTAACAGGGAGCTAACGGTTACTGTGCTGCACCAAGTGGGCGTGGTTTCAGCGCCTGCAGCAGACACGCCCCCAGTGTCTCAGAGCAGAGAGACGGCTCCTTATTTTTTCATGATTTTGAAACCTAATTTTATATATTTGCAGACTTTTTTAACCATTCAAATTTAGTGGTTAATAGCACATTTTTCTGTGGTGTGACTAAGAGTGCATTAGTATCACTGCTTTACACGGACTTTAAGGGGATTAGCCCTGTTCAGACCTGAACCCACTGTTAATTTGTGACTGACAACAATGAAGGTGCTTCTGTCTCCACAATCCTGCATGTAAGTGCTCTGGTTTTATTTATTTGCTTCATCTCTTTATTCATTTATTTGCCCTAACTGTTAAGCACCTCATACAAGGAGAGTAAACAAGTCAACTTTCACAGCTGGCCTGAGCATGGCTTCCCAACACGTGCTATCTCCTAATTTCGGCATCAGTACCAGGAGATAGAATAAAAACAGCTGAGGAATAAAGGGGACAGAGAGGCTGCCTGAAGAATTTATCACTAAATATTCAATGTTTCAATCCCCCCTCATACACAGTCACACTGCACACTCATTCAGGAGAAGATCGATCAAGAGTGCTACCTGAGCGCAGGTGTTTTATAGGTTCACATTAGGGTGTGGCCATTCACTCTGACTGTGGGGGATCATTATGCTGCAGCAGGTGGAACAAATAACATGACGACACCTTTAGGTTCACCGGGTGCAGGGCTCTGCATCGTGCATGCTAGCTGTTTGGCTTCACTTTGGAGCCATGCCTAATTACTATCATTACTCACACCTGTGCTTCTCCTGCTGCAACACACCTCTGCTCTGAAGTTTTGGTTTGGTTTTATACATAAAAAAAACATAATACATGCACAAGTGCAAAAAATCTACACAAAAAAAGTTATCCTAAGAAAATAAAACAGATTCAGAGGAGTATGATATATGAAAATATAAAGACAGAAAAACAAAATACAGCAATAAAATAGAACTAACACGAAACACAAACAAGGTTTTATGCATAAAACAAAACAAAGTAATAAAGAAAAAGGAGGGAAGCTCTTCAATGCAGGTAAGGAAGACAGAAGAATTTGATATATTTATTCATAATATTTTTGAAATATGTAAATATGGTGAATATTGAGCTTTAAAGAGCCAGAACAGGCCGAGGCAGAACATGTATGATACTGTCAGACAGTGTAGAAAGAAATTGTTTTTCTAATCTTAAAGCCACTTAGGTGAATATAAAAGATTAAAAAGTATGTTAAAGCAGTATTAATTGATGTAGCCACTGAAGTTGTTGTGGTGAACATGTTAGTGATGTTATTATTTATCTGAAGTCGTGTTTGTGTCCACCTGATGAATGGAAGTCCAATATTCACTCTCCTTTTAGCTCTGATTTGGTCTCCACCAACTCCTGAGGAAAGTATGTGGTTCTTCTAAATGATCCACTATATTCACCAGCTAGTTTCTAACTGTTTCTGTCTGTCATACAGTCGGTTTAACAGAGCCTGTTTTTTAAAACTCATACAAAATACAAACACTAAACTTACCATTTTCAGAAACAAGTCCCCCACTATCAGCTCAAAGCCCGGGTGGTTCATCTCTCTTTCCTCACCCGGGCTGGGATGTGTCTGGCAGTAAGCGCTCAGCCGGTCTTTCAGGCCTGAGTAGAAGCTCTGGTGCATGTCTCTGAGCTCGGGCACCTGGTAGAAAACAGTCTGGACCTGCCGAGAGGACAGGACTGGCTGGGAGGTCCCGGCTGAGGCCCGCAGAGCCTTCATGGGCTAAGGGACAAAAACAAAAAACAGTTTAGCTGTACCAGCAGAAAATTTAGAAGCCAACAGTATAGGTGAGAAAAACATGCTGCTGTGTAGAAGACAGAGAGAAAATATAAAAGAAACAGAGGCTGTGGTGAAACATGAGAATGTGTGAACATAGCCTACTGAATTGAGTGCACAGTTCACATTTCAGCTCACACCACCAAGCTTCACTCGCTTGTATTTAGTACCCTCTCAACTTTGGCACATGCACTGCTAAATAAAGGCACTTCTACATAAAAGCAAGAATAGAAAACATGTTTCCACGAAAAATATAAACACCTGCTCACTGGCTTATGCATACTGATAACCTACAGCAGTACAAACAAGATGATCAGTCCAAGATTCAACATCAGCTTTCTGCTTAATTTCTCACATCCACGTTTTTTAAAGCTAGACGAGTCATATCATGAAGGAGAATGAGGAAACAAGAGGTTGCTGTTGCTATTAATAACACAGAGTAAAACAGAAGAAATTGACCAGGAACGCCCTTCTTGCCTCAGTTTATTTCTACTCTTACCAAGTGTCAACTCTTATTAAAAGTCAACCCAAACCTTAAAAAAAAATCTGTTTTCACCGACTAGCAGCTGAAACGCTAATGATAGCATTGACGTGTCTAATATTAAGTAACAAAATCTATATATTTTGTTTAATCAATAAAGAAAAAAGAGAAAAAGAGGCCTTTTGCAGTTTTCTGGGGGTTAGCGTTAGCTTCTGTTAGCTATGCACCAGACTATTTCTTGGAGCAGTTGCCAGGCAACCATCTGAGCAGCATTTAATCCCACATGAAATCGCAAATTGTTGTTTTTACACTCTTTTTTGTACAAATTAAACAAAAATGATATTAAGTATTGAACAGTGAGCTTTCAAGGTGCTCATATGTGGATTTTGTTTGTTTTGAACAGAGCCAAGCTAGCTGTTTCCCCTTGTTTACAGTCTTTGTGTTAAGCTACGCTAACCGGCTGATAGCTGTGTAGTTTCATATTATCTGCAGATAGGAGAGTGGTATCAATAACTTGAGATAAAAGGGGAACCTCATTTCTAACGGAGAAAAATCCAATTGTGGTCAAACAAGGAAGCTGAACAATAAAGACGTTGGATGTGTACTGCAATCCTGAATGACACAATGACCACAAGCAGAAACACACACACTACTCCTGCTCAAATTCAGATATAGTAAACACATATAAAACAATAAAATAACCTCCTGTGTGTTTATGTGACATAAACCAAAAAAAGTTTAGACAAGCTAAAGTGACTCATAATAAGAGTTCTCTTTCCTGTAAGCTATATAATTAAAAAAAAAAAAAGAAAAAAAAAAGCAAGTCTAATTTTAGTATGGCACCAGTAGAACACCAAAAGGGAAGTTTAACAGTACTAATCATAACAACAGGGTATGGTTCAAAATCTAAATGACTTTTCATGTGTGTGTGTTAAAGTTACCATGAGCAGTGCCTCCAGCTCTCTCAGATAAACCTCCTCACTCTCCAAGATGCCTTTCAGGACCACAAGCCTCCTCTCCAACATTTCCTCCGGGCTGCACAACGTCTGAAATCAGACAACAAAATCAGTATCACGACTATCTAAACGATGGCCACAGTCATCAAAACAGTAAGAGGGATCGAGGGAATTTATTTTAATCAGGTAAACTCTGATAAACATGTTTGCAAACTATAAGGCATACACAGAGGACTTAGCTGTTTTACAGTATTGAAAGGTTTGGGATGCATCTTAAGGTGCATCTAAAACCACATTTGCTGCATGTGGCTTTGGATCCCTCTCTGTTTTCCCCTTGGCATCATGAAAACAAACAAAAAAAAAATGCTGAAAGACTGTATCGCCCACCAAGCAAATAAGAGGAACTGCAGAGAGTCGACTGAGCAATGGAGAACGTTATCTGTGATGGGGATGAAATGTGAACTCACAGGGGTGTCGGGGAAGTCTATACTCTCTGCTTGGAGAGGAGAGAGAAAACAGGACACTGCCTCCTCTTGGAACACATCCTCCTCCAAGATATCTGGTTCTGCTTCCACTACAACTGACAAACAAACACACAATATGTGGTAGCAGTAAAAACATAAGTTCCCATATCTGCTTCCCCCTTGAAATGTTTACACATCAGTTGTGGTTACAAATAAAGAGATAATTGCTCTTTGACTTTGTGGCTTTTACTCTTCAAAAAGTATGAATTCTGTTATTTTAACAAACAGCAGCACATTTCAGATTGGATACTTTCAGTTTTATTTAGGATTATCTAATGCTGAATGAGTGAGTGTTGTGTTTCTCTAAGGACAAGACATACTGACTACTGATGACTAACTTTATCCTTACACAACAAGACACAATGTCTCCGTGCCTCACCTGGTACATGATGTGACTCCAGATAACACACAGCCTCCTGGTAGACGTCCATCGGAGCTCGGAGGTCTTCCCCTCGCGGCACAGGCTGACAACTCTGGAGACACAGCATGTGAACACTCACAGCTGAGTGGCAAAAAAAAAAAAAAAAAAAAAAAAACTTCCTCTTTCTGCTTAGGATGCACAAAAGAGGAAAATACAGCTTCCTGTCTGGGTGAAACCTGCTGAAACTGATGAGAACAGGCACGTTTAATCCATTCCCACAGTTGCACTTCACTTCCTATAAATGTGATTATTTCATCACCCTGGCTGCAGACTATTTATAATTCAAAACTTAAAAAAAAAAAACGCTGAATATTCCTTCATCATGAAGAGTGTTTCAACTTTAACTAGTTGCTATGTGACCATACCAGCCTAAACTGGGGTCAGCTTGCATATTTTACAAGTCATCATCAAGTTAACAGTCATAAAGACACGCACCCATATCGGGTGATAAACATGTAAAAGTCTGAATTCATTTGCTGATGGTGACAGTGTGAAATAGTCAAGAATGGAGAAAGAGCTGAGGAACTGCTTTTATTAGTGCAACACTGCCCTCTACAGGAAAAGACAGCACAACCTCTTCCGGAGCTTTATTTCATTCATGTTTTTGTGTGTCTGTCTAAGCTGATGTCAACAGAGCTAAACATTTCTGACTGCTCTGACGCAGTGAATGTAACACCACAACACCACAGAGGCCTTCCTGCAGCAGCGTTTAAACAATACGTTGCTGCTGCTGGTTGTGGTTTGTAGTGTCGCGAAGCCATATCTACACACCGACAGTCTTTTTACAAGCAATGAAGGTTGTTTGTGTAGGATTTGTTTTAAAGAGCCAGTGTAGAATTTCTGAACACATAAATCAATCTATTCATATGAAAACCATGTGTTACAAATGAATAAGCCGCATTAGTGTGTTTCTCCATCAATTATGAATCAAAACACCAGTTTAACTTCTTCTATTTGTAACTAGTTTTAGTTATTGACTGGTTGACTGGTGGGAGAGCTAACAAGCTCCAGTCTTGTGGTTGGATTTTTGGTGGCAGGTCTTACCTTTAGTTTACTTTTAGATGGTGGGTGACGCTTTAAACCTTCATTAACTGGTCGTTTTCATCTGTAAAGACACAGTGAATAAGTTAAATTCATTAAGCTTAGAGATGCAAGTTCCCATGCCGCCTTAAAAATGTGATTGTGGTGCATTATTTTCATTCTGCAGATCAGAGTTTTGCTGATTGTCAAACATACTAATTCAGAGTTAGATATGACAGAAGGTACCACCCTCACACCCTTCCGTATCTCAGCCTAGCGAGCTCTATATCTTCCTTTATTTTTGGTCCTTGCCAAATGGTTTCCTATCTACCAAACCACATTTACAACAGGCTGATTTAACAGGATACATCCATGTTTTTCCCTACAGTGCTGTTCCAGGCCAGCTCCCAGCCAGGGCCATTTTTTTCAAAGTTTATAAAGTTGCACAGAGCACACTGAGCTGTAATTAATGTTAGATTACACACATAAGCATTTTATTTACACATATAACATACGATTCTTGTTACTTCTAACTACGTTCATTTCCCACTTCCACGTGAATTAACCAGACTTAGTTCAGCATCATTTTATGAGTTTTGTAAAACTGAGTTAAGTGAAATTCAGAAAACAAGCTCAATAAACGTACAAAATTACATTGAATCAACTATTTGGTGACAGTCAGTGTGAAGACTAAATGCAGTGCTGCTCCCTGTGACTCCATTAAGCTTAGTGTATGGTAGTATGGACTGAATTTAACACTAACCTTCATCGTGATGAGACAACCATGAGATATGTTTGCATGTGTTAAAGACACACAGCAAGTTTACATCATGTCTGTTCCTTTAAAAACTTCATTTAGCAGTTCATTCATTCATTCATCATTTGAAGTCAAATCATGACTTGTGTATGTGTGTGATTGTGTGTGTTATGTCTTTTATTGGTTTTGCATCCAATTCAGTTATTAAATGCACTCGTGTTTACTTTCCCTATGTCTTTATTTAAAAAATCTATATGACAAAATAATAACTCACAGTCTTAACACTTTGTTAAATGTTCAGAAGTACAATATTTCTGAGAGCACTTGAAGGCAACATTACTATAACCAGCAGGGGACGCTGTATTCAAAAGTTCAGTCATTAATCTTAACATGTGAGTAGACTTACACTGAATCCACATTATGGATCAGTTTTAAACATCATTATCATTAATTCTGACTATAACAGAAAGTGAGTGTGTGGCTCCTCCTTCTACACGTCTCCCTCTGCCTTTCTTTCCTCATCACACACTCCTCCTAGCCTCCTCATCACCCTGCCCTGTCTCTAACTCTTGCTTTCTCCTTTCTCCACACTCCTGGCCCGGCCTACTCCTCCCTGTAACAAACTCAATTTGAACTTAATCTGAAGTTGATAAAGGACGGAGTTTGTGGTAACAACTTACCAGCATGACTGACTTGTCCTTGGAAGAACAATAAAACAATAAAGTGAGATTTGTAATGACACATAAAACAAGATAATTAATAAAACATCAAGTCCTGTGCAGGTAGATGGAATAAAACCTTGAGTGACGCAAGATGAAGCAACTGCTATGTCAGAATGAAGAAACACCCAGATTTCTGACCAACAGAAACTAGTAGAGTTTTGTCTTTGGTTTACTGAGAAAACATAAAAGACATAAAAACTGTAAGAATCTAAAAACAAATGTTATTATGTTAATAATTTCCATCAATGTTTCCTTAATAACTGCATTCTATTTAGTATTAATTATAGGAGGGACAGGCACTTCCTTAAAACTCAAGTTAATATTCATTATTTGTTATAATTATGGACAAGTAAAATTCCATGTTACCCTTATGTGTATTAGGGAGTAACTCTTGACTGAACCTATAAATGTAAACTTAACCTTAACCTTAACTGAAGTGCTTGCACGCCAATCTTTTCAGCCTCAATTGGCTGAATGAAGAGAAGTGAAACCAGCTGAAACAAGTTATTGTCAGAAGATTAAAAGCTCATGGGGCACAATGCAGAGCAGTTTTTTTCACACCTTAGAGGAGTCTTCTGCAGTAGGCGGGGTTGTCAGGTTGTCAACACTGTGGTAAAACCACTAAAGATTCTCATTGTTTCTGTGAAGAAGCACAACTGAGTTCTAATTAACCCTGATGTATCTTCACGACTTATCACTATCTCACTAACTCTAATGTGTACAGAAGAACCAGCAAACCTTCTGTCTGTAATATTTGAAAATGCTCTTTTTGTTTTATGTACACTAACTAAAGTCATTAGGATTCATCCTCTGGATACCATGAAGCTCTGTATAACATGTCATGGTAATCCATCAACAGTTGTTGAAATATTTAAGTCTGGACCAAAGTGGTGGACCGGCCAACGCTGCTAACCAGTGAGCGTGACAATCCTTGCTAATGATAAATACAACTGGGCATGGCCAGGAAATGCCGTGAACTTGTACGATTATTGTTGAACTTTGGCCCCAGTGTACCCAAAGGAATTACTGCAAAAGACACCTTCATTTATATTGTTCACACACATATGATCCAGGGTGTGGGAGGCGGCTTTGATGACTAACTCAGGTGCAGTGAGCACTTGAGTTTGCTAGTCAGGCTCATAAAACAGCTCTTTTCCAGTGTCCAGTGTCAGTGAACCTGAAGCTTGGAACTTTTCCACTGCTTAATTAACCATTTGTAGGTGGTTAAATGTGCCCTCTGCATCTCCACTTCCTGAAATGTACATGTACTTGTACGTTTCTTTGATGTTTAGAGCTTCAGGATGTGGTCTCTGTATCTTCTGCTAAATCCAACCCCCACCCCCCTGTACTTGTTTGTCGTGATCACATCAGTCTCTGTTGTTTTCATCTGCAAATGTAGTGAAATATATATTGTAGATATATATAATATAAATTTGATAGATAGTCATGCCTGCCTTTGTATGAATTGCAGTAACTTTAGTATATGGATCCAGAATCATAGCCTACACCTGAGCCAGTATGTTTGTTACATTATTTAAAATATGTTATGCAGAGAGAAATTCAACAAAGGTCCCCATCTGGGTTCAGATGAGGACATCTATGCCATCGGGGCACATCCCAGGGGCATTTCAATATTTATAGTCTAAAGTAACTTTGTATTTCATCCTCTAATAATAAGTAATACTTTGAGAGTAAAATATCAACATTGTAGACACTGTTAAAAAGGTGCATCAGACTAGGGAACATGCCTTATATTTGTGAAACTCTCTACTGTACAATATATCTGCAACATCCCTCTTGGGTTGTTTCAGCTTGTGACCGCTCTTCCTCTTTGTCACTTCTCTGTGGTTTCATAAATTGTGTGTTATCATGATTTTAAAGACAGTTTGTATTGGCTACTTTATATCTTTAGCAGGTTGTCATTAAAACCCTTTCAAATTGTTGATTAGTAGCCTCTTTTACCACATCTCAAGCTCTTATTAGAGTTCAAAGTACTCGATGACACACATTTACAGAAAGATTTTGAATATAAAACAAATATTTCAGTGTTTCAGTCTTTTTCCATGTCAGTTTTAAACTTTTAAACAAACCATTATTCTGTAAGTTGCTCTCACTGTCTTTACCTTTTTAGTATATTTGGGTCAAATTTAATTAACTAACTGAAATATATAATCCTGCAACAACTACACACCTCTTTAGCAACGAAGTAAACTCACCATGGAACCAGGAACTCCTGCACACCTGCTTATTCAGGCAATTATTCAATCAGCCAATCATGTGGCAGCAGCAGTGCAGTGTATCAGTATGGTGTTCCAAATATAACTTTAACCCTCCTGTCATGTTCACCCCCCCGCCCCTTACTTTAGTGTTCCCGGTCAAATTTGACCAGTCTGTTTTAACTGCTCTTACATTAACACAAAAACCATTAATCACCACCAAAAACACTCTTTAGCTGTGAACAATGTCTCAGAGTAGTGGTTAACATGAATAACTGCAGTGAAAATACAAATATGCACTGAAAATGTATTCCAAAATGAACATGTAATGTAGAAAAGAAATGGAAAACCAGAGACCAAACTCCTCAACATGAAGTCGTGCGTGTGTGTGTGCATGTGAATTCGTGCACGAGTGGCCTGTTTACACACTGTCTGTAGGGGCACAGAGCTCACAGCGCTTTGCACACTCCTAACCAGACTGGCAGAGGATAGTGCTCTTTATCTTGTTCTAAAATCTGGCCCAGAGCCTCTCTGACAGATAACCGTGTGGTCAGTCGCCTACTCATTGTGCTCAGACTAAAAGGAGTGCAAGGCAAACATCAAGTTATATTTTGGGGGTCTGTGTGAAGATATGATACATTGATTAGTCTGGAAGGTGTGGTTCACGTTGGGGGGGAGGGGGGGGGGGGGGGGTAGGCACAAAAGCGCGGGAAAGAGATGGGTTCACATAACAGACTAGTGTAGTCTGTGTGAAGATACAATACATTGTTTCATCAGGAAGTTGGTTCACGTGGGAGGATCGGCACATAAGCACAGGAAAGAGATGTGTACCCACAAAAGACGTTGTTCAGTCTGAAATGTGTGGTGTGTGTGTCTGTGTCTGTGTATTTGGGTGGTGTGTATGGGGATGTTTTCTCATCTGATGGATTAATATAATCTGGATACCCATTCATTTACTATGGCGGTCACTTTTGACCGGGAACACCACAGGTGTAACAAGGTTGACTAAAACACTCAAAATTCAATGAAAGTGGTGATCATCACTTTTATATGTTCAAGTGCACAGTGTGGAGGATATCATAAGGCCTTGAGGCAGTCAGATGTAAAACACAATATTTATGAGTGTTTTAAGTTGTAAATCGGTCAGATTTGACCCCGAACACAACAGGAAGGTTAAATGAGTGTATAATACTGTACACCATAAATATTTTACTTTGCAGTTGATAGAAATTATTGTTATGATTCTCTCAAACACTGACCTACACTGCAGGAGTACCAAACCACACATGCAAAACAGTATGCAGACAGAGTTGCTAAGTTATTTCCTTATCCGTCCTGTGGTGAGAGCGCAGCAACCAAACCAGGTTTTACTTACCAAGAGTTACAACCAAACCAATTTCTGTGCATCTAAAGTGTTTTGATCACTTTTCATATCGTGAATAAAGACAGAAGTGAGAAGCGGTAAAACATCTGTGATGAGAGTTTCAGCTGCTTGACAAAATAATGTGATTCTGTTCTGGCAAAGATGCTGCAACATGTTCTTGTGCCATTAAAAAAACATATGAATTTTATTAAGGTTTAGTACAAATTACTGGTGAAGCAAAGGCAAGTCGAGAACCTGGCATCATACAGTATGATAACATTCACACTTAAAACACCTGGCCACACTTCACTGAACAAACAAAACAAAGCTTTTCTTGTATATCATGACAACATTAAGAAATATATCACACCATTATTATGAAATTATTATTTGGAAAACAGGTCATATTCTCTCAACTCAAAACCAACATTTCTGCATCCTATCCACTGACAACCTGTGTGGTGACCACCGAGTTGGTGACCGGCCTGTTGCCCCTGATCTTCACCTCGCGGTGCATCTGGCACCAGACGCACGTGTAACACCACAACAGCTTGCAGAAGTCGTCGCAGCATGAGCCCTGCAGGAGGAAGGAGAGAAACAGAGTTTTTACTAAGCCTGCTGAAAATAACACAGTAACATTTGGATTTTTTGAATTGGCTAAATGAGCCTAGCTGCAGCTGAGTTGACTCAAAGCAGTTTTAAGGGGCTTCAAACCCTGAAAAAAACAAACATCCTAAGCTGCTAAATACTCCACTGTGTTCACCAGCTAGCTGCTAATTTTCTGCTGTTGCTGGGTGCTGGGAAGGAAGTGTATGGTTTTTGGTGAAAACACCAACCCTGCTAAAGCTGGACACAGTTGACAAAAACACAACAAAGAACTAGCTGTGAAGTTGTGGGCTGCAGTTGGAAGTTGTGATGAATCTCTGGGTCTGTCAGTGGTAGCAGTTTCCTGAAGAGCACTCATCAGTTATAAGGTTATACAAGGTATTATAGAAGGTATTTGAATATATTAACATTTTTTTCCTTCTGTATTTTGTCCCCGTGGCTAACAACTCCCCAAGATACTATGCATGCCACAAAAATTTGAACAAGTGTCATTTCTAGCGTGGACCTGACCTGGTTTGATGAAATACTGTAGCACAACATTGTGTTAGAAGCCTGTGAATATTCTCATTCATCCAGGTCATAGTTATCTCAAGGAAATTTAAGTCGAAAAGCAACTGGACTTAATGTTGTCTAGGAAGACGTTTCACCTCTCATCCAAGAGGCTTCATCAGTTTGTGTTCGCATCTGACCAGGCTGGGACTGGTCCAACTGATTTTTGGTGTGGAAACCCAGGTATTTAACCTCTGTGGGGGCTTTCACAAGACCGATGATGTCATGGATCCTTTGTGCTCTATGTGTCAACGACAGTCGTTAGGGTGATAGTCGTTGGTAAAAAAACAGTTAGTTTCGACTTCGTTAGTGCCCCATTGTGTTATAACGACATTGTGTTAATCATTGCAAATGATACATGTTATTCCTAAAATGGAATAAATCAGCAATATTGTTTCTTTTCAGTATTGAATTGCGAGCTTTGAATTGCAAACTGAACCAAGTTGTGACCAAACACTGCATTTTGCTGTGGTTTAAAATCTAATGTCAGTCATTTTGTATTCAATAGACAAATGCTACTTTGAGCAATCACAACTAATGGGTTGCTAAACAAACTCTCATAATGGAAAGAACAAACAACTTTTATCATGTTACATGTATTTCAGAAGGCTTCAGGGCAAGGCTGTATGAGCTATTGTGTAAAATTAGTATTAAACCAGGACTACGTAATAATCTGTGTAGTTTTAGCAACGTTTGAATGCAATGAATTTAATCCCTGTATACACACTGGCTATTGTGCATACAATGTACACTACTATTTTCCGGAGCTCAAGAGATTAGTACATGATACATGTAGTGATAAGATTATATAGAATGTTTTATGAGTTTTGAACAACATGATGGATCGGTCCGTTTAAAAAAATGACACACTGGTGATACCATGAAAACACATCACGCTGCTCCTCAGTGTGTCTGTTCATGTAAAATATTTTGGGGGACACTGATCAGATAATGATCCTGAGTACATGTATAAATTATTAAGCCCATATAGTAACTTAAAGTCTGTCAGGTTTACTTAGCAGTGTGCACTGCATGTTCCCATTGACCAGAGACGTTGGGGCGACTGGACGAATATATCAACTATTCATCTATTACTGGTTGTTTTTTTTGGGGGGTGGGGGTGATATTTGTTGTTTTATTTAAATCACTGCAAGGGTCTGGAATAACTGATGAGTGATTGTGAGGAAATATGCACATTCTACAGTATTCTGGTTGAGAAAATTGAGGAAATGTTGCATTTCAGTTTCAATGAAACATGATTTTTACTTAGAAGTAAAGGGAACTGAAATGAAAGCTGTTCCTGGATACTAGTTATTGGATGTCCTATAAAGAAAACTTCCTCACCTATGACTGAACCTGAGATGTGAACCTTTTTGCCTCATCTATTAGAATAAAAACCCTGAATCTCTTCATGTATTCATATTCAGAAGCACAGCAGAAATCACAGGCACTTCACAGCTCAATTAAAAGACAAAAAAACACCTCAGGGTTGCATACCTCCACCAACCAGTCCAGTTTATTAGTGTGTGATTTCTTGAGTTATCCAAGTTAGCCAAAAACATGTTTTGTACGGGTATCGCCCCAACTCCACAAATAGATCTTAGACTTACGGGGATGTTGTGACGCTCTCTAATGGAGGACCGGAGTGAGCAGGACACCACACAGCAGAAGTCTAGGCAGGGCATACAGCAGCACCAGCCGTGCATACTGGCAGTCTGACACTGCATGCAGGGAAAACACCAAAGGGCACAGCAACCTTCAAGAAGAGAAGAGAAAAAGAAGTTAATATATGATCTATCTTGTTTATTTCCTGCATTTATACGCATCCTAAATTATTTTTAGTTTCCCTGTGTGTTAGTTTGTATTTGTAGTATTTGTAAGTGGGGCAGCCTTTATACTGCCTGTGAGGCAAAAGTCAAGGCCAAAGAGAAAATGCTGCCAAGCACTCGCTGGCATACGTGACGCAGATGCGTTTATCTGTATTTTTTTATGAGCTCATATCTTGTCTATTCTGTGGTGGCTGGACAGTCAGAGAAAAACATTCAGAGAGACTTTGATGACTAACTGCATAGATTTTTGGAGCCATACAGGAGGCTAACAGGCCTCTGCTTGTCTGGTTTTAACCATTCTTTTTAAAATCTGTCTCTTGTGAGTCAGCCAGCTGTTTGGAGGTGAAATGCTGAATTCCTGGGGAACCCTTTAATAATGTCTCACAGTACAGCAAATGCTCATATTCTGTGTATCTTTTTAAATACATAAAACCAACATGGTCGAGGTCTTATACTGTCTTCAACTTCTTTTTGCTGTTTCCCAGTTCAATGGTGAATTTGAGCCTCAATTTTTATGCCAACACGAACGAGAAAAATGTACATTTGAACATCTAGGGCGTTGCCAAGATGGCTGCTGAGTGGTGAGACTTGCCTACATGAACTTTGACTTCATGGTGAAATAAACGTAGTTTATCAAAGAAGGAATTTCTTCACCTCAAACTCTTTGCTTCCCTGTGGGGTCTGCAGTTTTAGCTGTCAAGATTTCAAACCGATCAGTGAGTGGACCACTAAACGTGGCTGCACAGCAGTCAAAATTACACACAGCAATGAAAGTATTTTCTCTACTGCTGTTTCTCCATTACTTGGGTAATATTGCACACTGTGGGTTGGAGACAAATTCTGTGGTGATGAGTGGTGAGCAGCATGGCTGGTGGTTGCTGGGTAGACTTACAGGTGCCCATATCAGAGCAGCAGTCGCAGAGGCCAGTGCTCCACGACCCAGGGGCTTGGCTGGTGGTGGTCACCATCACCACCTGCGCTGGCTGCTGGTAGACGGCCATACCTTGGAGGATGCAAAACAGAAATGAAGGAACTGAGAACTGCTCCACACACAAGAGGAAGAAAGTTACAGATGGTTTATGTAAACTACAACAAAGACCTAAACTGCTGTGTGTTCAACTGTAGCATCTCTACACACACGCCCAATGAGTATTTCTATGGTCTGAATTAGAGTAGGGCAAACTAGGCAGGAAACACCAAATGTCTCTTTTGACATAAAATTGTGTACCAACTCCTGTCTTCAACCGCAAACGGATACTTTTAGCATGAACAGGAAACCTGAGGTCAGACTAGGCCTTGTTGCACAAAACCAGTGGAGAATGTCACTGCTCTACAAAACCCTACAGACTCTTATCTGTTTTGAAAAGAGGTGTTTAACAATCACATATAACAGGTGTTGGCTACGTATTAGGAGACAATATGACTTTAACTACAGTCTGAGGTTTTTACATATCATCAAAGCTTTTACATAGCAGTCTGTTAATGTCTTTAATGTGGGTGAAATTGCAGATCACGATTTAATTTTTACATTATCCCTGCACCAAAGCAATAAGGTATTTTGATCTGTCTGGCATTTAACATGAGGGTCATTTAATCCATTGGATTTTGACAAAGATTTGTTGTAATTCCTCTATATATTTTGAATTCTTATGTTAAATTACACACAGCTAGAGGAGTTTACCCACCACTAATGTTCAGGTGTTCTTACACTTTCGGCCATCTATGTATATATTTTAGTCAATGTCTTAAAATGCCTTTTTAGGTCAACAAAAATATCCGCTCAGTTTATGTGTTTAATCACTGGCTGTGTTTGAAAATTCACACAAACGTAGGCGCAGCTAATGTTAGCATTAGCCTGAATAACCGTTATGTTTGGCTAGCTCTGCCAAATGCAGCAGTGAGTTAGCTTCAAATACAACCATTCAAACACCTTTTTTGTTTTCTTGCCTCGCAAAGTTTGTCTTTTTATTGCATTATGACACGGAAACCACAAAATAATTTTTAGGTAGAGTTTTAGCGAGGTTAGAGACAAATTGACTGTCTTTACTCTCAATTTTTAACGGTTTATTTACTGTATTTATTATTCAACATTTTGTTTTCTTTATCTTGTTTCCACAGGCACTGGCCACAGTCCTCAGTTTTTACATTTCTGACCAGCTAAAATTAAGTGTTTTTACAAAAGATGTGACTATATAATGTTAGGATTCATCCATATATCGAGGTGCAGACTTTATTCCTCTTTTACTACAGAACTACTACAACAGAAATAAATCATTCCGAATTTTACTATTATAAAATCAATAAAAGTCTCAATGTCACTACTGCCTGTGCCTATTTAGGCTGATAAATAAACTTTTCTTACCTTTTTTCCTGGTTCTGCTTTGATAAACTCAAATAAAGTGAGTTCAGGTCTTCACGTGTTGAACGCACGGTGCTACTCTGTGCCAGCTCCACTTTTATCTGCACATAAAACACTGGTTTCTTTTCTGACGAAAGCCAGCCCCCTCAAGACAAACTCCACACTTGCACTGACGCACTCCATACATGTTGTCAGTGTAAGTGTCAGTAAACATGCAAACTAGCTATTTGCATGAGGAAGTACTTAAACAGCAACATTTAAAAAAACAAAGTTACCTCTCAGTAACCCCGCTGTAAATGTCCCAGATGAAGTTTATAAAGGTTTGCGCAGTTCAAAATGTTTCCCAGCAGACTGACCGACAACAGAAAGTAACACACACACACACACACACACACACACACACACCCCCCTCACCAAAAAAATAAATAAAACTTACTATGAGTTGGATTATGAGCAAGCATGCAAAATTAAGTCGAGGAATCATGCTGCATTCATCGACTGTCGGACTTTTCAATTGAACCGGTTGGGTTAAACTAAATAGCCATTAGCCTATAGTTATTTAAACAGTAATTCGCAGTATTTGTTTACGTGTAATGTTCCTGCATTAATTGCTGTAATTAAACTAATATTAACGTTTCTTAATTCGGCTGAAAATCTACATCATTATTGGTGCACTACATGGAGGAAATATTCTGGTCTTTTATTTAAATAAAAGTACCAGTGCAGCAATTTAAAAAATACTCCATCACAAGTCTTGCATGAAAAAAGCTTGATGATTAATACTGGAGTGTGTGAGCAGCATGTTACTGTTGTAGCTGCTGGAGGTGCAGCTGGTTTGAACTACTTTCTATACAGTTTTAAATACAGAGATACCAGATAAATCTGAGAGATCACGAGATGATTAATGGGAGAGGGAAGAGGAGGTTCTGTTTTTACAGATCTGTTTCCCTTTTTTTTTTAGTCTTTAACAATGTGCTGTATTTTAAAAGCTTGTTATATTATTCACTGTATAACATCTTCATCTTAAAAGTAACTAGTAACTAAAGTTATCAAATAAATGTAGTGAAGTAAAAAGTATAAAGCAGCATAAAATGGAAATACCTAAGTAAAGACTCAAAACTGTACTTAACTACAGTACTTAGTTAAGTACTACTTAGTACTAGATTCATACCTCTCTGTGATAATACCTGTCTTGTGCACTTGGTGGTGTGCTGAGCTCAGAAATGAGTATAGAGGGGTTGGTGTCTGTGTTTCTAGACAATACACATTTAAAGTGAGTAGGAATAAATCAGTATATGAGGCTACAGCTTTCATCTAACAGAGGACTGTCAGAGGACTTTAAAGGGTCCACAGGTGATCTACATGGTGAGAAAGGTGGAATTATACAAAATATAACAGATGGAAACAGATTACACCAGTAACTGATTTAATTCTGCCTCTGCAACAACAAAGTGCCTCTTATGGCAGTATGATTTAGAGTAAAAAAAATATTTTCTATTAGATAAAGTTATTTTGCACACCCTTTCTAAAAAAAAATATTTACTTACTAAAATGATGAGTGACTTTAACAAATATGAAGCTGCAGGCATGTTGAAGGAAGGAAGTCGCAGTAATGTCAGTGAGTCCCTGAGGCAAAGATAAACACAAGATATGTTTGCTAAGATATCAAACAGGTGCATGAGAAAAGGAAAAAGTTTTAAAATATTCCAGTTTTAGTTGCTTTCAAATTGGAGAAGGTCATAAAAAAAATAGCGTATTGCGTGCATTTTCACATACAATAAACAAATGATCTGCATGAGTGAATTTACATTTATGAGTGAGATGATATTTGGCAAGAATAAACATAAGATTTATATTCTTTGAGATCATTCTGAGACATAAAGAGAAATTCAACATGGAGTAAACGTGTCCACAGTAAGAGAAGGACTGTCTCAGTTTGTGTTGATGACTTTTTATTTAGTCTTTGAAGAAGGCACAAAACCTAAGGAGCAACACGGAAGAAACTTCTCTCACCTTGAGGTAAAGGCTAGACTTTTCTGTACAAATCCACTCCAGTAGGATCATAGCTGCTATCATCATCAGTAAATATCACCTTTAAAGCAGCTGTCAAACACAGATTTAAATTCCTGTTGATGAAGTCCTGTGACCCACCCACAACCTGAGCAGACTTCTAATCAGCCAGATTAATTGAAAACATGTGCGTGAGAGTCAGAAGCCAAAGAGACAAACACTGATGTGGTCCCCAGATTGGTACGTCCCAGCTACTTTACCACTTCTTCTATCTGCAGGATATGTCAATTCACATGCATCAGATAACACTGTACACACCATGATGAGGGTGTATGTGTTTCACTTTTGAGGATCGGATCTGTTCCCAGGCAAACTATCATTTCATCTGTGAGCCATGAAGTTATAGTTAAAGTTTATCAGCTCAGGCTCAGCTTCACGTTGTCAGGCATCGCTCAGGTTTCAGCCTAGTTTGGTCACATTTGCACAAGTGATGTTTTTTTTAAATAAAACTTTTACCCCTTCTGCTGTAGTATGACGCCCACAGAGCAGCAACAGAACCTCTGACTGGCCGGCTGCTGAGCTATCAGACATGGTGTCACTGCTCTTAAAGTATGTGAGTTTTTGCTATCGCTACATAGCCAACGTTAGCATTAACAGCTGTTTGCTCACCAAGAGCTTCAATCATTGTTGCAAGACAAGAGGTTAGCATACGCCCTCATGTTGGACTGAGAGCAGACTGGACACTACAGTGACTCACTATCACAAAAATGTATTATGAGAAATGACTGGTTAGCAGGCTAATTTAAGTAGAAGAAAAGAAGTGACAGAAATAGGAGCAAGAGTTAACTTAAGCATTACTTTCCACCACTGGACACAGCTCTTGGCAAGTAAAGGAGAAACTTTTTCTTCTAGACTGGTAAGTAAACAGCAGTTAATGCATTAGCAAAAAAACTTACATAGAGCACCTTTAAAGCAGGAGAAAGGTCAACTATATATATGACAGGTAGACACATGGAAATGGAAAATATGTGTCAAACGCTTTTGTGAAATTAAAGAAAAATAAAATCATAATTAAAAATGCAATTATTTATACTTTTAATAAAGATTTGTATTTGTTTATTTATTTATACATTTGTAAATTTCCCCATTGTGGGACTAATAAAGGATTATCTTATTTTATCTTAATGGGGTTATGTGTTTAGTTGTGCTGGTATTACGGACTCCTCACAAGTATAGAATAACAAACACGTGCGTGTGTGTGTGTGTGTGTGTGTGTGTGTGTGACAGAGAGAGAGAGACAGAGAGAGGAGCAGTGAGCCGTGCTGTTACTGAGTCAGTCTTCAGTGAGGGAGCAGTGAGAGAGGATCATGCGGCGGGTCAGCTTTCTCTCCCATCACCTCCACTTTCATCATCCTCATCTCCACCATTATCCTGTGAATCCAACCAGGACCAGCTGAGGGATAATGTCAGCGAACAACACCACGGCGGTGGACTACACCTGCGTGCGCTTCTACGTGTCCACCGTGTCCTTCTCGGTGCTTCTTTTCTTCAACCTCATCATCAACTGGACCATAGTTCGCGAGGAGCGGCTCCGGAGTCACGCCCGCTTCGCGCTGGTCTTCCACCTTCTCGTGTCCGCCCTGGTTTACCTGGGCATGAGCAGCGTCTTCTACTACCAGATCCACCTGGGCGCGCGGCCGGGGCGCACCGCGTGCCTTGTGATGATTACTATAATGATCAGCAGCGGCTCTAACATCCTCCTGACCCTCACGGTGATGGCTCTGGACCGCTACTGCGCCGTGTGCCACCCGATGCGCTACACCGCCACCTGCACCGCGGGTCACTGGCCCTGGCTGCTGGGCGTTGTTCACGTGGCTGGTGGCTCTGGTCATCCCCCTCAGTCTGCTCCTCCACCCGGACACCCAGGTCGACATAGCCGACTATAACGGGGGGTGTGGTGCGGAGCAGCTGAAGAGGAAAGGCGGGCTGCAGAAGGTGCTGCTCACAGGTGTGTGCACGGTGCTCATACTGTACAGTTATGTGAGGATACTGGTGGAAGGACGGAGGTTAGGGGTGCTCAATCGGCGCAACCGGGCCGGGTGTAGGACGATCGCCCTGCACGGCACCCAGCTGGCCGTCTACATCCTCCCCTCCTTCGTGAACTTCGTGCTGACAACGCTGTACAAACGGAAGTTAATTCAGACAGAGACCAAGGAGCTGTCAGCCGTGGTCGTCTTCGCTTTCTTCAGCTTGGCGCAGTGCATTGCGCCAGTTGTTTACGGTTTGCGCAAAGAGGAACTTCTGGAGCAGTTGAGTCACAGGTTCCCCTGCTGTTCCCGATACTTGAAGAGTGTCCTGGGCTGGACTGTGCGGGCCAGCTGGCAACACCCCCAACACAGAACCAGGTATGTCCCAATGGACGCATCTTATACCCCACAGACATCAGGGCGCATTTACCAGTTCAAACTAATGACTATTAATGGTTAACACATTACTAATACAGTATACGCCACATGTAAGAGTAAAGTTTGGGTTGCCAGATTGTGATTTCTGTTACTGGTGAGTCATTAACAGTAATACTTTTAATAAGTCATTAAGCGTCATCACATCACATCACCTTATAATAATAATAGGTATTAAATCATCTCCAATATGTTCATCATCACTGATAAATGATTTTTTTTTTCTCCAATATTTAATGAGGTTTTCAGTTGTAAATGTTAATAACTGGTTAATAAATGGATTGCAGCTCTTCCAAAAGGTCAGAGGTCAGAGCAGAAAAGACAAAGAAAGTGTCCTGAAAGAGGAAGCTGAGCACCAGGCACAGAGAAACTTCACAACCTGTCAATACAAACTTAGTTCAGGGTTATACCTGAAAACACCAGTAAATATTTTGTTAACCATTAAATGAAGCAATTAGTTACAACTTCTCGGAAAGTGGCGTCAATATGGGATGTGAAAACCACTTTTTTTATGAGCATGGGGATAAAAACAATGACCAGTGGGGGAAATATCTAGTAACTGAAATTCCCACACCACAAGTGAACACTGTCACGTGAAGTCACATGAAATGCCAGCATACGTTGGAAAAACAGTTCACATATAGCAGCCGACTCATCCAGATCAAACATGTGTTTTACATCTAACACTTTCCCCTCTGAAATTAGAGTTCAGCTCTATGACCACATCAAGGAATATTAAAGTATGAATATGAAAGAAAGTCAAAGGAATAGTTTAACATTTTGAGAATACTTTGATTCACTTTGTTGCCAAGGGTTTGATTAGAAGAAAGACACCATTTTCCAATATAAGGCTACAGCGAGAGACAGTTAGCGTAGCGTAAAGACTGGGAACAGAGGGAAACAGCTAGCTTAGCTCTATCAAAAGATTTTTAAAAATCCACCTGCTAGCACTCCTAAAACCCAGTGCTATAAACATTACATCTTGTTTGTTTAATTCGTAAAAAAGCCAAAGTGTAAAAACAGAAATCTGTGGTTTGAGTCAGGGGTTATGTGTTGGACTATTTCTTGTCCAGGAGCAGTGACTTCCTGGAGTTGTGAGGTAAACTAACTGTAAGTGGTCATTATGCTAAACTAAACTAACCGCTAACTAATTTCACACTGAACACACAATCATGAGAGTGGTATCAATCTTCTCAACTAACTCTCAGCAGCTTAATCAGTTATGCGATCAAAGTGTGTATTTAAAGATTTGACTACCAGATTACTGTAATTCTAGTGAACACTATTCAAAACATTAGTGCTGAATTCAAGTGTTAAAATGGAAAAACCTTCCCTTCTTCAAAGGTGATTAATAACAAGATCAAAGGTGGATCACTGGATTGAAAGAAACGTGCAAAACTAGTTCATTTGCATAAGGTTCAATATTACTGTGTCTATTGTTACTGCTATGACTAAATGAGCAATTAAAATGGACATTTGCTGCATGATTTCAGGGTGAAAGACTTCCCTTTTAAGTGTTTTGGAAAGTTGAGCGTGCCTGACTTCTCACCACAACACCTCAAAAGGGGCACATGAGTTAATCCCTGAACTTCTGGTGTAATTTCAGGTTTCTCTTTTTCCCCCCTCAGGGAGCGAACATTGACAGCCCAGACCATCATCTCCCTAGAGATGCCGCAAGTCCCAGCAGAGGAGGAGGAGGAAACCAGGCCAATGTCAGTCAGGAGTTCCTCACATGACTCATGTCAAGATGATACCAACAATCCCTGATGAGGCGGAAAAAGCATGTTCATGTCAGGATCCCGACCGGCGTAGGAACATTTGGATAAACGGCTGGTGTTCTCAGCTCAGGCCTGGAGACGAACTAAAGGAATCTCCTCAGACCTCTCAGTAACGGTTGGTTAGACAAGGAAGTGCTGTGAACATAGGACATCAGCATGTTTATGTTTTGTTCTATTTTGGACCTCGTGTCTCGTGAGCGCACACGAAGAGTCACAGTTGCCGACAGCAGAAGACAGCGTGGCCTCAGAAGAAGTGGGCAGTTCTCTTATTGTACACTTTCCTGGCTGGTCCAGGGATTAAAGCCTCAAGTGTTCAGGCCAACTTCTCTGACCTCTGGGCTACAAACAGCCCTGCAACATTTGGGATTAAAATGACTGGGTTAAAGGATCTAATATCACATATCGTCTGGTGAATGTTGTTTCCTTGTCTTCTTAACCTTGTGGATATTAAAAATTCTAAGTTCAATGATCTTGGATCCACTTGAATATCTCCAACACTCTGAAATCAAAGAGGAAAGGCCACATACATTCATATTCAGTAAGGCAGGAAACACCAACAAATACATAAAGACATCTCATGGCTCAATTTACATTTTAGTGAAACGATTGTTGTCTGCTGCCAACATTTAGAAATAGTTCAACATCTTTTAGAAATATGCTTCACTTTCTTGCCAAATAATATGTAGATCAGTGCCACTCTCAATATTAGGTGTAGGCAGTTTGACCCCCTAAAAACTGAAATTAGTACTGAAAAAGTGTTTGTTTTCAGTATCAATATTGGTGTCAAGAGGATCAATACCAAGAAAATTGACTTCTCAAATGTTAGATCACATTCTGGGTATATGAACACTCTTCTCTGCTGCTGTCCTGTGGATGCAGGTAGAGTTTACCTTATTACACAGAATCAAGACAAATAAGCATTTGTTATTTATCATTAAGAGATTCTTTTTCACATTTTAACCCGCATGTGAATAAGTAACTAACAGAGAACAGCAATAAGAGGTGGATAACATTACACATAACACGAGATTAAAATATATTAAAACCTGGGGCATTAATAATACATTCACTTCATAAATCATGACACATCTCTCTCCCCTGCATTACATCTGCTGCTTGTAATCATAAAACAATATCAGTATCAATTTAATGATATTGGTGGTGCTGGCCCTGGTATTATTCAGTATCAGACTAAAACCAAGCATCTCAGGAGACGCGTAGCTTAAAGCGGGAAACAGCTATCCCGTCCAAACATTTTTAAAGCTCACAAATCAGCATCATGTCTTTTTTACATTTCAGTTTTTCAGTGGAGCAAACAAACGACACAGAATGTGTTCACTGGTGAACTTTAGAGGTACTCGTGGTAGATTTTATTATGGTCAGACAGAGCCAGACTTGCAGGTTACCCATTTCCAGTCTTTATGCTGAACTAAGACACACATTAGATTGGTATCATTATCAGGTTCTCATGTAGCTAACCGACGTCTTCTTGTTTGATCAAACTATTTAAAACCTAAAGATATTCAGTTTACAATGAGCAAAGCAAGAGGTTATCTGTGATTAACACACCGGTCGTCACAACTCTAAAAATGTTAACTATTCCTTTAAATTCATGTTAGCTTAAGTTTGACACTAAGCTAAATTAGTGGTTCTTAAATGGATTGAAAACCCAAACTTTCTAAAAGCAAAGCTGACAGTTGTTAAAAGTTTTACTTTAAATGCTTCCTCATCTTCAATATTTACCACCACAGAAAAACAGAAGTTATTTATTCAGTGGGGAGCGTCTACAGGAAAGCAAAGACTGGCGTCTTGGTTGACTTGTGGCACAATTGCTGAGCTCGTCAGGTACTTTTTAGTCTGACAGGGTCACACACCACCGGGGAAATTCTAAACGTTTTAACCACATGGCTCACGAAGCAGTGGCACAGCCCTCAGCATCTCTCAGTCTCACCCCGACAGCTAAACTTGACTCTGTCTGCATGTAAGGACAGGAAGGAGTTCCTGTTTTTATCTCACAGCAGCAGAGTCCCCAGAGTCCATGTGGCAGCCGAGCACTCACTGGTGTTCCTGTAAAGTGTTAACGCGCTGGAAGAATCTCATCTGCAGAAGTGAAAACGAACTTGCAGATTATAAATAATACAACAGAAATAGGAAGTGAGTCTGGCGGGAAGAGGGTGAAAATATGGTTCTGAGGATTTTCTTTTCTTTTTTTTTTGCTGAGCTTTGATTTTTAATCAGTTTTTACAGGTTAGAAAAGGTTGTACAAGCAGAAAGCAGAAAAAGTAAATGTAGTTTGGCCTGTTAAAAGCCACATTCACAGATATGACAAAATGTTACAAGAACCCAGACATTATAGATGCAACACTTGTACCGCAACTCTGTTCAGGCAGAGGCTCGACAAAGGTACGTTTACAATCAGATACACAGGTAGTTTATTTATTAACCCCATTGGAAATGTGTTGTTAAACTACAAAGCTAAAAGTAGATCTGCGCAAACACTCCACCAAAACAGCTGAGGTCATCGTCCGGCATGTCTGTTCGTCACAATACAAACTATGAGAAGGCGAGATGTGCAGCTCTCTGAAGTTTGATGGATGCTGGACATGAACCTCATAAATCTCAACACCAGGTCCAACTACACAGACTTTCTACCAGCACCTTTCATGATGCCTGCTACCTTTAGCTGAGAAATGACACACTCTCACTTTCTAAACTAATGTGACGGCCGTTAGCAAAGAGCAGCTGACCTACACATTTTGTGTTTGTCTCAAGTCACAACAGGAATTTCGAACAGCATCTGTGAACCGGTTTGTAAGGCAAAGGCTTTGCTCCTGACGTTAATGTTAATGTGATGAGCACCAAGTGAGCTTAATCGACATGCAAGAAAGGCAGTGAAGTACATAATTGCCACACCATTATATATATATATATATATACACACATCTGAACACAACGTAGTTAAGTGTACAAGTTCAAAAGTAAAATCTGTCCTTTAAAACACCTTTGTGTATAAATTAAATCGCTTAAAACTGATTTATTCAAAACTTCTTCTGTTAACTGGCCTCTTATCTTGTTGCATTGATGTTGTTGTATTTAAGTTTAGTTAGACAGAAACAAAAAAAGGATTAAATAATGAGATCTCTCAATCAGCTACAGTACATGGTGCATTTAAACCGCTGTGCATGCTCAAGACATTCAGCTGTTCAGTGGTAGTGCGGTTGAATGATTTGCGGAAATTCTACAATTCTGCAACTCACTACGCAAATGCTTAATCATACAGAGCAGATTAAAAGCCACTGCTCAGGAGGTAGAGTGGGTCGGTTACATGGTTCAACCACCAGCTCCTCCTGTCCACGTCAGTGTCCTTAGATAAGAGACTGAACCTAAAGTTGCTCCTGATCAGCAGATCAGCAGCTTGCATGGTAGCTCGCTGCCTTCTGTGTGTGAGTGTGTGTCAATGGACGAACGAGAGGCTAATTGCAAAAAGTGCTTTGGATAAAAGCGCTATATAAATGCAGCCAATTTACCATGTACCACTGATGTGTGATGGAGCAATGATGACAGTAAAGTAGATGAAATCTAAAACCTGGTATGAGATGTAGGAGGAAAAAAGGAGTGTGGAGCGTTTAGAAACCCAGAGGGTGGGGAGAAACCACTCCTCCATTCTCCACCATGGCTGTGGAGATGGACCGCAGGTTCTTGAAGAGGCGTCTGGAATCGCTGGACTGCAGGCCCTTGATGTTGCGTGTGACCCTCTCATAGGCCTGAGGGGATGAAAGGGGCATTAAAAGGTAAGTTAAAATGTTTCACCTTTAAAACTAATTTATCTGCTACATCTTGAAATTAATTATCAAGAGCTTTTGCCAGCAGATATGTTGGGGAGTGCGGCTTGAGGTACACGTGGAATAAAATCCACAAACTGCTATATGCAAGTTCTTGATACTGATAAAGAGCCAACATTAGCAATAACAGCTGCTTACTCTCCAGTCTAGAACAAAGATTGTGTGCCCTGCACCAAACATCAAGCATTTCTTTACTCTCCAGCAGTGGAAAGCAACGCCAGTGTTTTGCTTTTATTTTTTTATTCTTTTCTTTCACTTAGGTTAGCATGCTAACCAGCTAGCTCCGGCCCATCCCATCTTGTAACACCACTTTGCGATAGTGGGTCACTTTAGTGTCCAGTCTGCCCTCAGTCCAACATAAGGACGTTTTCTAATGCTAACGTTGTAGCGATAGCAGAAATTTAGATATAGCACCTTTAAATCCAGAAAACTATACAGTTGGGCTAAATGGATATTCATGACATCAAACCATTTAAGAAGTGCGGAAGCCTTTGGGTTTAATGGATAAATGGATAAAGGAGGGGCTGTTTACTGACTTTGTAAAGTGCAATGAATTAATAACTAATTATATGATTTCTGGGAAATTTCTGTAGTAGCCTAATAGATTAGTTTTCTCTCTCACTTTTACTATACAATATTAAATCCAACTTTCAGACTCAAACCATGTCAAGCATTTTTTTGTCAGTGTGTGTCTTACCTCCATGCACCAGGTCTCACACAGTATCTTTTCGTGCTGAGCTGAGGCATGGCCCTGACTCAGAGAGCGTGAGGCCCTATAGAGGGGAGGGGGGAAAAAAAGAAAAAAAGAGAGAAATGTCTCTATAGGTTGTGTGGGAGTATTTTTGTGGAAAACAAAATACCATAGAGAAAGTGAGTTGGAGTGCGGTGCAAGAGAGGTGGCATGAAATGGGGGCAGTTAAAAGGTGTGAGAGGAAAAAAAAAAAAAAGATGAGTCAAAAGTGTTTGTGTACCTGGACAGAACAACCACCATGGAGTAGATGTCAATAGCACAGTCTGCAACTCTCCACAGGACAAACTGTTCATCTGAAACAGAAAAGTGCTTGTTGACATGACCTATCACAAACTTATCACATGACCACAAAGCAAACAAATGATAAGAGTGCTTCTCACTGTTGCCAATAAACTAGTGTTTGTGATACAATGCAGCGTGAGCATAATTGTTCTCTACTTAATTACTCAAAAAGCAAACCACAAATGTCTGAAATGACTCTGCATCCAGCTGAAACCATGTGCCAGTTGGGGACTTTCTGTACGGAACACCCACAAGATTTTTTCTCACCTTCACAATTATATATGCAAACACACTTACCAATGATCTTCTTGCCATGTTTAACAAGCAGGTCCTCAATGACGGTGCCGAACTGTTCAATGGCTTTCACTGCCTAGAGAGCAAAAGAAAAACAAACAGATGATGGTCAGAGAGAAAAAAGCAACATGAGGACTGAAGAGTAAATAAAAGGCAGCAAGGTGGAAAAATCCTGTATCACACCATTAGCCCATTGTCTTATCAGACTGTCAGTTGGACACCTACTCACTCAGTCTAAGCTGCTGTGGGGGAAGCCCCCCTTGTATAAATGCCTGAAACAGAAACATACCAATTCGCCGCTCTGTGCCAGCTCAGGATGCACAGTTCCCTGCAGTGTCAGCCCTGTTCCCAAACCTGCCTTCCTACAGAGACAACAGAAGAAGACGGTGTTATTTCAACACGGCTGAGGAAGTACAAGCACACTTAACCAACAGCCATGTAGAGAAAACAGTTCAACATCACTCACTCCTCCATTAGTGTCTACACTGAATCTGCTCAGCCACAGTCCTGCTGTGCACTTAGAGGCATTTAGACTCGCACACTGACAGATAATTATGCACTTATGGTAACAACTCAAATCCAAAGGAAATAAACTTAAAGCCTATAAAGCTGCTTTGGGTTGCAGATACAAATATTAAGTGCAAGTGAAGCGTGAGCAATAACACAGCTCATTTATTTGATTATTATGACTGAAACATGCAGCTGACACTTTGTCCTGTGCAGTGTGTCTTAAGGCCTGATTGGATGCGAAACAAACTAGTCTCATATGACGTGCTGATCTTAACAGCAGCAATCAAAGGCAGAGTGAACAGCCACCGTCGTAGAGAGGAGACAAATACAATACTGTTTAAATACATGAATAACGGCGCACATTTTCCAGTGTTAAATGGCAATGTGGGAGAAGGGGGGAGGATGAAGGGGATACAGAAACATTAATCTGCGTTAGAGAACGGTAATAAGCTGAGCCTGTCTGCGCTGTAAAAGCACATCTGAAAGCATTAGCCTAACTGCTGTAGGAAGTTTTCAATCACATTAAAGTGAAGAGGGCAGGAAGATGTGATTCTGAGGTGGCTGTGTGCCCTGGCAATGCTCAAATGTAAGTAAACAAATGCTTCACAATTCTTGAAAATAGAAACTGAAAGTAAACTGTCCTTGAGATGTGACCTCTGTGTTTATACACATCATAACTACTGTCAGTTTATGAACTGTTTCTGTTTAGATATAACTATTAAGTTATCAAAGGATGGAACCGATGCTTTAATAATCTGCATCCGTCGTGAATCGCAGGGGAAGTCCCCATCTCCCACCATCAGCTATTGTGGTTTTACACCGTTCCCTAGATGGGAAGAGACAGAAGAAAGAGAAGTATTTGTGTGTGATGCAACCTCTTGGCTCTCTTGGTGATTTCTCCTGCGAGCAGCCCGGCATTGCTGAGCGGGTTCTTCAGGGCCTTCTGCAAACCCTTCAACTGGTTACCGGCGTTCTGGAGAGAAGCAGAGAGGGACATGCACGATACATCAACAACGACTTGACACAAGACAAACTTATATTTTCGATCAGCTTCTTATTCTAACTGATGGGATCCCACACGAACACATGATTTTTTGCCACAGAACAGTTTTGGTTATTTCACATGACCAATTTCTATGTTCCCTTTTTTTCCCCATCTGTGCTGAGTAGTTTGAAGTGTGTGAGATTGCACCAATGAGGATTCAGCAACATTTGAATCAGAGGCTGACGATTGCTGGTGGAGTTAGCGAAACCCAACACACCCAACCCGCAGATTAAATGATGTCCTCTGTGATGAACTTACGACCTGTGGAGGACCTGGAGGTTTTTCTAACAATGACTGTCACTGGTCACAAGTATTTCATGTTGTAGAAAACATATGATTTGAAGCCAGCTTGCCGGGGGCTCTAAAATATTATATATATATATATATATATATAATAAATAAATAAGAAAATACACTGTGGAACAGTTGCATCAGACCAGGCGTATTTCAAGGAATGTAACACAGTTGTTGTACAGTTGACCTAAGACAAGACATTTAATGGTTCACATGTTAAACATGCTGTAAAATCTCTCCCTGATGACCTGACTGTAGTTGGCATGAGGAGTGTCCACACTGGTACATTTCAGTTTTAAATTGCATCACTGTTGCTATGTTTATGACTGGTGTCACTACTCCAGAGTTTCTTAAGTTTCTAAATCGGAGACTGTTGGAAACGCTGCTGGCCCCGGGGGTTGTGTTTTTGTCTGAGCGGGCAGAAAAGCTCTCTTCCTGGTTATGTACCAGCCTCGACCACCAGTACAGAATGCATGGATAACGAACAGTGTTGCTGACCTTGCTCTTTACTAGCAGCGGTTGAGCAGTTAAATTCTTACTTTTCACTGTTGCTGTTACTCGTAGTATATTCAGTACAGTAGTAGTAGTAGTAATCTGCTTTCTGCACATGTATGCCCAGTGCACATGAATGGTCACGTGATGTGCGTTTTCAGGAGTGTTGGTATGTATGGAGATTATTTCTGATATGCTAGTCTGGATGGAGATCATACTAGTGTGGACAGTCTTAGCTGAAGCTGTCTAAAAAGTCTACTTCCCATATTTAGCTGGCTGTATCCACACCAGCAATTAAACACTGTCAGCTGCTGCTTTGGTTCCCCTGCTTTTTATTTTTTACAGACCAAAACATCAACAACAAAATTGACAATGCTCATGAGAAAATGGCGTCAGTGTTACCAGATTGTGTGGTTTTCCGCCAACCCACTGGGCTGCTTTTTGTTCCAGCAGGTGGGTAAAAGTGGTTTAGAGCAGCTTGTGGTGATTTGAGCTACTTTTCTGCCCTATTTGAGTGGATGATTTAAAACAGACGTGTTGTGTGTGTGTTCAATCTTTACATTAAGAAAGAGAATAGACTGACAGGGCACTCAGTATTATGAAACACATGCTTGGTGTAAAATAAGGAAGTTGCATCTCTATCACCCATTTTAAAAGATTCAAGATGCAGCAGTGCCTTATAAGCTGTATAGGAAGTACTGTGTGAGTTTTAGACAGCAAGCAGAAATCACTTCCTTTCCACAGAATGTCTGTACTTTTCCACACAGCCATTATCAGCCGAGTCTGAGGAAAAACAATACAACAAAGTAATGTCTAATGTTACCTGGAATCCATTGAGGGCCACAAAGAGCCTCAGGATGTCGTTGGTGCCCTCAAAGATTCGGAAAATTCTCAGATCCCTCATCACTCTCTCCACTCCAGAGTCCTGCGGAAACAAATGCAAGAAAATGATGACCTTCAACTTGTTTTCCAACTAAATCCTACAATGAATTAAGCTGCAATAATCCCGTAAAGCCCATTAGTCACTACTAACAATGCCCTATTCTGCACTGCAATTCACTCTCTATTACAGACAGCGAATTCTTTGGCACATTGAGCAATCGACATGACGCCATGAGCTGCAATATTCATCGTGTATTACACAAACAAGACATTTTTATCTCAGCTTCTCAGGCAAGATAAAATAAGGCTGTGAGAACTCCAGCTGCAGACAGTAATAAAGAAAATCACTATTCATTTCAGTGCCTGTTGATTTCTGCATGTGCAAGATGCTGTTTGTATTTTAGGTGGTGCAGATGATACATTCTGTCCAGAAGAGCAGAAATGAAAATGTACAGGGCACACAACTGACTGAACTTCCCTGGTGAAATGAAACTGTGAGTCAAAATGCAAACTGTGAGATGAGCTAATTGAGGCCTTTATCAGTGTTTTTTCCCCTCTTCCTTTTAGATGGCTCATGCCCCACAGCTAATTTCACAGTTGACTTACAGAAACATAAAGGAAGTGGACAAAATTACGGAAACATCTGCACCATCTATCAATACAACATGATAACCTGTAATAAAAACCTTTCTTTAGCTTAAAATGTTTGATTTCTGTAGAGGTTTTTAGTCAACTCTGTGAGATTGTTGTGTTGTTAGGTTCGGTAAGTCATAAGTCTTCACAGTGCTGTTTCTTGACTGGGCAGGTTTCCCCCATTATATTGAGGCAAAGCAGCATATCTGCCAGAGGTGGCCTCCTGTATTGTTTGGTTTATTTTAAGAACAACAACAACTGTTGACACAGTTTAACTTCGCCCCCGTATCTACAACTGTTCTTTGTTTATTTATTTTTTTACCTGAGGAAACCATAAATGTGGTTTCTGTATTTTCTGAGCATGAGGATCTTGCACGTACCACCTATGTGACTCAATACCACACTGGTAAAAGAGCGCATATGCTGCCGTACATATATATAGCATATGTGTCTTTTCTCAGAAACAAAGCTGATGCACACCCACACTGAGCACTTGTATTGCTGGCTGATGTAGTCACTCATGAGTTGATTAAAGTTATTAAAAATGTTGCTACTGATCCATGCACAGCTAGTGTAGATACACATGCGGAGTTCCCATCACTGCGAATAAAGAATTGTCAATATGTAAATACTGTTTTCTGTACATGTAGTGATGTGGTAGAGCAGGTATAGTGCCAGGAACTGAAAGGTGTCAGGAAATTAACCGGGAACTAAAAGTCCCTTTTGCACATTCCTGTTTGAGTTTCCACCTCATGCGAAGAAGCATGAGGACTGAGCAAATAAACCACTAACAAAATGAAAGCTTTGTTTAATGGAGCCATCATGATGTTTATAGTCAACAGATTCCCAGTGTTATTTGAATGGATGTTTCAAACGGGACATACAAAAGGCGGAACTGAAAACTCAAGAATGACTGTCAGCAAAGTATCAGCAATTTGCATCTTTATCTCTGCTCTAGCACATAATGTAAGTCCATCCTAACGTTGATATGGCTGCTGACTGTGTGAATGACTGCTGTGCACAAGTTGTAGCAGCTCTGCTAACTAAGCTTTAATAGTTACAGGTTTGGAAAAAATACTATCCCCAGAGCAGACTTCTTTGCAGCCTGTGACTATGGCACAGGAGCTATCTAAACCCTTTTGTTTTGGACAAATGCTAATTAAGATGCTAAATTACTACAATTGTTTCAGGGTTCATGAAAAAGTTCCGGCTGTGAAAACTCAGTCTTAACCAGGAACAATTTGAACCAAGGTTATTGTGGTCAAAACACTAGTAAATCCAAGGAAATATTTAGACTCCATCCATCAGAGGAAAACGCAACCTGGGTTTTTGGAAAAGTTCCTGCAGTGAAAAAGAGTTTTGGAGCCAGGAAGTATGATGCAGACTATTCTGACCTCGGTCCTTGCTTCCTTAAGAATTCCTGGGTTTCAGTAAAAGGGATGAAGCTTTCTGCTTTCTCTGCAGTCTCTCATACCTGCTTTCGCTGGGATATTAAAAGCTAAAATTCAAGTGGAAAATTCTAGCAGGTGACAACACCAACAGCATGCATATATATTTCACCCACATGCAGCTTCTCACTTGTCATCTGCTTTGTATATAACAGGATGTGGACTAAGTACTCACCTTCATGAACCCCATGCCGCCCATAACCTGAATGCTTTCGTCAGTCACAGTCCATGCAGCTTCCTGTCACAATTGTGAAGAAAAAAGCAAATGAGCTTTTGCTTTGTTAAAAACACAATTATCTTAATTCAGTAAACAAGCCTCGAGATCATCATCATTAATGCTCTTTGTTTCCCAGACCACCAGTACGTATAAGAGGGAATTAACATAAATACAAAGTATACAACCAGAATGGTGCAAAAACTTTCAAGAGTTACCTTGTTAACATAAGAGATGGGATTAAAAGCAATTAAACACAGTCAGCCAGGTACTATGGGAACGATAAGCACCTCTGGTTTGTCTGTTAAACATATGAAACTGTTGTTGTTAAAGTTCTTACAGAGGCAAAGATCTTGCTGATGGCAGCCTCTATCTGGAATTCAGTCGCTCCACTGTCCATGTTGGCACTGATCATGTAGGCCATTGACTGCAAAAAGACACAGAAGATGCACCGTGAGCGTGGATTTATGACATCTGGTTCATCTGTGCTGCAGAAATTTTGCAAAGATTACACACTGTCACAGCATAAGCAGTTTAATTCCTGCTCAAACCCTCTTTGCTGAGAAAAAGAAAAGGGTTTTATTCTGGCAGGGGAAAAACAAAAAAATCAGCTTATCTAAAAACATATGCTTTACGGGAAACCAGCAACCTGCCACAATGACAGTCAGTGCGGATTATGTTGCTGTACAAAGATGTTTTGTGGGTTAAACAGGAAACGCCTGATGTTAATAGATTATGACAATATCTGATTCAGTACTGCTGCAGGAGAAGAGACGTAAGACATCTCAGCGTCAAAACAGCTGAGCTAAGTGTGAATCAGACTGGGAGACAGACAGAAAATTCACTGGTGGTCTGACCTCGGTGACATACTGCAGCATGGCCATGCGTGCCATCTTCTCCTGGATGACGCCGTAGTTGTGGATCTTGCTCCCAAACTGGGTTCTGTTGGCTGCATGATCCACCTGATGATGAAAAGGGAAAAATGACACTCACTGTCCATCCTTCATTTATTATTACAGGCTCCTTCTTCACCTTAAAAACAAGTCATTCCTCTTTCTGGAGCACGTGACAACAGTTTTTTTTTGTCTCATCTGCACATGCCTGAGGACAGGGATTCCCCTGTTTGAACTTATTTTAAGTTTTCTGCATTGTTCCCTGTTCTATGAAATCACAGCAAAATAAAGGTCACGTTCACTCACAGCATGTATTTTTCGGATTAACATGGTTGATATATATAATGACATATAATACATTTCTGAATTTAAAAGCTTAACTTTGTATAGGAAGAAAAAATCCCATTTATTGTGGAGCAGATATCTAAGAGAGCAACAGTAATGAATCTGCCAAATATGTGCTCTTTTTCTTCATTTTACATTATTGTAAATGATTTTTAATTTTTTTTTATTCCATACTGTTGATTGGTCAAGACAAGCAATCTGAGGCAGTCACCTACAGCTCTGGGAAATTTTCTTAAGTTCTGTGGTACGTAACAGATACACTGAAGCACTGTCCGTGTACCAATAACTGAATACATCAATACAAATTTACCTTCTGTGCTTTACAACACAGAAAGGATTGTTTAAGTTGTAGTTACATTCATTCATTAATGATATTTAAGTTGGACACTGTTTTTATCAGTCTCATATTTTGAATTCTTACAGGTGCTTTAACTACTTGGCAAACAAAAAATGACAGACCTGATGTTTCCACAGGAAAACTTGTGACATGTTTCCAGTGCTGGGAAGATAAAAACTTTTCTGGCTGATATTTTTTCTGATGATGCAACAACTTAACAGATTGACTTGTGTTTCAAGGATGAGTCTACTGCCTCTGTTCTCTATTAAACTACTGCCTGTGCAACAGTGTCGGTATTACAAGTTGAATGAGTATGAGAATGTGATGAGTTCAAAATGACAGTTCTCTTTTTATGATTTATCATAACATACATATTTGGTTAGATGTTTAGTCCAGCAAAATGAAAAACAACAAACGTGACCAGAGCCTGTCTGACTCTTTGGCCCTGCAACTTCAGGAGGAAGTTGCGTCGCATAAACAGGCCGCACTGAGCTACGAGACGGGGAGTTTCCCACAAACCCACAATGGAGATACATGACTGAGAGGGGTGTAACGTAGACAGTACAGATAAGAATCTCTGTAGCAGATGGGAAACACAGCAGCACATACAGAGACGTAAAGCTGTGAGCTGTGTGAAATCTATAATTCACGAGAAGAGCTTCTTCGTTGCTATCGCACATTATACCACTTCCCTTCCTGTATATATTTACTGTGCCATAGGTGCCTTACTCACAGCTTTACTGATGACTCCCTTCATGGTGCCGGAGAGGGCGGCCGCCATGCCAAAGCGCCCGTTGTTCAGGATGTTCATGGCTACCTTGAAACCTCCGCCCACCTCGCCAAGGACGCAGTCGGCTGGCACGCGAACGTTGTCGAAATAGACCTCGGCCGTGTTGGACGCCTTGATGCCCATCTTCTTCTCTGGAGGGCCGCTGCGAGGAGGAAGATGAGAGAGATTTAGGGAGTCACAAAGGAGAAAAATGCTGATTTATTAGTATTAAAAAACCCCCACTAGTGTAGCTCAAAAACAACACAATCAGTAAAGTAAGGAAAAAGTGTGCCCACTGTGTCACTCCTCCAAAGCTCCTCTCCACGATGAAGGCTGTGATCTTGTCCTTCATCTCCCCAGTCTTGGGATCCTTCATGGGTGTCTTGGCAAACACTGTGAAGATCTCAGCCAGGCCTCCATTGCTGACAGGAGAAACAGGTTATCAGATTAGGAGTGCAGCTTCCAGCCATCACATTACGTTCATGGACATATTATACGGTGCTGCCTCCTGGTGGTGAAAGTAATAAAAAAACAGTCAGGGTACACTTTTATGTCTTCACCTGATCCAGATCTTGCCTCCGCTGAGAGTGAAATACTGTCCACAGGGGGACTGAACAGCTGTGGTCTTGATGGAGGCAGCATCAGAGCCACTGGCTGGTTCAGTCAGACAGAAAGCAGCTATAAACTCACCTGGAGGAACAAACAGACAGACTTACACTTACACACAAACCACTTCTACATTTACACTGAAACAATACAATAAACATATATTGTCATATTTCTGCTGCAGTTGCACAACTGCATGGATACGCAATAAAAGGTACAAGAATACATTAAAAGCAATGTCTTAGTTACAAAATCCTGTGGAAAAACAAACATTATACAAGTGAACCTTTATTTGTTTCCAGGAAAATGCCACAGGCTGACTTTTAAAAAAAAAATAGTTGCAGAGGAACATGGCTCAGGGGTAAACAATCATTAACTGCAACGTCTCTGGTTGCAGCCCCGCTGAGAATGTTTGTGTACGGTCCCCCGCCCCTGTCTCCCTTATTTCCAGTTGTCCTTCTTATACTGGAACAGATTATTTCAGTGTTAAAATAATCCAATAAAAGGTACTGTGGCTGCACATGTTCTTTGCACAACCCATGACACAGAGAAATATTTTGATTTTGAAGTTCCCATGAATCAGTGTGGGTATGACATTTTACAGTTGAAGGAGGGGTTGACATATATGTTGATACCTATATATTTTTGAGTTCTAAAACTCACCTCACTAGAACTGCTTATGATGTTTTGATTAAATGTCTCCTGCAATTGAACATGCTGCTATTGTGGTATTTATTATCTATTTCTAAAGGTATTGAGGAAAACAGACATTGCAGTTTATTTTGAGTCAATCCAACACAGATTATTTCACTGTCATAACTTAACTCACAAATACACATCTGGAAATAGTCCCCAATAAATGCTCTATTTACTCTTACTGAGGTAACTTTTGCTCAAAAATAAAGCACCTCACTATTTTTAGGAAATAATTTTCCTTTTTTTAAAATGAGAGGAGGAAGTCAGGAAATGTAACTAGCATGTGTGCTGTTGTATAAAATGTGTCAGTTTAGAGCTGAAGATTCATCTAAGTCAAGATATGGACTCAGTTTACCTGTGGCGAGCTTGGGCAGGTACTTCTCCTTCTGGGCTTTATTCCCAAACAGCAGAATGCCCTTGAAGCCAATCGACTGGTGAGCACCCAGAGTGATACCGACGCCCAGGTCATTACCGCCAACGATCTCAACCAACCGGGCATACTACGAAAAGGACGATATGATCCCATTAGACTCCAAGCACCCACCTGTTTACAAAGCTGACTGACATAATTAGCAACTATATGACTTTAACTAATGTGTGAGTGTGTTACAGAGTAAATCTAATCAAGCAGACGTACCTGTGTGTTTGAGAGGCCGAGGCCGCCCAGGTCAGCTGGCACCTGCAGGCCAAAGGCACCCATCTCCTTCAGGCCCTCCATGGTGTGGTCCTCCACCTTCTCCAGGGCATCGTTCTTGGCAGGATCATTCACCTCCTGTTCACAGGAAGTGGAATCATGGAAGGTGAGACAGGCAGTCGACATGAGATCAGACAAATAAATCCATGAGCTCAAATGGTTTTTAAATTACCTGAAAAAATTTGGTGACAGGCCCCACAAGCTCTCGAAGGAACTGCTCCTGCTCCTCATTGAGGGCTATGGCACAGATAAGAGTTCGACATTTATTTAATGAAATACTGGCGTCCTTAAAAGAGGACACTGACATAAATATCCTCTGGTTTACCTGAGGGGTAGGGAAACACCTGGGCAGTTGCGATCTGCCCTTTGAAAATATTGACAGCAAATGATTTGGATTCCTGTGGGAAATGAAGTCAAACGTAGTAAAGCTTGTGTTAACACAAACAGAGTATCCAAACAGTTCAAGGCACCTTTAGCAAATAACTCTGAATAATCCTGAGCTTCAACAAATACACAGAATGCTTCATCTTCCTCTTCCTCCTAATGCTTCTGAACTGATTAACTGATTTTTTGTTGCTACATGTTGCTAGCCTGCAGTCTTCTCTTCCTCTGCCTTTGTTGGCATGTTACTGCCAGTCAGTGGAATAGTGTGAAACTACTGGCAGGACTGTGTTTTGTGTATCATCCACGAGCCTGTACTCGTTTCTAAAAAACTGTCTCATGGTGCTACAGGTCAAGAGCTCCACAGGGAACCTCTGAAGATGTGATCGATTCAGTGTAAAGCAACAAAGGCGAATTCTAACTGCTCAAATACTGCTTTAAAGCCATTAAAAAAAAAAAAAACACACACACACACAGTGATGAAGCTTGATTTCAAACATAACAATGAATCAACATACTTCAGCAACTGTCTTCTTTTCTGCTTTAGTGGCAGCATCAGTGCCGACTGCTGCTGGCTTCTCCAACACCGCCTGAAGAGCAAAACAGATCGAAGAGAACAGAGAATGAGCTCGTTGCTTAAATTAAAAAAACATGTGGGACAAAATGCAGCATGTTACTTTCAACTGGAACATAAAATTTTACTGCGAGAGTGTGTGTACTTTGTTAGATTGAGCCCTGTAATAACTCTGAACAACAGGAATTACAGTTGACACAAACTGATACTTCAGTGAAAACCAGTAATGTCACTGTGTTATATAAAAGAAATCAAATACAATATATCTGAGTTGATGAGCGAGTGAAGCTGGGCAATATTTACAGAACATCACAGTGAAATCAAACGACTGAAATAATTCAGTCATTCAGCTTCATTTCAGTCATAGTCAGAGTAAAGCAGCCTGGTGAAGCAGTTTGACTGAGAGCCTTAAATGTATCATGTATATATTGGCAGTTGATTTAATAATAACTTTTATTGGTGTACTTTCTTTTTCATCACACATAGAGACTCCTTCACAGAGAGAAGGAGTCTGTGATCACCTACACTGGGTTTTAAAGCAGCTGAATTCATGACGGAGTTGTTCTCCGTTACACACTTTTCTGTTTCTGCTGTCAGGAGATGGAACAAGTGTGAAATCTGATCGTAGCTCATAAATACTATGTTGATCAGGACTCATTAAAGTCATTATTTTACTATCATGATATGAAATTGGCTATACTGACATTTAAAATGTGTGATCAGGGAAATTTAGAGGCAATATTATTGTAATTATACCATAGGTACAGCCACAAATTCTGGCTGCCAAAGATTATATGACAAAAATACCTGTTTTTTCAGATTTTATCCCAGCAACATGATCTCTTGCACTTGTACTGTGGCACTTAACAGTTTGTTCAGCAGACAAAAAGAAAACACTCCCACTTCTGAATGATAACTGGCTCTTGCTCCCATATGTTGTGGCTGCAGGTTTTATACACATCTCTGGACCCAAGCATGAATTTAATGTACAGTGAAAATCAAAGAGATTTTGTTTAAAACACTTTTGTCAGTGGTGAAAAGAAGAAGTATGAGGCACAGCGTGTCTGGCATCTGTCAACAAATGTCTGTCCTGAACCCTGCCCGGGACAACTGCAGTGTCACCCACATTCATGGAGTCACCTTTATATCACTGAGTCACGTGATGAGTGAACTCTCACCCACTTCCAGCGGGAAGGGATTGCCACTGCATTAGGCCAAACAAGGGCAATAAATAGACTCTGGAACATCACAAAACCACTGAACACAACAAATAAATAAGACAACCTGCAGATTAAGTCGGAGTATGTATGATAATATAGGCGAATGTTACTGTACCTCTGCAGCTTGGCTTGCGTAGAGACGGGAGTTTTGCACGGATATCACAGCCCTGGACTGACCTCTGTGGCATGGATAAGAAATGATAGGTCAATTTGACATGTTTAAAGTTAAGTGTCTGGTTTCCGTCAAAAGCAAACAGGTTCAGTAAAAGCTATGAATGACCTACCCAGACAACACGGGAGGAATCCTGAGAATGGTGCCACACAGTGCCGAAGACTGAGTCACTTTACGAAGCAACATGACTATATTTTGTTCTAGAGTTGGAAAATAAAACAGAATACACCGTAATTAGCTCAATGAGACAGAAACAAATCAGCAAAACAATGGCGGTTAGCTAACAGTTAAAGTAGCAGGCAGCTAGGCTACGTAACGTCTTTTTTCCGGCCACTTTTGACTCGGTGTTGTTGGTTCCTCGAGCAAAAAGCAGGAAAAGACAGTTAAAATATTTAAATTCCTTTAAGTAAAAACCAAAAATATCATTTTTTAAAAATCACACACCTGCAGAGATTATACTATAATACGTCCCCGGTGTCCGTACAGCAGCCGACGGTTCCCTGTACTAACTCCGATTTTTCCTTTTCTGTTATGTGTCACCGCGGTGCTTCATGGGATATGTAGTTGTACAGCATCGGGGGGCGGTCCGAGAGCTCTCCAAGTAGCAGAACTTCAGTGAACACAAGAGAACTAAATAAATTAATTATATCAAATGGAAAAATATATAGTAAATAAAGTAGAAATAATAAATAAATAAGTGGAGGTTAGGTTTTATAATATACAGTACATATAAAAAAAAAGAACAGACACAGAAACCTGAGGCTGCACCCAGCACAGACTCACTAAAAACTCAGCTGTTGGAAACCAGAGAAACCAGTCACCTGTGACTAATCCACAGACCCAACCTGCCTTGTGTTAACACTCCTGCTGGTGATCTAACGGTGAAGGGAAATGTTTTCTGATCTGAATCCAGTAAAACACCTTTGGGATGTGGGTGGAGCAGGAGATTGGCAGCCTGAGTGTGCAGCTGACAGATCTGCAGAAATGATGTGATGTAGTCATGTCACATACATTAACAATTTAACTTTAACAATTTATTACATCCGACTCCTGGAAATTAATGTTGTCAATTAATATACCAGTTGTAGGTATAATAGGTATCAGGTAGAGCAAGATAATGTACTGGACAAATTAATGTTAATGCAGAGATGTAGGACAACTAGAATAAAAGTGAAATATTTGCATTTAGATACTTTTCACCACTGGTGCACTTAATGAAACTGAAGGCACTGAGTCATGTATCGTGGTCCAGCAGGTAGAATCATTCAGTGTTACTTTAACTCAGCTAAATAAGTAGCATTTCGGATCATAAGACAAAATTTAAACTCTATCACAATATTATTTTGACCCAAATTCAGATATCCGCAGCGTACGGAGGCCAGAATATAGTGTGTGCAGTACATCAGAACACACCAGACAAAGCTCATGTTCGCAAATTGACTTCTTTTTCTTCTTTTTGAATCCCATCCTAAAATAACAAAGTCTGACCAGTATGTAAGTATCAAATTTATTCTCAAATACACAAACAAAAGGTGGCAATATGAAATCAAACAATGTGACACAGTCAATGTCATTCTTTTTGAAATGTTGACTCTTCATTTAGCACCTTAATAGTTGGGTTACACATGATTTATATAGTCACTCATACAAAAAATGAAATAGGTGAATAATGCGAGTCAGTAACATAAAAATAAGCATGGGGAGCTGGGGCGTTTGGATCACAGTAACTTAAGATATACACTGCATGTAATCAGAAAGTACCGCTTTCAGTATCATATTTTCACCAACTAGTACCGTTAAGCCTCTACAGTCCCATACCACAAACCATGGTACTCCTCACAATAAGAGTTTTATTTGACGACTAGGCCTAGACAGTGATTACTAAACACAAGTTCACCTGACATATTTGGACCTATTTTCTTTTCACATTAGAGCTTGCTGTTCTGTGTTATTGCATTTACATAGGAGTAGTAGATATATACAGAAAAAGTTCATTGTCAAACAATGCTGGAACAAGAGGAGTTTTTTTTTTTTTTTTTACGTACTTGGAGTGTGAAAAAACGTCTCTAAAAATGTAAAAGAGTAAGGCACTTGATATGCTCCCGTGCCGCCAGCGACTCTGGCATGATGATCCAGATGTATGTACGGGATTGTATCCTTTTCAAGTACTCAGTGTACCTGGCACCCTCTAGTGTTAAACTGTGGTCTGTGCGTTTCCTGGATGGGCAGCTCTGAGATAAATGGCTGATTTGGGAAGGTGCTTTCCCTCTTAAGAGATTATATTTCTGTTTTGAGAACTGCGTAACCAGAGTGAGAGTTTGCTTTTTGAGAAAAACAAACTCACTCTGAGCAGAGATAAGAAAGCAGAGCTGATCTTTGTTGATTTAGATTTGAAAGGAATGAGTTATATAATGATTCTGAATGAGAGAAACTAGACTTTGTAGACACATCTAATCAGACCATATCCCACATATCTTTTCATTTTGTTTTATTTTCTTTGTCAATATTAAACCCTGTTCTCACCAAATTTGTAACAAGTGCCCTCAATCCAATAGGCACTTGTGAGCTCAACAAGCTACCACCAGATCCTCGTCAAAACAAGTGGGAACCGTACACTAACTTCACATGAATGGTCACTCAACAGCAAGACTGAAAAACTACATGACATCCACAAAGAACTCGCTGGGGTTGCCCATGGCCAGGTGGAACGACTGGCGCGATGCAGTCAGCTCTGGGGGTACCGAGCCCAGGTCACGGGTGGGCGGTGCGCCAGGAGGTCCCCCCGGAGTGGAGGAAGGGGGTGGAGGTAAAGCTGGATGCATGGAGGCCGTGGGCAGCTGCTGCGTGTGAGGGAGGGCGTGAGCGGCCGCCATGGCCGGGTGCGGGTGCTGGGGCACCATCATTACCATCATGGGGTTGTAAGGCAGGATGCCCGGTGGGTAGGGGGACATGTGGGGCGGCTGGGGCATGCGGTGGTGGTGCGAGCGCTGGGAGGAGGCGTGGCTGTGCTCGCTGGGGGCGGCGGAACCGTGGCCGCGCCGCAGGCTGCTGCGGGTGGAGTACTCCGATTCGCTGCCGCTGCCGGAGCGTGAGTCAGCCCCGCCGCCTTCTCCGCCCCCGCCGGAGGGGGATTTCTCCCCTCCGCCCACAGTGCTGCCGGGACCTTTACTGCTGCGACGTCGCTCACCCTCGCTTCTCGTCGACCCGCTGCTCCGGCTCCCTGGAGTCAGACAGAAAATGCTTTTTAGACTCTTTACCTGCTGTTTGCCTGCTGAACAGCAAAAAGTCAGTAAACCCAGTCAGTCCCTTCAGATTTACACACCCCTCTCACCTTCACTGTGCTGGCTGCCGGTGCTGCCGGGGGCGTAGCTGTAGCTGGTGAGCTCGTGGTATGGAGGCGGCTGGCTGGAGTAGGGATGTGTGGGGTAGGGCTGATAGGGGAAGGTGTGCATCATGGGCCACGGGGAGGCCCCAGGGAGCGGCAGGGGGGCCAAGGTGTCCTGGTCTGAGGCACCGCTGGAGCCATCGTTGTCATTCAGGGACAGATTGGCCATGTCTGAGAGGGGGAGGATGAACAATTGATAAATCCAAACAGATTATAGCACTTCTGCAGTTACACAATGCCCCTGAAAACATCACAATATCTTTGTTTTTGTATCGTGTTACCCCTTAGCATGAATATATTTATTTTTTGCATGCATTAAAAACCAGACATGCCATGGCAACTAAACCTGAAATAGCGGCTGCAGCTTGTGGGCAGTTTTTTTTTTTTCTTACTGGTTGTTGTCACGTTTTTGTTTTTTTTGTTTTTTTTTTACAGAGATTCTACATTTAGAGATGGCAGGACATTAAAGAAATACTTCCATAACTGAAATGCCACCCCGCAACCACGAGCGTGTCCAAAAAAGGCATGTGTACAAAATGTGATTAAGTATGACGTTCAGCAGATCTGATTCGAGTCTTTGATGTCTAAGTGGTTTTTTCCAGCAACTCACAGTTCTCGCAGTCACTCAGGTCCCCAAACACGTAGTAGCACTGTTCGGAGAAGGTGATCTTGTTAACGGTGTGCCGGATGAAGCCGGCCTTCAGCAGGTTGCTGGCGTACTTCCTGGCTTCGCGACGGTCCTGGAAACCCTCGATGTGGTGGAACAGCCACTCAACAACGTCCGAGCCTGATGGTGGACGCAGAGAGAAGATAAGCTTAAAGAAGTTTATTCATCCAAAAAAGACATTTTTGCTCTGAGGATGCCCAGTATATGTAATAAAATAAAGTTAAAAAATGTATTACATGCATAGTATAATAAAATAAAACTAGAAGGGTGATGATAAATGGCGATGAAACGCATGAATGAAAGTGCAGGATACCAGTTACTATGTTACACATTATCGGAGAGGAAAGACTGTGGTTGTATGTTTATTACATGTGTAGAAATAATACAGTTTAAAAACATATGAGCTGCATTAAGGTGTCAATCACACTGCAAGATATCGGAATTAGACAAAATAAATCCTGTAATTTAAATGCAATGCAGAGGTCAACATCCGAGGGCAACACATGCAAAAGTTGTTCCAAACAGAGTTAAATGTTTGTGGTACGCAGGACTTAATTTGAAGCAGCGAAGCAGCAGTGCAAATCAGATTTTGGTGTTGAAATTTATGGTTACACAAGAAAAAAAACACAACTTCAAAAAACCTTTATGAAGTTTTTATGAAATAAATACAGCAGTATTTCTATGCTCTCAGTGGAAATTTGTGTCATGATACTATTCTGTGATAATTAAGTGTCAGAGTCTGTAACTGACATCTTCAAGGAGAATTCAGCGATAAACAATTTAGCATTTTAAAGACACAACAAACTACAGGCTCCATCTGACAAAACTGAATTAACTAATAGCTTCACCAGAATGGAATCTGACTGCCTGATCAACAGTAAGCTGCTGCATTTTTACTACAAAAACGAATGAAATGTCAGAAAAAAAATTCTAGTAAAAACAGTAATTGCACACAACCCAAAACTTTTATTTTCAAAAAGAACAAAATGGGCAAACATGTAGTTTATGTAATTACTCCTTGTGATTCTGCTGCAGGTGATTCCAATTTAACAGATGTTTTCAGTCCAAACAGGCACACACACTCACAGTACTTTAAGGGTTTTTTTTCCATCCACAAGTCACACGGTTTTAATTCTGTGAACATAATGGCTGCCCTGTAAAATCCTGCGAGGCACAGAGAGTTCATGAAACTCCTTTTTTCTGCCCTTGTTTCCACTCGTTTTTGTCTTACCGAGGAAAGCGTTGGGGATGGTGATTTTAAGCCACATGCGGTCCCTGACCTCCAGACCAGACTCAGGTGAGGCCATGGCCTTGGCGACTGACGCCATGTCAGAGTGTAGTGATAGGTTGAAGTCGTCGAAACCTGGAGAGACAGAGAGACAGAGAGGGGAGAGAGATTTAGGAAACCTGAAGAGGAAGAAGTGTAGACGTGCAAGGATAAATGAAAGAATGAGTGAGAGATGAAATCAGAAACTGGGTCAAAACAACAAGGCGAGGAGTGGGACTTTGAAAAGGAGATCAAAGGGAGGAAAGCAGTAGACATCATTTATCACATCATATAACAGCAGCAGAGGCAGAAAGACAGATGTGAAAGATGATTCCTATGTCATTACAAGAGAAAGACAGACGGAAACTGTTACAGGAAAAAGATACTTTACAGTAATGGCCATCACTCAGGCCTGGAATATCGACAGACTGACAAAGAAACTAGGCGAGGTTTAAAAGTAGAGCGGAGGATAAAGAGGAGAGGTGAGTTACAGCGCGCAGAAAGTGAATACGGAAAGAGGCTCTCACGTTCAGTCTCGGTGACAGAGGAGGAGGAGGTGATGGTGCTGAGGGAGGAGCTGCCTGGGTAGGGAGGGTAAGCCCCGGTCATGGCCACAGAGTGGCTTACCCACGCTGCTGGGTCGATGGGCCGGATCGGTTCATCTGCACGGGGGGGGGGAGAAGAAGATTAGGAAACTCGTACAGACCCCCGACATTAACGACAGAGAAACAGCTGGTTTGTCGTGGGGGTGAGGGAGTGTAGTACTCACTGCGAGGCAGAGTGAAGTAGCCCTGAGGAGAAGGGTCCCAGCACTTAGCCACTGTGAGGATGATGGGCCTGGCAAAGAAATCACCATCAATCAAAAACCTGTTCATAAAAACGTTTCTCCTAAAACTGTGAGAGAGCAGCAACTCACCCTGGCTTGTGTACGATCTCTCTCAGCACCCGCACTGCGTCGTCGTTACTCATGTTCTCAAAGTTGATGTCGTTCACCTTGGTGAGAATCAGAGCATGTTATCAAAACACATCTCAGCACACCAGTAGGGTTTAAGCACAAGTTGAGTTGTTCCTAAGCTGGGAAAGATCCTGAAATGAGCCACACGATGTCTCAAAACATTCATCTACGGAGTCATTTGAAAGGAAAATAAAAACACTCCCTCTGATTTAGGATTATGTCATTATCCCTGCTCACCTGCAGCAGCATGTCGCCGGGTTCTATGCGTCCGTCCGCAGCCACAGCTCCTCCCTTCATGATGGAGCCGATGTAGATGCCTCCGTCGCCTCTTTCATTGCTCTGACCGACGATGCTGATGCCCAGGAAGTTGTACTTCTCTGTATTGTTGAGAAATCAGAATAGCGTTAATGCTATGCCTTCCAGAGACACTAAGGTTCAAAGACTCGAACACATCAGGAGTACAGACCCATGTTGAGAGTGACGGTGATGATGTTCAAGGACATTGTGGAGTCTGTCACGCTGCTGAAGGAGGAGGCCTGGAGTGGAAAAACACAAAAATGCACAATGAGACTTGCTTAAAAATTCACAGACATACAGATCTTATCAGAGCAATCACACACAGAGATAAACTGGAGTTAGCAAAAACCATGAGGAAATGTAAAGCAAAGAGATAAGACATGAAGGAATCATCAGAGGGGTCTGCACATACCCTCTCCAGACGTGGAGGGCGCTGTTTCCTGCGTCGACGGTGCCGTTTGAGAAGCCTGGAGGCTGTGCTCTGCTCTGTTGCACTGCTGAACCTGCAAGTTCAAGGGTCACCCGGAGGTGAAAGGTCAGACGTAAACTTTTTTACAGGCTTGTTTCTGTCCACCCCCCCCACCCCCCTTTTGTGTCTGAGACCCGCCAAGATAATGGGGAAGTTAATTATGGAGTCTTGAGCGAAATTTTTATTTTCCAGTCTTGGTTATAAAATCGTCTAATCCATATCCAAACCTCCACTCTGAGAAAATAAAAACAATTCTGCAATACAAAAAAACAATAAGAAAACATACAAAAATACAAAAAGGCAAGTATTTCAGCTTGGAGACGCATGAAGAAACACTCAGATGGAGTCATTTTATTCCAACTGGTATTAACCCTTATTATGACAGCTGGTCAAGTAAAAAACATTAAACTTCTCTAGAAAAATATGGTGGCAACTGCAGCCAAAACATAAAAATGATGAATGTAACAACTGTTTTTAAACTAAAAAGAAGGAGAAAATGTTTAAAGCTAAGCAAAGCAAAAAGTTAAGTGGAAAAACATTAACTGATCTTAAACTTTCCAGTTTTTATTTCCTGTTTTGATACACAAACATCTTACCATTCCATGGCATACATATAATTTCAGGAGGCTGGATTCCTCAGTTAACCTTCTTCTCTTTCATTAATCTCTCACCTGCTCATGGTGTCGTCGTCCTCGGAGTCACAGAAACTGGTCGTTTCCAGCTCGCTGCTCATCACTGTGCTGGAGCTCTCATATCCCGCCAGGTGGCGCTCCAGACGACTCTGGCCGTTCATACGAGGCCCTGGGACACCGCAGAAGAAGCCCGGAAGACAAGAGGGGAAAATACCCACAATGAATTGTCATGTTTGCTCAAGTCAGTGTGTTTTTGTTTTATTTTTTTTTTCCCCATAGCTCACAAACATTCCTCACATCTCAACATTCCCTGATTATATCATGATCTGTTGACTGTTTGGATGCTGGGAGCGTGCCAGATCTTGATGCCACAACATCCTAAAGGAGCATTTTTTTCTCGTGTTTCTCACCGTGTTGCTCCATGCTCTCTCTGTGACGAGGTCTCTCTCTCCTAAAAGAAACTACAGACTCGGTTTCAGTCTGGTCGTCCAAAGTCTCCACGCTGCCTGTGGCATTGGGACTAGAAGAGAAGAGGCAGAAGCACAGCTGGAATTAAACACAGCTGGAATTCAGCATTTAACTGTTTTCATGGAACAACTTTGCTGAAGTGATAAGCGTGGCTGTTTTTCCAAATATGGTATTCACAATAACAACAAGCAGTCAAATGATTTAGCATTAATGTCCTACAACACTATGAAATGCAGTTAAAATAAGTAGCACCAAACCTTTACATGTGAGTACATTTCTATTGGACTTTTAAAGCGCTCAGAATATTTAGTGATCTAATTTCATGTCACATTGATTATTTGGCAGCTCAACACGTTTGAAGCAGATTGATAAAATCCTGTTTTACACTCATGTGGCTTTAAAGTCCTTAAATTTCCCTCTGGAGTTCAGTCATATAGTACACTTCTTATATAACTTCAGCTTTATTGTTATAGACAGTGTGACCCAGTTACACTTGTCACTACAATGCAGTTCTTAGGAGATCATTTTTCACTGTATCCAAACATGGTCTGAGACTGAAACTTTGATCTCCTGCGGCTGTGCTTAAAAGATCAGATGACAGAGCAGCTATTTGCCTGTCAAGTGTAAGCACGGCTCTATACGATGACTACGAAGATCAAATTCACGTTTGACTTGGTGTGATTTTATTGATGGTTGGTTTGCATTGGTTTAGCGGTGGTGTGATGTCAGCTAGACTTGGAGTTTCCATCAGTGTAAATCTATAGTTTCCACCCCATCATCCTTAACATTTATGCAACTGTGTATGATTTATGATGTCATGCTGTGAAATGAAGTAAACCAGATGAACTAAAAGCATGAATTAAACATTTCAGGCTGAATGAAGCACTGCAGAATTCCTGGTTATATCTCAACAACACTCAGTCTTCTGCATGAATGTTAATTTGTTTGTTGCTGAGCAGAGCAAAGACAGGTTACAGAAACTGTTTACAGTCTGCTCTGTTGCAGACTGTAAACAGAAATCCACTGACAACTTGAGCAGAGCTTCAGTGTTTCTCCTAGCAATTTACGGTGTAGAGAAGCCCATACTGATATTGATATTTGAGAGTTTAGAAATCCAATAACAACATATCAGCTGAGGTTTTTTAAACACAAACAAACAATAAAGTCACTTTTGCCGCTGTCTCGTGTCAGAGAGCAGGTGCCCTGTCACATCCAGAGCTGGTAAAAGGCCAATGTGCACATAGCAACAAGCACATGCCCCAATAAGGCGACAAGGGGCGGCAAGCTTCAGCAACACGCAAACAGATTACACAGGCAGACAAAGAAAGTGTTGGTGCGTGACGACAGCAAGCTGAAGAAAAAAAAAAACTTCTTCATCAGGCTGTCACAGTGACCCCGCAATTTGAAGAATTACATTTAATTTTCTAGTATGAGCAGCAGCCTTGATCCGGCTCCAAATACAGCATGGAAAGAAATAACTAACGCGGTTAATTCTCCACCGCCTGCAAACCGCACATTTAGTGGAGTTAAAAAAGAAATTGTTTAATTTAAAATTGGATTCAAAAACCATCAGGCCACCGTCCTGCACCCAAAGAGGACCAACAGGACGAGGTCCAAACATGAGAAATGAATGAGCACGCTGCAGGCGTCATGAGAGGGTGAACTGATGGTGTGAACTCCATCTGACCCCTAAACCGAACGTAAGGAGCTCCAGACAACATACTTCTCAAGGAGCTAAGAGCTATGGTAAGAAGTTATTAAAACTACAGATACTTAGTTTGTTTGACTCTACAGACCCTGTTCAAATTACTGTGATGGTCTCCTCACTTTTTAGTAGGATAAAATGGATGTTACAGACAGTAGTAGAGGATACTTTGAAACTGTCTTTTATTTTCACACTCTTTACCGCTGCTGTAATCACCACTTTTATATTAATAACAGATCAAATTACTGTTTAAAGTGAAAGGAGTTGCTCTTAGTGACAAGCACACAGAGAATTAACAACCGCCTCTGCAGTTCCCCTCAGCTCTGCGGAGCGTTTCAGTCTCTTTCAGCCCATTGTTTTGGTTTTACAACCTGCAACTCTGCTGTTTTGGTTCACTCATCAGCATCATTTTGCATTTGGGTGCAAAAGCTCTGATAAAACACCTGACACATAACCGCAGACAGACAAAGGCAAGGAACATTTAGCAGCTAAATCCTTCAGGATTTGGTGGAAACCAAAACAGAACTAAAAGAAGTGAATATTAGACTTACATTTATCATATGGACAGAAACAGACTCCAAATGAAAGTAGCTCTGTGCCTGCTGGATGTGTAAAGAGGCAAGTGTTTGCTACCAAGTTTCCATATTAACTTAAAAAGGTGACAACACTTTTGAAAGAGCTGGTCCCAGAGCTGGTCATGCTATTAACAAGGGCGGCCCCAGCTAAGATCAGGTTCAAATGAGCTGTAGTGTTCTTGCTATTCTTGTTGTAACCTGATACTGGGAGTGTAAGAGATATTCAGGAAAATATACAGTATCTACATTACAGCTATGGCACATGTGTATGGTAAGCACTGGCGAAATATGCAGGTTTTTGGCCGTGTGATGCGCCTCTACTGTAAATATACAGTAGAGTATGTGTCTCAAATGAGTGTGTATGCTTTGCTTACTGGAAGGAGGGTGGTCTGGAGTCCCCGATGCCCCCTGTCCTCTCTGCAGGTGGGGGTGGCAGGGGTGGAGGAGGGGGTGAGGGCTGGGTAGTTGTTTCCACAGGAGGAACCACTGCCACTGGAGGATCTGCTGCTGGAGTGTCTGAAGATACCAGCTGAAAAAGAAAGGGAAAAAAAAGATTCAGAGACAAAGAAAAAAAAGAAGAAAGTTTCCAGTGTTAAGGTAGAGAGAGACTAGATGGAAAGAAAGGAAATATGTGGAGTGAAGAGAAATTGGCACAAAACGAGAGGTGCAAATTGAGAGAGGGCAGAGAGAAGAGAGAGGGTGAGAAAACGAGAGGAATGAAAAGGAGAAGTAGGAAGGAGGTAGAGGGTACAGGGAGGGAAAACGGGTAAGATGTCAATTACTTTGACACACAAACACTGCACTCTTTTCAGATGGACGTCTCAAGGGCATACTGAAACGCTATCCTACACTTAACCTGTCTCGCTTCATTATACAACAAAAGTGCCCACAAACGCCCACACACACATACAAGGGAACGCACATCAACAATTAGGATGAATGTCACAGCATCCAGTTACATTAACCATTAAAACATACACGCAAAGGGAATAAAATGTAGTGAAGACCAGCTGAACAAATTAATATGGGATAAAATATAAGAAGAAATCACTGCAGAGCACTTGGAGATGTCTGCATATATACAAGTCCAAAGCTTTTGGTCCAAAGCTTTTGTCCTCAGATGAACAAGCTAGCGTTCCCCGTCAAAACAATTCAACCAAAAAGACTGACGTTCGCCCTCTTTACAGAGTCCCTCCCTGCTTTTCCCTCCCCACTAATGGCTATGTGACTAACTAACACTCATCTTCTGGGATCCCTCCATCCGTCTTGGCCTGCAGATCACATATCAGTCCCTCTGGTCTCCGAGCTTTGTTCCCCTCTCTTTTAATGCCTTCCCTCGTTCTTATGCACTTAACAGATGCTTTTCGGCCTCAAACCTGCTTATCTGGGCCAAGTCCCCATGTTTTTGTCTGTATTCAAATGTAACCTGCTGGGTGGGGTGCAACAACTGGGCCTTCAGCTGGAGAAGTGGAAAGTATGAAAACTGTACCTGGCAACTCGCTGCACTGTAACCGGTAACACGCTGCGCTGCTCGTCGCTCGCAAGCTTGAGTATCGATTAACGCAATGAGAGAAACATTTGCCTTCCCCTTGATTTGTTCTGCAAACTGGAAAAGTCCCTTTAACTCCACGTCACATCTTCAAACACTTACTGTAATGCGCCGATTTTTGCTTGATTCTTAAATCAAGTACAAAAACTGTCAGTGGTCACTTTTTCAATTCAACAGCTCCACTATAAATTCCACTCATCCAATATTTGTAATATCTAATTTCTGTTAACATTGTCAGAAATGTGTAAACTGTGTGTAGCTGTGTGATACTGGACAGTGTTTCTAACTTTTGTCAGCCTTATTAACGTACATGAGGACGGCAGAATAATAGAAAAACATCTGAATATAATGCAGATATGAAAAGACAGAAGGCAAAATGGGTGTACCTAATAAAGTGGCCACTGACTGAATTTTAATTTAAGATATATCACAGCTGGTTACCTGCAGAAATGCATTAACCACAAACTGGTATAAAAATGAACCTGCAAGGCTTAAAACATGGATGGACATGAGAAAATGACAGAACTGGATCAGATTCACTGCAAACAACAAACACATTATCATCTGGCAACGGATAACTCTAAGAGCAATAAATATATAATGATATTATGATTACAGGACTAAGAAATCAGTCCTCTGGGCTTGTTTCCCTCTTCTTTTGTAAATTATCTTTAAATGTCACATGGATAAAATGATAAAAAGATACCATGAAAAGATAATTATGTTGTGAAAATTCTTTGTTGTAACTGAATCATCCACAACTAAGAAAAAGACATGACAATAGATGTAATGAAAATAAATTGCAGTCTTGGTAAACTTACAGTGCACGCTATCAGCTACAGTGACTCAGACTGTGGCTGAAGCTCAAACAATATTTTTCTCATGGATCTTTTCTCTGGTCTCTTTCCTCCTGTTTAACCTGGCTCCCACTCTTTTAAAAGATTACTCCTAAGATATTTTATGCCAAACACTCTCCCAAACATAAGTCTACACTACAAAATGAATATGATGTACAGTTATGCAAATGTAGTGAGAGAAATCTGAACTTTAATTGCTCCATTTTATTGCTGCTCGTTAGACAAGAGTCTGAGGGAGGTCTGGAGGAATGCACAGGAAAAGGAAAAGTGGTTTGTGAAAACAGCCTCTGGCTGATAATGTTGGCTGACTTTTGAGATAAAAGCCGAGTCTTGACATTTACGACAAATCTCAGTGGGAAATTTGGTAACAATGGTTACCAGTGAAATCTTTATACCTCCCATTTCCGTTTTGATTCGAAATATGTAGCAGGTTTATTATTTCTTACCCATGACACCACTCTGCCGTTGAAGCACGGTAACTTGGCGCCATCATCGGAAATCTCTTCTTTCACCACCCTGAAAAGCAGAGAGACACAGTGAGGCTGAGGAGGTATACATTTTTCTGCCCTCATAACATTATAGCCTGGTATGTGGTATCTGGATGGTACAGCAGTGTGGAGGAATGAGGGAGGAAAACTATACCAAGGCTTTGGCCTGGTCATAAAGAAAAAAGTGAAACGGCAAGGGAATTAAATGGTTTACATTACTGACACATTACATGAAAATTATGAGGCTATGACAACAACATGGCTGAACTAAATCAAATACCAGGCTTATTTCCCATGTTCCTTTTACATGCGGCACCAGGTGTTTTATAGATCAGTCTGCGGCTAAAACAACTGACTACAGTGGCTTATATCACATTTAATACAACAGCTGAAAAACAGCTAGATTTCACCAGAAAGTGATGGCCGTCGGGTAATATGTAACCTAGGAAAAAATGGAGGTTCAAAGAGCTCAGAAGTTCAGACAAAGTATGGTGATGGTGCTCTTTGGTGGGGAACACAGGCTAAAAAGTTTAGATGTCTTTATTCAGATGGCTAGGTCATGATGAAATTCATAAAATGGACTCATGCAACCCACCCGTAGAGGCACAAACAGCCTTCATCAGGGTGTGTCTGAAGCGGTCTGTGCCAAAACGCGTGGGTTGTTACTTCTTTTTTTTTTATGTGTGTGTGTCCATGATTTTATGAACATGTAACCTAACTGATCTGAAGCTTTTGTACATGTAGGAAAGAATGTGTGTAAATGAATCCACCCTGCAAGCTACAGGTGGACAATAAGGACAAAATCCTCATCACTATATGTCTCTTTACAACTCAATATCAATATATAACATAACATAGTAAACAGAGAACGTTTATAGATAAAATCATGTGTCTGTTTTTGGTAAATTCTGTAAATTAAATACCTGTTTTTCATCACACTTGATGCAAAACTCATGTAAAAGTCAGTACTGCTCATTGATTTGCAGCTTTGCCCACAATAACCCAAAGCCAGGTGATAATACACATTGTTGGACACATTTATTTTGTCTCTTGTTAGATCATGGTGTCGCCCACCCAGCTGCTGGCTTTTGAGCACCCTTGTGTTAAGTTGAGGAAATTTGCCTTTTTGGCTTAAAGGTATTTTATCCCTCATGACTTTGATTTTCCTTGTGTGGGATCAAAACAGTTCATCTTATCTTAATGTCATTTTTGCACTGTTATAAGTGGTTTATCTCGGCAATAGAAGCAACCATTCAGTCACTGAGCTTCACTCTGGGTCGTCAAAACAAACCTCACTAGTAATGAAAGTGCAATTACATTGCTGCAATTATACTTGGATCTAATAGTATTTACCAAAATGCCGCTCGAGCCTGGCGCCATGACTCAGCACAGCGGATATCAAAGAAAAGAATGAATGCAACTAATTGGCTAAGTGAGATACACTATGGACTTTCTTCTGGGACAACAACGAGCTTAACACACACACACGACACAACCTGGTGGCTGAATATGCATGTAAATCCAACACACATATAATAGTAACCTCTCAGAAACAGCCACTGCCGGAGCCCAGTCTCCACATGGCAAAAGCTCCTTAAAACTCTTCCTCCATGTTTGTCAGAAAGGCAAACATTCGGCCACTTCATCATTACAGTAGTTTGCCGGGACAGGGGGTTGGGCACGAGTGCCACAGAGAGGACACTCGGCTGCTGCTAACCCCTTCAAAGGTTTTCTATTTTCCAGCTTCATCTGCCAACGTGCCTCCTCTTATGTGTGTGAGACTTGGTCAGGCTCCACTGGGCTTTCGTAAGCAGCTGTTGAGAGCTGGTTTTGTGGGCGAGTGTTAGCGTACGGCCAGATTGTTGCGGGCGCCGGTGGGGGAGCTTGTCACAGGAAGCCTTAAGCTTCTGAGAGCTTGTGCCACCCAACGTTAGATAACAAACAAGCATTTCCTCGGCCGGATTTATTTAACTTCTCCTCCTCATACGCTGCAAGAAGCTGCATCCAGACGGCGGATGAACAGATGCAACATTCTTCTCCTGAGAGTGTAATTGTCTTCATTCCTCGGGCCTCCAAACAAACAAATGACCGCAGTCGAGTCATTTCACACACACTCTGAAATACCTCTAATAATGCACAAATAGCCCTGAAATATGTTGAGTCCTGCTGGATTTACTAAAACCTCCCCTACTTCCCTTTCCCCCCAGTCCCTTACTACCATTAAATTCCTCACAGCTAACACAGCATCTCTTTTCTAACAATTAATCTTACTGAAACTGCTCCCTGAACCCCCCCTCCCACCAGCACACGAACACACCAGAATATCCAATAACCCTCTCCTCTTCCTCCTCTCCCTGTGGACAACCCCAGAAACCCAGCAAATGGTGCCTGTCCTGCCCCAGGTTCCCAGCACCGGGCCCTGGTCTTGGCCTGCTCTCCCCGCTCCATGGACACCCCCCCCCAACCCAACCCTCCCACCCCACTGCCACACACACAGCTCTGGTCGACAGCTGGCCTCGTACCAGGGCAAATGAAAAAACACGCTATTACACACTCCTCTCCTGGGTCGGAGAGAGGAAAAAAAAAGCAACACGTCCCTGCTTTGATTGGACAGCTGACTCAAAGCTACGTTTGAAATTTTTCATCTGAACTCAGTTGGAGATATTCAAATAAGAGCGTGTGATGCCAGGCTGCACAATTTTAAACTTTAAGAACTGAGTTTTTCTGCCATGCTCTCTTTGAAAGACTTTCCTTTGGTGTGGGTGGCTCTTGTTGAGACGAGGACATTTTGGCTTTTGGAAAAACACAAACATTGTGTGCTCACTTACAAGCACACCGAGGTCTAAATGTAATAACGTCCTGTCCGGTTACTCAGGGACAGGCTCCTCATTTGGCTGCTAACTTGAATATTACATTGCTGATTGTGGTAAAAAAAATTACTGAGACCATTAGAGTGCCCATAATGATTGCAGATAATAGCTTCACAGTGTTATTAGGTGTACTACACTCAGTTGTCAGTTTACTGGGTACACCTAGCTAAACCTACTGCAGTCTAATACAACAGTAATGCAGTAAATCCTCCCTCCATGAAGGTTATAATGTTCAGTTTGTGTTGAAACTCTTTTATAGAGGTGCTGATTCGACTTTATGGTTATTTTATGGTGCTGCTGAATTGTATTGTGAGGTGTTTGTACACCAACTATCCACTAAAACAATAATGGCGCTAAAATGACTTGTCGATTAATCACATATTTCAACAACAGAAAATACCCTGCAACTATTTTGTAAATTAATAATGGTTTAAGTCAAAAAAAGAAAACCCAATCCATGGTTCCAGCTTCTCAGTGTGACGATTATTCTTCTCTTCTCTGCTTCTCTGTCATTGTAAACTGAATATCTTTAAGTTTTCATTGAACAAAACAAGTCATTTGAAAGCATCACCATGGGCTGGAAGATGTTCCACAACTGTCTGATATTTTATGGACCAAACAATTAATCAATGCGATAAATGATACATTACTAATATGATGAGTTGAGTGTACAGGCTTCAGAGATGTCCTCTTAAGAGCTACAAAGGATTTCTTCCCTATCTGTTGTCTATTTTTGTAATGAAATGGTGAATAATTGACTCTGTGATCTGCCAGAAATGTAGCAGAAGCCAAACACGAGTCCCCGGAGCCAAAAGTGAAGCCGTAAAATCGCTTATTACTCTGACCAAGCATCATTTATAATAATACAGTTCATCTCGTTTGGGAAACTGCATTTTTACTTGATAAATAACTTAAATGATGAAAATGGTTATAGCAAGACATTTGAATTACTCATTTCAGTAACCTGAAGCCAGACGTTAAGCATTTTTAAAAGGCGCTTACCACAGATTTTCTCAAACAAAAATATCTACAAGTCAGTTATTGATGTCGCTGCTATTAATATTCAAATTATCTGCATGCGGGGCAGCTCTAGCCTGGCAGCTCGGCCAAGGCCTAATGAAAAGGCATCTCATCCATTTCATCTTGGTGCTGGAGTTGATATTGCAGCCCCCCTTGGCACAGGCTGCACTGGTGCCATCCAAAGAGGAAAAGAGGCAAATAGCCCAGCATTAATACTCATCCAAGACTACAATGCATTTAACAGAAGCCCTAAGGGTCTCACTGGGTGAATAAACCACAAACATGCATTCCTCTGCAGGAAAATGCACAGCAGCCGAACAGACCAAAAAAAAAAAAAAAAAAAAAGATTAATTGATAGAGGAGAGGAGACAGCTCCTTGTGGAGGAGTGGGGCTGGGGGAGAGAGGGGAGACAACGGAGGAGGAAGCCAGGGAATGAAAGGATGGCTGGCAGGCCAAAGTGTTAAAGAGGGGAGACAAAACCCTGGCTTCAGTCCCGAAAGAAAGAAAAGGCGAGGATTTCACAAGATGATGGACTGAAGGAGGGAGGGAGGGATGAGGATTAGGGTAAAGAAAAGCAGCAGGGACAGGGAATGCCTCCCATTGTGATGATGATGTTTTCTGAGAAATGCCCCAGCCTACATACCCTTAGTATTTATAGAACCACTTGGATATTCATCAGCAGTGATTATAACTCTGCAGTTTCTGATTAGGGATGTGTCGGCTGAATGAAGTCCTAACTGGCTTGGCTTCATTCAAGTTCATCCTGTCTCTACCATAAATTATTCCCTGTGACAAATATACGACAGCCGGTCACAAGATAGGATTGCATGACTTTTTGACACGCAAACATGCATGCATTTCATTAAAGATTGCTCCTTTTTTCAAATTAACCAAGCATTGTTTGTGTAAACTTAGGCTAAGTCAATGCTAGTCCACTCAGAAAATAATGGCACATTAAACTATTGTTTTCCAGCTTTGGTCACATTTACCTTGCATGAGGTGTTCACTAAAATATGAGGTGTTAACTGAACAGCTTTTATCACCTCTCGTTTTGCATGCAAACCACACAGCTCCTCTCTGCGAAAGAAAAAAAATCACTGCAGCTCACCCGAAGTCCTGGTCCATAGACTTGAAGAAGAATTTGTAGTTTGGCTTGTTCAAGACCTGTTTAAAATCCAGCAAAGTGATATTTTCGGCAGCAATGGGTATCTTCACCAAGTACGGCGTCTCCTCTTCGTCGATATGATAAATTATTTTGGTTTCCGCCATCTCTGCGGTTGGGTTTGTTCTCTCTTCACCCCCCAAAAAAGTTACCACAAGAAACACACACTAAAAGAGGCGAGGTAGCGTTAACTTTGTTGAGTAGTTAGCTAGCGGCGGAGCTAGCTAGGTGGCTAACGAGACGGCAGAGGTGAAACGATGATGGCCACTGAGATTTTCAGTCCGAGCCAGAGGACGTAAAGCGTTAAAAACCCTGCTCGAAAGCTCTCTCTCCGACTTTACTAAACTAAAAACTCGCATTCCCCCTCTGTTACCGAGGGGCGAAAAAAATAAAAAAAAAACGACGGACACGCTACATTCACACGACCTAACTAGCAACAACTTTTTTCCCCCAACAAAAACATACAGGGGAGGGGGTCTAAAAACTTTTCTCCACTTTATGCGAGCCAACGCGGCGTGTGACGTAACCACGCACCCCCCCCTTTCTTTTACGTACTCTCTCAGCCATGCACCCCTGCCTCGAGCCCCCAACAATTTATTATTACTGAGGGAAAATAAATGAAAAAGACTTTGTACGTTTGTGATACACAAATAACGAACAGAACATCCACAACTAATTTACATTAATACACCACACAGGTTTCTGTGGTCTGACGCTTCTTTTACCCCATTTTGAAACAGTTTTTATTGTTTTTATTTATTATTTTGTATGATTATTTATTCCTCATATTATATACTGATTGATTGGGTGGCAGCATTATGATTTTTTCATGGATTCATCAGCCTGAAAATAAATAGTGAATTTGTAGGCTAAATCAATCGATTCTTATTTAGTAAATGTAAAATAAAGTGCTATATTTTTCTTAACATAACATTTTGATAAGTATTATTGTTAATACATATGTGATCTAGCAGCTCAGCCTTGTCGGTAAACTCTGACAATGCATCAGACTTCTTTAAGAGCTTTAAAACATTTGTGAATACAGCTTTCAATAAATAAAATGAAGTAAAAAGTACTCTAGAATAAACAGGTGAAAGAACTGTTGCCTTTAATTCTACTTAACTGTGAAGATGGATTACCAGCTGGGCCTAGGGAGCAGCTGCCTTATGGGCCCAGACCCTTAGAGGGCCCAGAGGTCAATGTGAGTTTGTGAATTTCTTTTGCAGTTTTTTAATGAACTGCAAATTCACTGGGGTATATGTACTACTAAAGGTCTTAAAGTCTGTCTTAAACAATACAGGTAATAATGAAGGACCTGTCTTAACTGTCTTGGTCGGGGGCCCTGTGTCAAAAATTACACAGGATATATTCCCAAATAATTTTGTGTTTCACCCAATTAAAATAAAGATCCACAAAAAAATTTGCCCAGGGATTCACTATCCCCTGGTCTGAGTAAAAACAACGAATGAGTACAGATTTTTTTTTTCCACATCTGTATTTGTAATTTACAACATTTGCTCAGTATCTCCAATCTGAATGGTTTCATTCTAAATCACATTTAGTACAGTCTGCCAAAATTATCTGATAGACGGCTACTTGAACTCATGAACAGGGTTAAATAAGTTAATCAACATTAACAAAGACATACACATACACACAGAGAGGAAAATACATTGACCTTACAGTCACTTTGCATCGTTACATTATTAAATGCTGAATAATTTAATCTGGGCTATCGCAATTTCTCAGCCAGATTGATCGTCACAGCCAAAAGAGGATCAATGAGGACCTTGGAGGTAATTCAATTCTTTATCCTATAAAGAGTTTTTAAGATAAGAAAATTAAACTCTCTATCTTATAAATAGTTTATACTGTAAATAACCTGAACCCCTAAAACCAAGTCTTAACCCCTTAACAGCTCCTCACTCAACATTAAACACACACACCTGACACAGCACAAGCTGTAATGTAAGGCAGCTTTATTCAGTTTAATCATTAGCTGTATAATAACATTAATGAACAGTGACATGGAAAAACAACACAGACACGAATGATAAATAACAACACATCAGAGAGAAGAAGGACATGTTAAGTTTCTTTTAAAAAAAAAATAAATGTAATGGATGTGAGCTCATTTCATCCATTTCCAAATACACCACTAGAGGGAACCCTTCATCAGTCTATGATTAATGAAAGAGCAACAAATATGCAGCACAGTGAGTAAGGATTGGTTTAAATGTTTTTTCATTAAATAAAAAAAGAATTTGTGCATCATATGCTCTAAAATCTATAATTTTTACAGTGCTTTTCTGTAGAATATATTATGACTTCATATCAAGAACTAATCTGCTACAAAAAGGAGATAAATCCTGTTTCCTATTAAAGACTCCTGTTCAAGAAATGTGGCCCAAACACCACCCCGACCACGCAGGTGATGACAAACAGCACCCAGAAGATGACAGCCAGCAGCTGCACACAGAACAGCGTCTTCTTACTCTGCTGTATGACTTCCTCCTCACCCACCAGGCCCGGCGCTGTGCCGTACGGTCTGTCCGGGTGCATCTGCTGCACCCGCAGGCTGACGGTGGGCAGGATGATGAAGCGGGTGTCCCTGCTGTCGCTCTCCAGGGAGAGCACCACCCTCTGGGTGACTGTGGCCAGGCGGGTCGCCATGGTCATGGGCAGGCGGAAGGCCATGGGGGGCAGCCTGGCCAGGATGCGGGAGTTGCAGGGTAAGGAGAGGGCGTCCCCGGTTTCTAGAGGGGTGAGGTGGCGGCACAGGGGGCAGGGGATGGCCGGCAGGCTGCGGGGGTCGGAGGGCTCAGAGCAGCACAGCTGGATCCTCTGGAGGCACTCGGTGCAAAAAACATGGAGGCACTCGAGCATCCGGGGGCATTTGTTGTACTGGTTGTACTCCTGGTAGCAGATGGGACACTCCACATCCATGGGCTCCCCAGGGGCGGGTGCTGCAGCAGCTGGGTCCCTCTGCTGGGGAGCTGAGACTGCATCCTCTGTCATGGTAGGAGGGAGGGTGAGTGAGTCGGTTTGGGAGCTCAGTGATGGCAAGTTGTAGATTTATCTTTGATAGAAGTTGGTGAAATCTGTAAAAGAGAAAACTTTCAAGACCAACTTACTTTACCTCTGTGAGACTGAGAGAACTCCAGACTCTTATGTGGCATTTAAACACCAGCATCTGCTCCCCCAGGGATGCTGGTTTGTTTCTTCTAAGTTTTATGAACAGATTCCACAGCCCATGAGTCATAGCGGTCGTCAGCACTTAAACACTCAAACATCCACTGTCTAACCACCTCCCAACCCCCTGCACTCACAATCACCCCTGTTCAACGTAATGTGTGCTGGCCTGCACGACACACTCAGAGTGTGTCCAGGAAGTTGGGAAATCAAAAACAAGTAAAGTAACAGAAGAGCTATGAAAAAGAAGTAATAAGTCACTGTAGTGATGCTTTGTGCGTATGTCTGTGAACTTGTCCAAATGGGCCCGACTGCTGAGCCAAGCAAACAGAAAGTAAGTGCAGGAGTCAAATTAATGTTCAGTAAAAGGAATAATTCCACATTTTGAGACATATCCTTATTTTTTTCTTGCGGGACGTCCACCTTCTAACACCTCTACCGCTCATTAATTAACATGCTTCACCTCAGTTGTTTAAAACTTAGAAAAACCAAAGTGTAAAGCTGCCGACAAGTTGCCGTTTTCGGTAAGCAGATTTTGTTAGCTTTGGACAGAGCCAGGCTAGCTGTTCACTCTTTTCAGTCTTTATGCTAAGCTAACTGGCTATTGGCTCCAGCATCATACTGAAAGGTAACAACTGTCTCATCTAACTTGTAGCAAGAAAGCTAATGTTAAATGTTATATGCTGCTCTAGGTTTTTACATGGCACATGACCCACATTTGAATTTTTGTCTGCTATACGCATTAAATTTTGCTTTGCTTTACTGACACTTTTTTGTCCCTGTTTGTGTCTCACATGGGACAACTACAAGGCAACCCATTCTACCTCATGGGGGTAATTGTTGCTTAGCAGACGGGGTCTCTTTTGAATTGATCCATGGCAACACATTGCCTGAAACCTTCTCTTTCATAAGTAAACTACATATTTATTGCAACTGGAGCTAAAACAGTGCTTAAATTTGAATTTACAGCAACAATAAGTATTTTGTTTTACTGAAAAAACATATCATATCTACTGGCAGACAAGCTGTGAAAAGAGAAGTGTTGGAGGCAACACTGAATGGTTGCTCTGTATAGATAAATGAACCCTCTTGTATCTATGTCAGCCAACAGTTTCAGTGAGATTATACAGAGAGAAATTGGCAGCGCTCCATCATTACACACTAAGAAGTAGATAAGAGGGGCACTTACCCACTGTACAAACCCCTTTGATCAGAGCACACTTTGATGCCCACCTCCGACCCCGCTGCTTCCGCTCACACAGTTCATACTTCACATGTTGGTGCAGATCTCATCCTGGCAGCAGAGCGTCTTCCTCCCTCCTCTACGTGCACATTAACCGCTCAAATTTCTATCTCACTTTTCTGCGGCATACGTGTCTAAGCTTGGCTCGCTGGTAACCTCCTGTTTTCACTCCGTCTCACCTGATTTTACTCGTCTTCGTCTCTCTGTCTGGCCTCCCATGAGGCTTCTCTGTGGTTTTGCTCAGCAGTAATTAAACCCTTGGTGATGTGAAGGTAACCAGGACACACGAGACAGAAAATGACAGATTGGAGTCTCTCAGTTCCAACAACTCTTATTCTGCTCACATATTATGTTATTATGCTTCCTCAGAGTCAGCATGATAGAGCTTTAAAATAGCTAAATGTGGAACAGGGTGTAATTATTAACATTTCTCTAGGTTTAAAGTGAGTTTTCTTTGTTAATAATATAAAAACATTCTTTTATAGACTGAAAATGCTCAGTTAGTTCTAGTGTGTGTCAAACTAGTAAAAGTAGCAGTAGCACAAGTTGCAGGGGGAGAACAGTTAATGTGTTCAGAGCAAGATGTACATTCCTCTGAAGTGTAAACAGGTGAATTATTGACATAAATAAAGTCACGAGTCACAAGCTGTTGTTCAGTATCTGCTACGCTCCGATTGAATGATTTCCTTGTAACCAGTGCGGCCTGTGCAGACATGTTGGACACGTCCTCTGCTATTTTCAGCGTAATCATTTGTTGCACTATAAAGCTATAAAAACATAGGAATGTTAAAATGGCTTTCCCTTGGTGATTAAGATCTGTGTGATAAATGTGTTACTTGGAGGGGAGAGCTTCCCTTGAGTTCCTCTGTAGTTACTGTAAGTCTGCTCTGATAAAAACCTTGTCACAGATTTTTCAGCTTTCAGCAACAAGTTGTTAAGACGAATAGATGAGAAACAATGGAAGTTTTTTTATGATCCTGTACTGGTTGAGGAAGTCACTGCCACATAAAACATTTTACTCATGTGTTTTCCCTAGATAGCACTTAAGAGAAAGTGCAGCTGAAACTTCTGAGAAATAACATTCATTTTTCCACGTATTCAAGTGTTGGACAGTTTAAAATTTTGACTTGGTAAAACTAGATGAAATGTTAGGGTATCACATGACACAGTTATTATGGTTTATCCTGGGGGGAGCATGAATGTGTGCACCAAACCAGCAAACCACGCATCCTCTAAATGTTGAGATATTTCACTGTATTAATGAAAACTTTGATCTGCTGGTGGCGCCAGAAGAAAGTCAAGGGGATCATACAGGTCAGTGGGATTCATCCTCTGGGGACCATGAACATGCAGCAGATGATGAGATCTTTCAATCTGGACTAAAGCGCAGAGTAATCCAAGAGCCACGCTGCTAATATGACTAAAAACCCACTGGATTAAAATAAATATGACGGATACATTTTCACAATGATAAAAACAGGGCAGTAACAGCAGCTGTTTGACAGACATTTGGTCTTGTCACAGTAGAAAGAGCACAAGTGTTAAAGATGGCTCTGTTCTGTGTAAGAGTCCCAGTGAGCCATGACAGCATGAACAATACCAGGAACCTGACACTGAAGCAGCAAAATGGAATTCAACCATCATTCATTTTATTATTTACACCTGTGATTTTCCTGCTGTGGCATGTAAAAACAACCTGTGTGTAAAAGGCCTGCTGGCAACAGGTACAAATCAGTCAAACTTCCCTGAAGAGTCATCAGTGATTACTGGAAATGTAATGGCCTACAGTGACCACCCAGGCCTTAAAGCTGGAGTGCAGGACTTTTACATGTAAATGAATGTCTGTTACATTCAAAACCCTTGCTAAACAATGTCACACAATGCTGATTAAGCCTGTCAGTGTCAGGTAAATCTGCCTGTGTTACTGGAGTTTTAAATCTGGTGAACCAGTAGTGATGCCTTTCACATCAACCAGTAATGACCAGTTCACCAGAGCTGAAGACGGGAGTAACTGTAGCTACAGAGACGGAGTAGGCAACAGCAGCTCGAGAAAAGTTTCTTCTGTTCAAGATAAAAAAAAGAAACGTTCGGAGGAAGGATTACGGTCTAAAAAATCTGGCGATCAACAGCGAGGTAATTCCTCTCATTGCCAGAAGGGGGAGACACGAGTTTTGCATTGCAGGTTTAAAGGTGACGGAAAACACAAATATGAAATCTGGATTTTAGCTATTTTTCTCAATGAGTGATGATGACATGTTGTGCACTATTGTTAGGGTGTGTGTTACCCTCTGTGATGCACAAAATCAAAGTCAGAAATCTGTTGTAGCATTTGCTAACAGCACAGTAAATCACACAGGTAAAAGGCCTGGATGAATTAATAAGTGGCAAATAAGAAAGTAAATAACTTGCTGTAATTGTAAGAGTAACTATACAGCATTTTTGTGTTTATGCATCTCACATTAAGCTGGCCTTGCTAAAGAGAAAAGTAAATAATCTATTTAAGGTTTTACTGTAATCTTTGACTATTCCCCCCACTTTTTGGAATTAGTTTCCTTTTCCTGTAATTCAGGTTGAAAAGTTGTGTTTTATCACGTCCAAATACCCTGACAGTAAACAGCAGAAGGAGGCAAAAGTGGGAAAATTAATAAAAGACTCAGCAATACAAGCATACACAAGTACAGAGAGAGAGAGAGAGGGAGAAGGAGAGCGAGTGAGTTTGTGATTGTTGGCCAGAATGTCAGCGGAAATCACCATGAAATGAGGTCAGGCTGAAACAACTGACAGGAGGAGGGTTGTTTGGGGATTACCGTAGGGAGGGAAAAGCTGACTTCACGTCATAGGTCACACACCCTGACATGTCAGCGAGGGTGAGGAAAGGTGAGACCTCTGAGATAAAGCTGAGAGAGATTAAGTAGGGGGGAATTTCAAGTAGGGACCGCCTCGAACAACATTTTTCCTGAACTTTAAGTAAAACTTCAACAGCCTTGATATGGCCTCAATCCAACATGTAGAGATAAATCAACAGAATGTGTTTAATGTCTTGCATCAGGTTGGACCTGGCTGTGATTGTGACCTGTGTTTTTAGGGTCACTGGTTGTGCATGTGTGACTGAGTGATTCAGAAGTGAAAACCAGCTCCATATGTTTAATGTCCCACTGTGAGGATACACCTACTCATGTCTGTGGTGTGTGTGTTTATGTGTTTGTGTTATGGTGCACCAGGTTTCATTGCATCACATGTATTTTCAGCTTGGTGACTCATAGGTTGTGTGTGTATTCGGTTCAAACCTGCTACGTTTCTGGCAAATTATCAAACTTATGAGTCCCTCCTACACCCACTCACTTCCTCACACCCTGAGGTATAAGTCCGGACAGCTCACTCCTGACTTCATTCAAACCTGGAGGTAAACCACCGAGAGAAGACCCACATCAGAGAGCACGATGTTTTCAGAGCTTGAGTGCGGAATTTGTTACCGGACCTACAACGCGGGTCGGCGGTGTCCCCGGGAGCTCTACTGCAAACACAGCTTCTGTCAGAGCTGCCTCCTGGCTCTCTCCCGACAACCGGGACCCGAGGAGGCGCGTCCGGGAGCCGACAGATTAATCGTCTGCCCGCTGTGCCGACAGACCACATCCATCTCCGCCGTGGAGAAGATGAGAGCCGAGCTCAGGGTGGACGAGTGCGTCCTGGAGCGGCTGCTGACCGCGGGAGTCCTCGACCGAGAGGAGGAGGAGGAGGAGGAGGAGGAGGACCAGGAGGAGGGAGAGTGCGGCTGTGACGACGATGACCAGGCGGCGACGCTTCCCGACGCTCCAGCCGAGGAGAGTGACTCCTCCGCGGGGTCCAGAGGCGGGAGGTTCCGGCGGTCTTGGAAGAAAGTTTGGCGGAAGGTTATGGGGAAGAGCTCACCGCAGAACGGCGGAGAAAGTAAGTAGACACCGTGCTGTGGTTCATGAGAAGTGGTTCCTAACTAGTTTTACAAGTTGTCGTGTTGTTGGCTAAATAAATAATATGGGAGGAATCATTTGGGACACGCCATAAGAGAGTTCTTAAAATGAACAACACAGTAACTGTAGGCCATAAATTCAGGCTTTTGTTCTTATTAAAGGCCATAAAGTCAACACAACAGGCAACAAGTAACTTAATGATATTGTAGAAAGTTTAGGATTTTAGTCCCAGGCTTGCCTTATGTGTAAAATGTGACACATTTAATAAAATCATCCATATTTGTTGATTTCCTTTTTCCAAAAGTGGTGCTACAGTAGTCTAGAGTAGAATACAGCAACCCTTTATGTGAACACAACACTTAACAGAAAGTTTTCCCTGTAATAACAGTGAATAAAACTGTGTCTAATGTATCATTTTTCCCCTCAGGAGACTGTATGACTAGTGATGACTTGAGGAACTTGGCCATGATGTCCTGCTACATGTTTTGATTCGCCCACATCCTCAGATACCCTGGACAATGTGATACTGTATTTATTCCCAATGGCTGTCTGACAATGACGACAGTGATGATGATGTAACCTTGCTGGCAAGACACACAGACAAGATGAACAAGACGATTGTTAGCATTTCAGCTCTCTGACTATCTGTTTTTACTATGTAGCTGTTGAATGAGTAGTTGCCAAAGTGGCCAATTTCAGGGCAATATGAATGTACAAATGTATTTTAATATTTATTCTCTTCATGAATGTATTTATTTTCAAATATTTGTTACATTTTTAAGGAAAAATAAATGAATTCTGGTTAATGTGAAGTTTTCTTTGGCTGCATTACCGAGTTCTGGATGAGAATCAGAGTGTGCATTATTAAAATGAAATACACTGGTCAAGCTTTGAACCTGTGTGTTCGCAAAAGTACAAAGAAAATAACACAATGCATCCCACCAAGGCCTGACTAAATGCAGACTTTAGAAAGTAAGATTCAAGTTAGAGGCAGAAATGATCCTTGTATTCAAAGGAAACAGAGAATAAACACAAAATATATCAAATATTTAACGAAACAACATAGTATTGTACATGAAATGGGCAAAATTAGGAAAACTACCTTTCACAGACAGCTCCAGGAAGTGAGTTACCTGAAACCAGGTGAACAGCATTGCCTCCAATCAGACTCAACCAGCAGCAGAGCAGCAAAGCTTCTCAATGCTTCAATTCTTTGGGTTGACAACACTACTACAACTTTAAGATTTTAAGATCCTGTTTTGACAGGGACCTGGGAAAAAACTGTCCAACCATGCCGGGCAATATTGCTCTTTACTCAAGGTAAACATTGCATTTTACAGTGGTTTTTGCACATGTAATCATACAATGGGAAACAGGGTTTGATTGACACCATTAGGATTTTCATAAATTACAAGAAAACACCTTTGAGAGTTTTGTTTTTTTTTTTCCTGCAGATCTCTGGTTGTCTCCTTGCTGCTCTGTTCAGTCGTCATGTCATTTATCATGCGCTCAGATGCGGCAAGAGGTGAGCGCAAACAGGCCAGTATCTGCCAGGCAAATACTGCAGAGTCTGCAGTGTCACAGTGAGCTAATGCTCATCTTAATGACTCTCTGACAAATGTTATGAGGCATATGTTGGCTGGCTGGGTCAGATGGAGACTGATATGCTTGTTGTCTAAAAACATTAGCTGATAGTATTAATAGTAGAATGGGGAGTTTGTGCTTTCTCCTGGCAAATGTACAAAAATGTAAAGAGATGATAATGTTAGTGTGGGAAAATTATATCATGATTTCATGGTTAAATTTAACAACCTAAAATTCATAATATATAACACAACTGTGAAGAATTAAACTTTGACTTTAACCTGATAACAGATTTTTCTTTTGGTGTTTTCATAATAGCTAACACTATCAAGAGATCTGTTTGACTGCACTATAAAGAATAAAGACTTAATGTCTTATTTCCTCATACTTTAGCACCACCACCTTTAGCCAGTCCCATGACAACCCAAGAGGACAACAGAGTGAAACACAATATGCTGAGCTCACTGTTCCCTCCATACAGCCAACGTCATCCCCTCTCTACTGGTCCGAAGTCAACCGAAACTGGACTCCAAACTGGAACTAATGATGAAACTGATATGAGCTGGAATTCCAGAGGAGCACTGTCAATCATTGACCATCAATCAAACCCTCGGCGGTTTATCGAAAGTAGCTTTGGTTACTATCAAAACAATGCAGATAACAGACAAGCAGGAATAACCAGAGTTCACAGCGCAGGTGAGGCTAGGCCAGGGAGCAGCACTTTCAGCAGTCACTCTCAGAACAGGGGGCAGAGATTTGAGAGGCCACAATCCAGATTAAATTACCATCCTCCCTCTCAGAAAGTAGGCCAAACTGTAAATTCTTATAATTCATACCCACCGATAATTAGAAAATCATCTCAGAAAGAAGCTGGAAGTCCCTTTCATCAAGTGTGGGTCCCCACAGATGCTCAGAAATCCAACAACGACAGAAAGGTTCCTAGAAACGACTCCCCAAAGTTGGCTATGGATAAAACAGCTTTGCCATTACAGACCGGTGAATATTGGAGTACTTCACTGCCAAGTCCTAGAGGGCATTACAGTGGCTATAAAGAGACAGATGAGCTTGCTGCGGTCAGAGCACAGAGACCATCTAGTGGGGTTCAATCAAGCAAATATCACGGCTTTTCAAGTCAAACTGCCCCTCATGTGCCATCAATCAGCGTCGGCTTGGACGCCTCGGTTATTAAACGCAACCCCGGCCCAGAAAAACTGACACCATCCATCACAGATTTCTCACAGGGGCTGAACTCAGTGACCAGCAGTAAAACTCTTAAACACAAAAGGATCCAGTCGTATCTCTTCAAAGACTCCCAGACCTCATTAGAGTCAGTTAATACAGTAACAGGTGGTCGGGAAGAAGCTTTAAGTGCACTGAGGCCCTCTGATGCACACGTTTACGGCAGATTTGCTTCAAATGTTAAACAATTACATGGAAAAAATCCAACTAAGAAAGATCCTGACTCAAATGTGGCCCAGACAGACAGTTTTACCAAGTATCAACTCATCCCAAGCATATATCCTCTCACTCAGCTCTCTTTGTATCCTGGAAAAGGTAGGACTGTAGAGAGTTTTGTCCCTGATCCTCATGCAGCTTCCCAGGGTAACTCTGCCACTAGCAGAAAGAAATCTGTGGTAGAAAGCCCAGTTAATGCAACTACAAGGGGATCATTCCATGGTTACAAACCAGGACAATCCATGAAAAACATCTATGGCATTAGAGGGTTTGAAAAGCCTGCGTGGCCAGCTTCGAAGGAGCATGCCTCCAGTAGAAGGATCAACTCTAGACAATACAGCTTTGACAAAGGAAAGGACTACAAGTTTAAAATTGCAAATACATATCCCTCTTTGTCACCAAAGTATAGCTTTGGCCAGAGAACAGCTTCTACAACGTCTACTATGACTACAAATCCTAAGAGGACACACACAGATTATTCACCACCTTCTTCCGGCTCTTTAGATCTAATCCAAACAACAGCTGTTTCTACTCCAGGGCTGTTCAGATCAGGTTTTAAGGACGTCCAGCCTCTGCTGCCTGAAAGTGATGCCAGTAAAGACAGCAGCCCAGATCACAGACAATTCAGGATCTCCAAGAGGATATATGGTCTCAAAGGATTTGGCACTCGACCACTTGAGGGAGCCAAACCTTTAGTTAGAGAGCAAGATAAGTCTGGCACATCTGAGAAAGGTTTTGTACCTAGGAGTTCACAGATCTGGCAACCCAAAAGGAGCAGGATTCACAGATGGTACAATCGAACAGGTGAAACGGAGCCAGAGAACAGCAATATATCCTCACAGAGACGAAATGAGCTAAGCAGTGAAGACTTTAAACCACTTCTACAGACTGAAGGAAACAGTGAATCACTCGAGCACAACAGGTTTACACCAGACAAATACAAAAAGAACAGAAAAATCTACTCTTTTCTGGGATTTCAACCCATTCAAAACAGAATTGGAAATGCACATAAGAAGTATGCAGAGAAAAATCCAAAGACAGTCTCTTCAGCTTATCTCAGATCAGTAGGGGGCCTCAGAATTGAATCCAGCCCAAAATCTGAGCCAAGAACACCCAACAAAGCCAAACCTGTGGCAATGAGGGCGAGTCTGCTCAACGGTTCCACCAGCAACATGGTGAGAGCGAGACGTGTGAAAGAGAAACACGTCAACAGCAAAAAGCTCAATGAGTCTACCTCTCTGACTGGTGGTGCTGTAAGTGCAGCCATCGTCAGGCTGCCCAAGCCAATCCCCGCCGCGGTCAAAGATGTCACATACGCTGACATTCTCGGAAGTGCTTCATTCAGCAGTGTCAGAGCTACAACCCAGGTGCCGCTGACACCGGCCGATAAGGATTATTTTCCAAACGCTACAGCTACGACCAAGCATACAGAAGTGGTGGGTAACTGGACCTTAAACTCTGATGATGGAGGGCACAGAAGGGAGAACATGAGCAGAAGTCCTGAAGCAAAGGCTGAAGAAGAGGTTGAAGACTTAAGCAGTGTTGAGGAAAACAAGCCTGGCTTTAAAAGCAGGGAATCTGACAGTGGAATGAAAACATTTGATGCTTTCTTGGATAGTGAAGGAAGTGGAAGTGGAGTTTTTAATCTGTCTGATGTTGATGTTTTGTCAACTGATATGAGTCAGGGACTTGGTGAGGATTTGTTAGAGCTCGATTACCTACGAATATCAACTGGAAACATCTCCTTCAAGTCAGTGAAACTGTCCCATGCTGAGAAATGATGGAAAGTTGTTGAATTGTTGTGAACAAGCCCAATAAAAGCTGGAAAAGTGCTTGTGATTTTGTTTCTGTGACTAAATCAGCCATGTTTTGGATGTTTTATATGTAAATTGTTCTATATTTTGGGACCAGTAACTTTCTGGTTATTGGGCAACTGGTCCTTGCTGACAAAAAGTCCACATTTATTTATCACTATCTCTATGTCCTGATGTCTTAAACAAGTTATATTATTATCATTCTCTTCTTATACAGCATACAGGGGAATGACATTAAGTTTCTTCACAGTTTAAATAATACAGGCAACACAGTGCCATTAGCAGCAGAACATAAGTCACAAGGTTGCAGTGAGATTATTTGATGATAAATATATTTGTTAGTTGTAGTGCTGTAGTCTGTCTGAAGTCTCTGCGTAATAAAAATCACTCATGTGGCGCAACGACAAACAGATTTACAAGAAATACTTAGACTAGTTTGATACTACAAAGGTCAAACGTGGCTTTCCGAGCATCCCTTTTGCTCCATTTGGCAAGTGATTTGCATGACGTAATGTTGAGCAGGGAATGAGGAGGGGAAAACGAGGGAAGGTCGTACTCGAGGCTTTTTATAAATTGATTCTATTCCCATTCCTTGTGTCCTCATTCCCAGGCAGGCAGCGGGCTATTCGCCGCGCTGACACACATTTTCCGTCTCAGCTTAGGAGGAGTTTTTTTCAGCATGCTGGTCTATGACAACTCGTGCTGCGAGATGGAAAAACTCAATCTTCCCTTTTTGTGAGAGGGTCTTTCTCTTACTCTGCCAAGCCATTAATGCACATACAAAGAGAATCTGAAGAAAACAAGTCATTATGTGGTTTGTTCCTATAGATTTTGGCCAGAAGGGAAATAATTGTTGTCTGCTATCACGAGAATATGCCTGTATAATCTTATCTGCATTGTCATCACTGAATGAATGGACTTGAGGCTGTGGATTAGCACATCTGTGGCGACCTGATTGTGCCTCTACAGCAAAAGCAGGCTCCAGACTCCCACTAGATGGCGTTACTCACCCAGTTCATTGCTCCCCCATGTGTTATCTATGTTGCAGTCCTCATGCTGTTGGGCCACTAAAGCGAAAAGGAATTTACAAAACAAGTTAATGAGGACAAGATAACTCACACAATTACTGTTTAGGATTCTGGTTTCGTTAAGCTTAAAAAAACTTACATTTAAGGGGAAAATTGTTGTTTTTGCTTTCATCTTTATGAGTCAGCCAACCAGGCGCTCAGTTTCAGGGGCATCGGGTCCACGCTAAGCCAAGATCACAGCTCCTAACAGGTCCATTCACACCACCTGACCCTTCAACCTTTTCCCAGCCCGGGCCAGCTCCACCTAAATACCAGCTCCACGCTTGTCCTGGATCCGCGGCTGGAAAGGGGGGCCCCAAAGTGAGGAGAGGGGTTGGAGGGATCTGCCAGTCAAAGTTAAACACATTGTACATTGGATTAACGTCCACCCCACCCACGCACCCCACACCACCACCACCACCACCCTTCCAATACCCGTGGAAAGTGGGACCGTCCACTTTCCCATAGAACTGAGAGGCATTAAGGTGATATGATGTTTTGAGGTTTCGGCACGCAGGCATGTCAAGGCGCTGGTCTGCCGGCATCTTCAAAGTCCCCCACCACTACCACCACCCATTCCACCCTCTGTGTGTGTGTGTGCTGCCTTTTGTGTAGCTGTAGTGTTTGTGCGTCTGGTTCACACACTCCCTTCTTTTCCGAGAGTGTGTACTCACTTATAAAAGTTCCCCCGTGTGTGTATCTGTGTGTGTGTGTGTGTTGATCACAGACAGCGTGGTGTTCTCTTGCAAAAGCTGCCCCCCCCCCCCACCCCCCCACCCCCTACTGTGAGGGGAATTCTCTACCATGTGTCTGTGGTTTTCAGGGAGCTTTCAAGGAAAATAAAGCACAGAGGCCTCACAGTCACCCGCCCCACCACCACCACCACCCCCCAAAACGCCCTCCTCCTTCCCCTTCTCATTTCCCTCACCTCACTCACTCACTCCATGTGGCACTTTTTTTTTTGTGCAGTTTCAACCCTTTCTCTCAGAGCAGCCAGCAGCTATATGGAGTGACAGCTAATTTCGTACGCGGCCTGTAATAAAGACAAATCCATAATCATGGCAAACATTCTCTCATGAGGAGAGAGAGAGGGTGAGCGTCAGTAGTTGGTGGGGGGGATGGAAGGGAAAGGGAGGGAGAGAAAAAGACAGAGAAAGGCTTTTTGTTTGGCTGAGTACACTATGTGAAAGAGGGGGCGGCGAGGAAAAGAGAGCTGGAAATCACATTAGAAAGAGGGTTTGTGTCGGCTGCGGCATTTGTGGATCACATTAACTCACATGCCATGCGGCGAGGACGGACCCGACCACCGGAGCCACCCGGTTTGACCATGGCTGCGCGTGTAAACTCAACTTTATTGAGTCTGTAGTGATTAACTTTGCCCTAAAACCTATATGGAAGGACTGAGGAGAGGGAAAGTTGGAAGGATTAGCAGAGGCTTTATTGGCTTGGTCAACATACAGTAGGTTTACCTGAGCTAAAACACCTGTAGCTTTATTTATGTGGGTTTATCGTAGCTACTTGTATAAGGGGAAATTATATTAAAAAAACACATATCCTGCTCTACACTTATCTGCACATATTCCTCTTAACCCACAACCAACCTCTGTTATATTTGAATAAGTGTGAATGATGGGAAGGAAGCAATTTGGAGCACAACATGCTGACATTTAATTTTCCCACATCTGCTATGGGGAGCAAAAGCCAGCTTCGTGTCCCACATCCAGCGAGCTTCTGTGTCTGCGCCGAGTATGGTCATAAAGACAGGAAGACTTCCTGTATTGTTGCCAACATGCGGGAGTATGAAGTACATGATACCAAGGCTGGGGTCCAATGATGTAAACATCAGAAAATAGGTGAAGGGACGGAGAAGAACCGTCCATGTTGACGGCATACTTTCTGGAGCTGGGAGTATTAGAGCAGATGGGCTAAGGAGAGAGGATGAAATTACCTAAGCAAAAGACGTTAGCCTGTGTGAGATGCTGGCTACTTTCGAGGCAATGGGGGCGGCGATAAGCCCGTCCTTGCAGGGGCCCTGCCCTCCTGTAACCGCAGTCTGCTTGCATTTTTCCACCTTAAACTCAATGCTGACGTATTCCCCAGGGCTCTTAGGTTCTGGGGGCAGGAGGTTCTCACGGACTCTAGGAAGAGTATTAGCCTTGGATACGTCAACAAACAGGCTCACTGGTCTGCTTCTAGTATGGCCACCCTGCTTAGACAACCCACCAGAGCCCCGTCTCTGCTGGAGCTTACTCCCGTCTTTGGACTGAGCTCCCCCAGCCATGGTGCTCACTGCCTGGGTAGCTCTGTCCTCACTCTCCCCAAGGCTCTCACTGCTGGCTGAGCTGGAGGAATATGAGGAAGAGGAGAGCGACAAGTGGCGTCCAACCACCGGGTTTTCCACTGGCGGTTGCTCCTGACGGCACCTCCATAGTCCTACCTCACCCATTCCCTACAACTACCGTTGGGCCTCCTGCCTCGTCCAGGCCCATCGTCAAAGTGTCCAGCAGAAGGGTTATGTTTGTATGACCGGGGAAGGGAATAATAAGAATACACCATCTTGGGAGCTTGCTGTTGGGAATTGGTCTCCAAATGGCCGGTGTGATCAGGAGGCGGGGGGCTGCCATTTACAGAACGTGCACTGATTGGAGACATGTTCATATAGTCGCTGCCTGCCCTGCTGTCGGCGCTGCCGCTGCCCACCCAAGCCCCTCCAGAGAGACCTCCGCGCTGGTCAGGGGAGCAGCTGCTATTGGGGGACATTATCATGTATCCGTCAGAAGTTGGTGGAGGCCGGATCTGCTGGGGAGGGGACACGCTGTTGTTGGGGGTCATGGCCATGTAATCATCAGCAGGTTTAGAGTCTGAGTCTGGGACAGAGACAGCCATAGACTGGGACATGGATACTGGAGGCTGAGTGACGCCAGGCAGCATGGACATATAACCATTGTCTACACCTAAATCTACACTACCACCTGCTCCACCACTCCCTTCACTTTTGAACTCCCCCGCCACATCCAAGTATCCTCCTCCTCCCCCTGCTGACCCAGCACCCATGACAGATTCCCTCTGTGTGCAGGAAGAGGTGGAAGAAAAGGACTCACGGCTGGTGCTCCTTGACATGATGGCGTAATCGGCTGAGTCTTCCTCTGATGGCTCCTCAGCTCTACGCTGACGTGGCGCCAGCCTCTCCAGGGTCATAGGAGGTAAGGAGGCCCGCTTGCTTAGCAGCCTACGTTCGGCTTCACATTCGCGGCTGGAGGAGCGACGCAGCACTCTCCTGGTCTGGGGCTGGGAGCCACAGGCTGGTGTTCCTGGCGCTGGCAGGGAGCTGGACGTCAAGCTCCCTTGGTTACTGCCGCCACTGGCAGCGCCACTACGTTGGCCCATGAGGATGTAGTTGGCTCCCTCCTCGCCAAGGGATTGGCTGCTGACGCTACCAACAGAGCTTCCAGGGAGGCTTGGGGAGGGGAGGAGCGTGTGGTCCCCAGGACTAGAGCCATACTCGTCTGAGGAGCCATAGTCGCTGGGGGAGCCTGAGACAGAGGCGCGATGGGAGGGGACACGACTGTAAACACCAGACCCTGGACCAGCACTAGCAGAGGATGTTACACCTCCAAACTCAGAGCCATGCCCAGAGCTAGATGAGAGGCTTGGGGCCGGAGAGGGCGCTGGAGTGGAGATGGAGCGCATCAACCCTAGTGGAGTTTTAGCTAACGTGGTGGGGGCTGAACGGACTGACTTTGACCTGAGGATTGGGGTGGTGGAGCAGGAGCCATTGGTGGAGGGGCTGCAGCTCGGCCCTTGGAGCGGCGTGGTCCCAGCTAACCCATCCTCACCTTTCCCCCCATCACTGGCGGTGCGAGACCTCGGGAAGCTATGCCGTGGGGTGGGAGAGGCATTGGCGCTGCTGCCCCCTGCTCCGCTGTTTGTGGCTCCAGGAGGCTCGGTTCGGGGCCGGCGGGTGAAGCCCACCTGGCTAGGGGGAGGGTTTGGGTGGTGACGGCGTGAGGGAACACTAATGGGGTTTGAAGCAGTAGCACCTCCCCCAGGGCCGGAGTTTGACTGAGATTTGCTGCGTTGGCGAAACTCTTCGCTCAGCGCCTTCATGGCCTCTAGCAAGGTTTCATGCATGTTCTGGGCCACCACTGAATCATCCACCTAAGATGTGACAGAAAAACTCTCTCAAACAGCAAATCATAAATCTGGAGGATTCTAAATTTATTTGTGAAATCAATTAAGATGTATCTTTAAATCATGACAGCTCAAATACTGGTAGCTCAATCTTCATTTATGACTGCCTTCTAGGGTTAATTTAATGATTGAATTGCACCAAAATGTAGGGTTACATGAACGTTAACCTTAACATAACTTTGCAGTTTCTTTCACTCTGCTGATTATAGGCTCTTTACGCTTACGTGGGATTGAAGGGTGAAACTGTCAACATAAAGGGGCTGCAGATTACAGGCTCACCTGCATCCAGAACTCGCCCGGGCCTGTTACAGCAGAGCGTCCCACCTCGACAAAGAAGAAGTTCTCGGAGTGGCCACAGCGCCGGACGTTCATCAGCTGCAGCACCACGGCAGCAGCATCAGAGTTGAGCTTGACAAAGTTGACAGTCTTGTCGGTCAGGCAAAGGCGGTAGATGCCCACCAAGTTCTTGGCCTGACCCAGGCCTTTGGGCCACACCTTGACCTGCCACACCTCTTTGAACGCAGGCCCAGGATTTGGCACGCCGTAGTCCCCCGCAGCCCCGCTGTCAGTGGGGTTCTTACCTTCAGGGACAGAGCAGAGATAGAGGGAGATTTAAAGGTTGCTGGAGCGATAAAGAGAAAAAAGAGGAGGCTATGACTGGAAAAAAGAGAGAGAGGTAATTTAAGTGTTACAGAGGAGGATTTATGAAGAACAATGGCAAACATAACTGCTGCAACAAAGCACTGACATGACCTTCATGCATCTGCAAACAAAGGGGACACCAGGTGAAACCACCACTATTTACCTGTTAGTGGAGGGCAAGGTGCCTTTATTATGTAAGCTCTGCTGATATTGGGCTTTTCACTGATTTTTAAACCAGATCTGAGCTCAAACTGAGCATGCAGCAGCTTGTGAGACCGGCTCACTCTACCTGCAGGCTCCATACCTGGGGTCGCATTTGTCAGGAGCACACAGACATCCCAACACACACACACACACACACACACACACACACACACACACACAGTGTGGAAAAAACATGCAACGCTTGACAAATCGTTGCATGTCCTGCACAAGAATGATGACTATGAAAGTAAAGCAACCGTTGTGGAAAAACATAAGTAAACTCACTTGGAAAATGCTTAACAAGTGAATCTTCTCCAAAACCAAAGCAAACAATGCAGAAAGATAGTCAGAGACCTAAGAGAAAGTGCTCAATAAGCTCCACAAGAGTCCCCCCCCTCCCTCCTTTTTGGAGCTGCTCTACTGACAATAAACTGCCTTTGTAAACTAATAAAATCTAGTGTCTTTTAGCAGGAGTACAGACAGTCCATTCACCCTTTGTGTTAAGTGTATTCAGACAGTAAGGAATTAGTGAAGCAGTGAAACGACGGAGAGAAAGCTCTCTGTGACATTTGAGATTTGAGGGGGACTTACTTAAGCACTTAACAATATTTGGCCACCTGTTAGGTGTTTTAAGTCACTATATTGTTCGCAGATCTCAAGCAGGAAATGTGCCCATTACCCCAGAAAATTACCTTAATTCTATCATGCTGTGCAACTCATTGTCAGCAGCTATTGAAACTGCCTGTGAATATAGCGCAGGTTTACCTCTAAGCTCTTTTACTTGGAGCCACAAGGGACCTCACATCTGTTGACTGAAAAGCCCAGGATTATAGAAACATGATGATGTGACTCATGTTTTAGGGTGGACTCTTGTTCTGCTTTGAGGAACCACCCTAAAATGTTCTTTAAACATGGCCCCTTTTCTTCCCATGTACCACATTTCTTCGTTTTCTCTGACGAACTGCCAGGCTGGATATGCCTGAGCACGACAGCCACCAATCAGCAACACAGAATCAATCAACTCCATGACAGGACTGGAGAAACAAACCTCCGTGAAGATACTCACCTGTCCCCATGAAAGGAACAGGATGTTCTTTGTACAGTCGTCGTGAACTTGAGCACCTGCCTTATTAGCTTACTACATCTGGCATATTGAAGAACTGATGCGACAAGTGATGTTTTTTTGGCAAGTAACTGGGTGAAAGATCAAATTTTATCAAAGCTTGTGTGGGATTCTACTTTAAGCATGATTTTGGCCCAATCAAGCTAAACACAGTGCGCCCTGACCGCACAATTACAAATATATGATTGTATGTCTGCATGTGTTCTTTTCCCATGCCTGTGCTACAAATCCTACAATGACAACCATATGTAGACGCCATGCACTGCGGTGGACGCCATGTTAACTGAGCTTCCGTTATGACAAACATCTCCCCAGATCCTCTTCCCAAAACATTTTTACTCGTGATTGCAAAAAAAAAAAAAAAGGGAGAAAGAGGTCTGACGTGTCTCGCTGTGTCCTCTTCCAGTTTGTTTCCCCCAGAATTGGAGGATCGCTCCCGACTTGAAAGAGACTCAGAATAGATGTTTTGTTGAAAGCCATGGAGGCTGTGGCTTAGTGGCTGTGTGTGGAGGCACTCCCCCTACATTAGATGACTCATTCAAGGCCATGCATGGCTGTTTCATGTGCTGCTTTTTCTCCCTGTATGCAAGGAGCTGTGTGTGCGCGCAAAGAAGCCCTGTTTGCCTCCTCGATTTAGATTTACAACAGGAAGGGGGTGGTTTGGGGATTTTTCAGTGGGGACCGAGGGAATGAGGGACTGCAGGAGATTGCAACAAGATATCAGGGAGCCATTAAAGACGGAAAGACGGGTCTTTTAAAAAGAGGAAAACAAGGTTTATTTTAGGATCGTTTGGATTAAAAAAATCGAATTACAGGGTTTATTTATTCTAAAATTAAACTTTTTAGACCATTGCTTCTTGAGATTGACTCTGATTGCAGTGCAGCATATTCCTCGAAGAGTATCTCTCCCTTTTCAAGAGCCCATTTAACGTGTCTTGAGGAGAGTACAAGTGTGTTGTTTGTTTTGAGTACAGTGCAGCCTTAAACCTCAGCTGTGCCCTCAACAGCACTTACACACAAACACCCTTGATCTCAGGGCCACTCCGGCTGCTGACTCTTATCGACAACTCTCGAAAGCATTGAAATCCTTTAAGAGGTTTTGCCCAGAATCCCACAGAGGGGGTGCAGACTGATCTACCCCTCCACCCCCCCAATAGAATATCACAGAGCATTTCTACTGTTACATAAAGCTGGGGTTTATCCTACACAGAGCCGTATGAATTATAGATCGCCCCTGGCTTTCCTCCAGGGGGAACCTGCATAGCAGTGTAGTGCTCAGCAGAGATGGCTGTTAAGAAAGTGGTGCTTCGCTTCTTTTTTTTCTCCCACTTTGCATAGAGGTTATCAGCCGGTCAGCTTCCAGGCAGCACAATGCCACCCCTATACAACATAATGAACCCTCAGAAAAAACATGCACACAACATGGCCCTTAGCGGAAGATGAAATCTAAGGACTAAAGCCGGATGCACATGAAAGCAAAATACACCTGGAGGTAATGAAGCATCTGTGCTAAACTTGCTGGCTGAATAAGGGCGATGCGTGCGGAGAAACGCTCAGCCAACCTTGATGCAACCTTGACAGAGCCAGAGAGTTCACACAAGGTGACCAGATTTATTTCAAAGTTTCAGCGTAGTATTTACCCCGTTTTTAGCAACCTGAAAACAACTCACACTGGCTTATTGACGCACTAGTTGTTTACTTCACTTTCGCCACGACCACACATGAAACTCGCAGTCTTAACGTGCGGCCGGGGTCGGCGACCTACACGGGCAACACTGACGCCTATTCATGCCGATTTATTTGCTGTGCTCAAGCTGCCTCCCTCGAGATCATAGACTGTACATAAGGAGGCCATAATCTAACCCAATTTTCTTAAACTGGGATTTTAAATATGAGTTGGGTTATTGGTGCTGAGGCGGCAATGTGTCTCCTTTGCTTTCTCAATGCTGTAAGGGAGAGTGTGTTTGGGGTAGGGGTGGGAGTGGGGGGTTGGGGTGGGGGGGGTACTTACCCCTGGGGCTGGCAGGAACCTGCTGTGACATTGACAGCTCCTCACTGAGTGACAGGCTGATTATTGTTATGGTTATCACACAAATCCTAAGGAAGTAGGTCTTGAGTAAAGGGGGGTGCTGTTATTAAAGCACTATGGCACTGACTGGGATTCTGGATTGTTGAAGATTGAGTTTAAATTTAAAGGGCTCACATTTAAGCTCCACAACAACACACACACACACAAGAGTTTCCACTGTCTTCACGTTGCCACCTTTTAGTTTCAGTCAAGCGACAACCTTGACGTCATGTATTTCTGTGAAAAACTATTCAGATTTGCCAAAAAAAAAAAAAGATTGAAATTTATAGCAAGATCATAATAAAATCCCCCTTCTTAGTTAGCTAATGCAGCCTGTAAATCAGGGAAAACTACTCTGGCAATGAACCGACTGGCTCTCACTAGGTTCTGTTTCAAGTTTCTGACCTCATTGCCCTAGCATGCTGTGCTGCGCCATAATACCGCAAAACACTGCACAGAAACTCCTGTAGGCTAAACCCCATTTTCTACACTGTACCCCAGCTACTGTGCCCCTATACCACCCCCACTGCCATACCGGGTTACCAGCGTGGATAGATAGGAGACAGCTGTGTACATTTTGTCCTAGCATGTATGTGTGTGAGAGACAGAGAGCCACCCAGCACTTAAAAACAGTTGGTCTAATCTCTGGCTGCCATGTGTGCCCATTTTCCTCTTTTTCAACTCCTCTGCTTCCTATCTCTTCATCCATCTCTACCATCTGAAATCCCCCTATCCGGGCCCACACTCAGGGACACAATGCTTCCCCAACACCAGCATCTGCCTAAGGTTAATTTCACATGTGGTTTGTATTAGCCAGAGGAGCACACACACAAACACACACATGCACACACACACACAAGCGCATGAAATTATTGGTGACGCATCCAAGGTTTGCTGTCCCTCGACAAGACACGCAAAAAAGGGCTTTGCAGAAGTAAGTTGAAGAGCTCACAAAACCACCTCAGACGCCCTCAAAAAAACTGGCAGCCATCTTGGACTTGTCTGGTTAGCCTGGCTCAGAGTTCGTAAACATAGTGTCTCTGTAATATCAAGTCAGACAAGAAGGTTTTGGAGACTCTGAGCAGAGTCAGCAGAGGTAACCATATGTGAACAATACTATGTGTTACTATTACAGTCCAGCATCACTTTAGGGAGTTAACGTCCAAATTACTGCGTTTATTAAACATAATAATATGCGGTTTTGTAAAACTGATCTTTTTAAACAAATTTTCCAAAACGGATAAATTAAATTTTGGAATTGAACATTTCAGGAATTTGTTTTGGCCTACCATTGTAGTTGTCTGTCCAAGTTTTTTTTTTTTTTTTTCTTACGGTAAGTATTCATTTAGGTAGTTTTACAGGAAACACAGGGCATGAAATGGAAAGACAAAAAAACAAGCACCGATTAACAGACAGTGAAGCACACCACATTATGGTCAAGGTTGAACCTTAAATGTATACAAAATATTTAGAAATTCTACATATTATACAGTATGTGATGCATTTGCTCTTTATAGATACTTGTTGCTTGTTCACCTGTGTAGCACTGTATACAAAGCCAATGTTAGCATCAACAACTGTTTACTTAGCAAGAGCAGACTGGATGCTACAGTGACTCACTATCACATAGTGGTATTACAAGATGGGATGGGCCAGAGCTGGCTGGTTAGCGTGCTAACTTCAGCAAATAAGAAGTGAGAGAAATGTGATACAAGCAAAGTGAAAGTTACCAATGGTGTTGCTTTCCATCGCTGGAGACAAACAGCTGTTAATGCTATCGTTGGCTCTGTGGCAATAGCAAAAATATACACATAGCACCTTTAAACTGTTGTAAAAGGGGGATTTAATTCTCTACAGTTTCAGTTCAGTTCCAGATCTCATGGATTTCATTTCAACCCCAAAAGCAACATGTAAAGGGTCTTTTTACATTCTTTATAAGTATGTTTTTTCTAACATATGTTGCTTTTTGAAAGATACTATAAACTAAAACTGAACAGTAGAAGCTGAGAAAGGCAGGATTCATCTTATATTTAGACTCTGGTGTTGCAGTAGATCCAGTCAATGCAAGATCCTGTGCTGCATCTCCCAGAGGAGCAGCTCACTGGATAATGAGGAGGGTTTTTCACTAATTTCTCTCCACGTTTCTAATGCATTCACTGTGAGGCTGATAAATCCCAACTCATGAACTTCCTGACCCGGACTACGACAGCGGTAATGTGCTGGTATCAACCAACAGCAATCAATACAACCCAGTATAAAAGGTTACTATGCATTTAAAGCCCCCATGGCTCCATCGTGCTCAACGTATGGCTGCTCATTGACTAAATGGATCACGTTGCCCCCCGGCCTTGTTTTGCTGTCGATCAAACCCAGACCTTTAATTGACTGACACACACACACACACACACACACACACACACACACACATGATGAAACAGCGGCGGAGAGGATAGCCAAGGCCATTTCCTGACCCTGTGGCCCACCAGGTTTTTAATTAACCAGACGCATGGAGCTGCGAGCTCAATAACGCCAGAGCTGGCCACGCCTGCGTCCGCTGGCCAGCTTGTCGGTTAAATTGAAATTACAGGGTGTTAATCTGGCACAACGATTCCATGCAGAGGAGACCTGTGGTAGCCCACCGCCTACTAGCAGAGGACAAAAGAAGATGGACAGTGACACCTTGTGAGTGTCACTGATACTTTAAACTCTTAGGTTCTGCTGGCCGGAGTCCTGTAACAACAGCACCTGCCCCCACACACCCTCCTCTTGACTCCCACAGCCTGTGCCACCCGTGGCTGACCTCGAGACAACACCACTGCCTAATTCAGATGATAGTGCTTTGCTGCCGGCGACTTTTGACCAGAATAGCGAAAGCCACTGGTGAGATTCAGATCTCATATTAGAGTAGATTTATTGATAGAGTCTTTCTATTCAACTCATGTTATTGTAATGAAGCGCCGACAGTTCACTCCATAGGTTCACAACTTCTTTGAAAACCTTTGGTGCGGACGGTAAACAGAAGGCAGCAATCCATGTTTCCGGTACCCCGCGTACCATCACGATAATCCAGACGCCGATCGAAACAGATTTACAGTGACGGAAAAACTGTCCCACTGAGGTCTGTGGATTTCAGCACACGAACCACCAGACGGTTCCCCTCGCCTGTTCCAAATGTAATTCCGAGTTTTGAATCGAAAACGACCCACGGAGTTTTAATTGCACCGCAGTGAAGTCAACAACTCAAGATCAAACAAACCCCAGGGCTGCAACCAAAGATTATTTCACCATCGCTTAATCCGACATTGCCCCTCGAACGCCTGTTCATGCTTTTTGCCCAGGAACATTATGAGCTGGGCTATGATAATTCTCCCTAGAGCCGGAGGCGCTCAAATGGCCAAACCCAAAGATATTCAGGCTGTGAACACACAGTAAACTACAGGAAAGCAGCACTTATCCTTCAGACATTTTCAAAAAATGTGAACACTTCTGCTGGTTTTCTTCCCCAGTTGTCATAATATGACAGATTTAAGGACTGATGAACAAACAACGCCCAGGTTATGAGAGCCCAATGCACGCCCAGCTGATTACTTCACAGACTAAATAAACAATCAATTCGAAACTATCTAATATGGTATCAGTTTTAAAACCTAATATGATGATGATTTATCAACTTATTGATCCATTAACCCATCGATCCATTTTGGATAAACATAAAAAATAATCCGGTTTGAGAGTTCCATTCCTTAACCTGAACTGGTACTTTGACAACAACAAAACAACATGAACCCAAGGTCCATTTATTTACGCCCAGAGTTTTAACCACACGGTTGCTTTATGATGACTTCCGTTGCTGGTCCATCTGACCAACAGTCCAAACCAAATATCTAGTTGAGAATATTAGAAAACAGATAGTTGCAGCAATCCTCATATTTATGTTTTAAACCAAAGAATATGAATCTAAAATATTTTCTTATTGATAAATGAACACCATTATTACCTCTTTTTCTCAGTCATCTGTTTCAGGATTCAACCAGACACAGTCCTCAGATTTTATCTGATTCTCAATTAGGTTTTATTTTGTTACTGTAACATCGAGCCCATCTGTATGTTCCTGCTAGAGTGGGTGTGTGTGTGTGTGTGTTTGTGAGATAGCGTTTCTCTTTGTTTCAGGTCCAGTTTGACTCGGCTGTTGTTTTATTGATGTCACAGAGTAAACCCTGGAGGTGTGCCTGTTGCGGGACAGTCTCCGCCAAACGACGACTGCAGGCCGTGACCTCCGCCTGCTCTCGGCCGAGGTTGCTTTTACACACCCACTGACCCACAGGCTGAGCACAGCTGCCTCGAGCCTGATACTGTGTCGCTTGCCCGAAGGGTCTTATTGACTCAGCTGAATAATTGATCTCAGAAGACGCTTCTGCACGTGGCAGCTATTCGTGGTTTGTGTAATCATTCGGTGTGAGGGCGGGGCTGTGTGATATTGACTGTTCCCATTGCCGAGAGTTTCCCAGGCCTGTAGCATGCAGTATGGAGGAGCTGCAGCATGAAAGCACGGATGATCCACAGTATTATCGCTCTTCACCCAGCGCCTCCGCCGAGGAATCTCTTGCTGTGCAGACTTAAATTATTCCTAAACTCTGAACCCAAAATCTGTAGCTGAGGCATGTCACGGTTGATTAACTTCACACCCCCCGGTAGTGCAGAACTCACAGGAGCTAGTGCAAGGAGGCTATACATAGCCACAGGTGTCAAATTGAGGGAGTGGTCCCTGAAACTATAGAGACAGACAGCATCCTCTTGGCTTTGTCTCCTGTCTCCTCCGCCCAGGATGTCACAGATACTTCCACTGCACTGGCAGCGCGGAGGAGCCGGGTGTGTGTAGAGGGAAAGATATGAGGATGGGTGAGGGGTGTCAATCATACAGACACTGGGACTTGAAACTGTGGCGCTTGCATACCAGAGAGGGTTACAGGCAGGAATCTGATGGCCTCAACGAGGTGTCTCACGCTTATTTTCGCACATGCAGGTTTAGTAGCACTGGTCAGACCCTACAACCCCCCTCTCTTACAAACCCCCTAAGCCTGGAGGTGGTTTCATGTGGCCCTTGTTTTTTTTTTTTTTTTTTTCTGTGTAGAACAGAAACTGTGCGAGCTGCAGCACATACCACAGGCCCGCCAGCGTGCAGCCACACAGCAGTTATCGCAGCCCTTTGTCATTGTCATGAGGGTGATTTACAGGAGAAACCCAACACCTGAACAGCGAGGATGATAGCCCGGCGCAGCGCAGCACTGAGGCACTGGATCTATTACTAAAGATAGCCTGCTAATACGTAATCGAACTACTTACAAACACGGCAGGTCAACACTCCCAAACACAGACGCGCACACACACATTAATTTTCATAATTACATTCACACATTTTTTTTTTCCTCCACAAACACGTAAACACAGACAGAGAGGGGGGGGAGGAAGGGGGGGTCAAACCCTCTCCTCAGAGGGGAGAAAATACTCCAGAGGCATTGAAATGGCAGCGACTCCTCAAGTTTACTTCTCCCTCGGTTCCCAGATATGGACGGGGTTGGGTGAGGTAAGGAGAAGTGAGGGGGAGGGAGGCGAGGGAGGACAGGGGTGGCGGCGGTGGGGTCAGATGAAAGGGTTTCGCGACGTCCCTCGACTGGGGTAGACATTCCCCTGAAACAAGAGAGGCAGGGTGAGAACGAGCAGCAAGGCCTTTACTTCACTTCCTGTAGTTTGCAGAAACAGAGAACTTGCAAAAAATACCAATTAGCCCCCCCCCCCCCCGCCTTTTTATCCCCCTGAAGTGCACTGGGTGACATTTGTTTGCCCGGGGCAGTGAAACTGAACAGCGTACTCACGGTAAACGGGTTCACCGACATCGGCCGGGGGACTTTGGGCTGAGAGTCGGACGCAGGGAAGGAGGCAAAACCTGCAGCGTTCCCAAGTAACACAAGAGAGAGAGAAAAAACCTGTTCAGTGGTGTGAAGATGGCTCTGAAACCAGACACCGCAGATGAGAACAGCAGCAGCAGCAGCAGCTCTGGTCTGTGCTGGGTGTGAATTGGTATTCTCGGACTGTTGCTGCTGGTCACTGTTGAAATAATGACACATTTGCAGCGTGTTGGTGCCTCTCAGCCTCTCAGTGTTTGATGTGCAGCCAGTGCACACACAGTGGGCGTCACACCGCCAGCCAGTGCCACAGTATGAGTGCAGGTTTTATGTTAAAGGTATGGTATGTTTTTCAGAGCAGTGTCTGAGCAGTTCAGCACAAACTGTTTCTTATGTGCAGTGAAAGGAAAGACAAACCTAAATTATGAACATGTTTAGTCATAAAAATAATCATAGTGTGGCCCCTAATATCTATGTGACTTCTGTGTTGTGTTCAGGTACACTGTTAGCTTCAGTCATAGGTAGATTTACTGTAATGGTGTCCTGGAAGACTAAAGGCTTTGTTTGTAATGTGATACAGGTTTATTTCTGATCATGTGATGATTTAAGGAGCTATAATTTCTAATAAAAATCTCTGGTTACTTCCAGTGGTTGGATGATTATAGTTGTGCTCTCAGAGCGGAGACTTTTTGTGGTGGACTTAATTTGTAGAGCTCAGGAGAGAGGACAAAGTTCTTAGTTTGTAATGTAGGCCAGTGTTAGAGGCTGTGTTCAAATACGACAAATGTTTCTGCACTTCAACAGTATTTTTTGGTGATTTTTTTTGGTACTATTTTATTTTCTTATTTTCCTTATTCTGAATTAGGGATGCAGCTAACAGTCATTTGCAAACTGACACAATCTCCAGAAAGCTGTGCTACTGAAATTAAATCTTCAGAAGTTCCGAACCAACACCCACACTAAACATTAGACTATGATGGAAATAATTCTAATCATACAACAAAAGTTACCGTTGGCTTCCTGGTTACTGGCTGACTCATGAGGAAATGCATTCTGGGTGGCGGGCGCTGGGAAGGAGGCGGACGGAGGGAACACAGAGGTGGGCGAGGTGACAAACGCACTGGAGTCACCTGGAGAGAAGATACACCCACACATCGTGACACATAATGAATCCATGTAGAGGAAACAGTTGTTCGCTGGTATTAACTGACAGAGAGCTGTATCTCATATATACTGTAGAGTCCACAGGCGACATGAAGCTGTAATGAGTTATCTGGCCAGTCAAATGTAAACTGAATACATCAATACATAACATGGTTGAATAATCAAAACAGAGCTGATAGAAAGCACAGAGCTGCTCAGAGGTGTAATAATGAACTGTACGACTGACTGCTGCTCATGTGCTGCTCTGTATTTCTGTTCTTCCTAGGAGTTTGTAATTCTTCTATTTTATAAAAACTTTTGTCTCTGCATTTATATTTTTAGTATTTTCTTTCTCACAGTTATTTTCTCTTTTCCTCCTTCCTTGTGCTCAGTATCGTCATATGATTGTATTAGTGCTCAAGTGTGTTTTATTTACATCCTTGAATTGAGGAAATGTTTCTTTTAAGGGATTTTTTGAAAATGAGTGTTTTAGTTAAAGTATAAAATGGGTAAAAGCCTTAAAGAAAAGAAGTGTACTGATATTTTCTTATCTTAAAAACCTTCAGAAAGAAAGAGCAGTTAAATGTCTGAAGGACCGTGAACATGAGTCTCACCTCCTGAGGCATTGCTGAAGGGGTTACTGGGGGAGAGGGCAACAGGCTGCTGGGAGGCAGAGCTGGAGCTGGAACTGAATGGGTTGGGGAAATCTGAGACACACGGGGGGGAGAGACGGGGGAGATAATTCACAGTGTGTGGGGTTAACAGGGTACATTCCTGCCTATTCAAACCAACACTGCTCTGAGTCACACAGATGCATCCTAATTAGAGGTGTTGGACGGCTTTAAAGATGAAGGAGCTGGATGTAAATACAGAGCAGGTTAGCAGGGAGGATCAATGCAGTCCGTGTTCGGTACCTACTTGCAAAGGTTTGGGAGCTGGAGACTGTATCGACACCGGGGGAACTGGGGAAAAGTAGAAAAATGGAGGATCGATCAGAATATGACCTTTATAGAGCTCCACACGTAGAAGATTTATAAATCTGACATGTTAAACCACAAAATTCTTTTTACAAGATTAGATTTTTCTCTACCTGGCAGGAGTAGAGCTGGATGAAAGCCTGCTGCCAAAGATGGCGCTGTACTGCGGAGGACCACCAGGTGGTGCTGCAAACAAGCATCACACAGACCATAACTTCACCCCACGGCTTTAATGAGCGTTAATTCAGGGGATCAAGTGTTACTATCGTCTTAAAGTGTGAGCAAAAAAACAAATCTCGCAAAGAGCTCAAACAGTTGATCTTAAGCATGTAAGTCATCAGAGAGCAAAAGCATTACAAATAAACTGAATAAAATATGGTCTCCGTGTTCAGCTTGACATGAATCAAAGTGTGCTGGGGCAGAAAATCAATAACCTCCTTACTCTGCCAGGCAGGGGGAGGCTGTGATGAAGGTGGAAAACATCAAAGCTTCTTGTAGAGAGCTCCAGGGCCTTCTCACATGAATCCTACGCATTAAACCGGTCGTCTTGGTTATTAGACAAATACGGCTGATTTTTCAGCGAATCAACGAGGTGCCTTGAATCAGACTGTGCATGATCCCGAGCAAACACAATGAGTGTAATTCATCTGCTAAAAGCCTTGGCATTTGGAGTAAGGATGTTATGCAACCTTGTTGAGCTGGCCGTGACAATCTATATCACACGCACACCCGAGCTCTCCCTCTGCTTCTATATCTGTCTATTGCACAGTGGTAGAAGGAGCACTCAGGTCCTTTAGTTAAGTAAAAGTAGCAATAAAACAATGTAAAAATACTCCATTATAAGTAACAGTGCTGCTATCAAAATCCTACTCTCTGTCAGTAAAAGTAGCTGCAGAACCAGTATTCAAAAGTACTGGTTGTGCAGAATAATGGCCCTTATGACTGATCTATTATTATTAAATACATTATTAAACAGTTAATACTGATCATCAAAATGTTGTACTGCTGTAGATGGTTGAGGTGGAGGCAGTTTTAAATACTTTATACACAGCTTTGCAGTTTACTTCAAGGGGGTTGAGAGGTGATTAATGAGGCAGAAAAAGAAATCATTTTCTGCTGCAGAAATTAGTTTAAAAAAAATCTTTTTTATTCTTTGCTTTGTAATGAAATACTGGAGAATTTTAGCCTTTCAGGCTTCAAAAAGGTAGTTCAATGAAACCAGCTGAGAAGTTTAGAGGGGAAATGTCTGTTTAGTGGAAAGATAAGAACTCCTGGACGTCAGAAGTAGGGAACCACTGGTTTAATCTTAATGTATTGTGTTTTTATAAGCTTATGTATTTATGTAAAACCCAGCTGTAGTGGAGTGGATTAATTAAGTGACACAAAAGGGAAATACTCAAGTAAGAGACAGACACTTAACATGAACATAAAAACGCATCTACTCAGTAATCATCACAAACATTTTCCTACCTGTGGTCGATGATGTTTCAGAGAAGACGCTGTCCAGGTGGGACACGGCAGCGTACCTGTCCTGGGCGTTGGAGCTGCCAATCGGTGGCGTCGTCTGGCCGACGCTGGCAGGCTGCTGCTGCTGCTGCTGGGACAGAGACTGGGGCAGAGGCTGTGGCTGAGGATGGCTCAGACCTCCAAAGTCCACGCTGAGAGACTTAGGAAAGGCCCTGAAGGGCCCCGAGGCCCCCGAGGCTGATACTGTGCGACCTGAGAGCGAGAAAACAAGACTGAGGCTCAGTGCAAAGGCGGCAGATAAAAGTTGAGAGGTTCTACTGATGCATTCAAGAGAAATTCACAATATGAGTTTTTAAAGCTGCAGGGCCAAAGTCCTCTTATTCCTAAGCAATTCTGTGAGATAAAAAAAATAGTTGGGTTGCAAATCCCCAAAGTGTCTGAAGGACTGAGCAAAATTCAGTAATACTTAATTTTATTCATAGTGTTCAGAAAATGGTTTCTATTGAAACCAAAGCAAAGAGACAAATATAAAATGTTCTTTCTTTTATGGAAACAGCAGTTGAGAAAACAATCTCTTGAAGATCATGGACATTATAGAAAGCTCCAAAACAGATGCAATGAACAGAACAGATTGTTTCTTCAGCTGCTGTCTGAATGAACTCTGAAGACAGATGGAGAAAACAGTCTGACCACAAGGTCCATTTAGTAGCAGTGTCTGCAGCTTTCAGTCACTTCACATGATCATCATCAATAAGTGGAGTTTGTCATGGAATTGTAGATGATCACATTTACATTTTTGTGTGAGCGCTCGAAAGACATCTTGTCCATTTGGCATAAAAACTGAGGTTCAAAGTTCACTCTTGACCTTGGAAAGAGCTGCAGTCGAGAAAACAATCTTGTACAAAGGTCCATTTAGTAGTTGTCCTGGAGTCTTTGATCACCTTAGCTTTCACACCAATGTGGACGAGAAGTCCTGAAGATGCTCAGAGAAAAACTGAAAAAAAAATGTGAACATCTACAACTCCATGAGAACTGGGAAAACTGCATCCTCTAAGAAAGTTCATGTGATATGATCAAAAGCTCCAGAACAGCTGCTAACATTTTTATCAAAAGATAAAAACTACTTAAGGAATATTTTTGTTTTATCATCCTAAATCAAGATGAATTAATATTAGTCTGTTACATACACCATAGAAAAAACATTATTATTTATATGTACATACATGATAAAAAGAAAGTCATAAGCCAAAGCCTTACCTCAAACCACATAAAACATCTACACCTAAAATAAAGTAATCTATCTCATGCTACAATAACATTTTCATGCTATGAGGCTAGTCAAAGGCAGGATTAGCTTGACATAACAAGTGGCATTTACTGTCAACATGGTTAAGCATTAACAAAAAATCGAAAGGCAGAGCAGCAAGCGAACAAGTTCTTGGATAGTTTTCAAAGCACCAAACAAAAAAAATGTTAGACAGTAACAAAGGCAGTAAATTATGATTTACATCTTTCCAGGTAGCAAGCTTTCCACAAACATTAGCCACAGAGCATGCTAGTATAATGTTAGTGTGGGGATACAGCTTGTTTTCCTCTGCCAGCTGAGGAGTCAGTGACACAGACCAGACTAGACTTGACCTGTTACAGATCATCAGAAGATATAAAACATGCAGGAGTCAAGCTGCATGTTTCTGGGGTATGATCATATGCTCCGGGAGAGTTTAGCGACACAGCCTATCTTTGCGTACATACCTGAGCTTCCTAGAATACTTGTTTGGATGTTAATGTGCGTTGTGGGATTACAGCTGTGCCCTACATAGTTTTTAAGTGCTTCAACACTAACGTGGAGGGAAATATCAGCGGCCCTCTGCTGACGGGGGCAGCAGCAGCTACATCCTAAAAATAGCATTACTTTAAACTTGTTCTTTTTCCTCTGAGGGAACAGTATGTGTGTGTGTCTCTCCTTGACCCTCTCAGCCTTCAGATCTCGGCTTTGAAGTGGGAAACCTGACTGATGAAGAAAAATATCGACCCCAATTGCAGCATGTGACACTGGCCAGCTGTGACTCGGGGTGGCTAAATGAATATAGAGTGCTGTGTCTTTTCTCAAACTGCTCTGAAACAAAGTCAAATTCACATGCATGTGAGTCATGGTCAGCGTCTGCACGTCCTACAGATTGGCCATCTATTATGAATGATACAGCATGAAAAAGCGTATTGATCCCAGCCATTCAGCACACACTCAAATGCATCGGTTGGTGCCGTTTCTTACCTAAAGTGAAGTGGTTTTTGAAAGAGCTACTGGCTACGAGATTGGGGAAGAGAGGAGAGCGAGATAAGACAGAGACAGAAGAGGAAGATGGTTAAATAGAGGGAGGAGAGGAGAAAGTGTCACTGACGTCATATGAAACTATCATCCCTCGGTCATCTGTGGCCAGCTAAGCAGTCTGTTGAATTTTGCTCTTCATGAAAAGCAGCCCAGAACGCCAAGATGACGACATGGACCCACACAATGTGGTGAAAAGCACTGTCAAGCTGAAAAATTATGACTGCAGCCGAAGTGCTTCTCTCTCTCTCTGTCCTTCCCAAAGTGACACTGTGTGAGCCAACAGCCACGAGTGGACGACATCATCAGCGAGAATCGATGAAAATATTCAACCGTACAACACGCTGACACTACACGCTGCCAAATTTTCTAGCTAGAGGCCCACAGAGCAGAGTAGAAAAGGGTGTAATATCTATTTTTCCAAGACAATCCATGTGGCCTCGTCGCCCTCCTTAACTCACATCAGGGAGCAATAGGAAGAGGAACTGGGTTCAGAAATATAACAAACCTTGTGGCAGTTAGCGGTTAAGTTTAGTACATTCATCATTAATATTCATCAGACGCAGGCTACTACAGTTGATGCCTTATCTAATTAGTAGCAAACAGGCAAATATCTTGCCAGGAATAGATGAAAGCTGCTTAAAGGCCAAGGCTGGCGTAATGTTTCTGCTATTATCAACAAATCTCATGAAGAGATCAAAACCAGCAACATGTTGGTCTCAATACATTTCAACTTCACTGCCCTGTCTGTGGCACTCCTACTGGTTACGAATATAAAGTGTTATTTTCAAAAAAGGCTTAATCATGTTCTGAAACAGCTGGGCACTACAGTTTTTGGCAAACGTTACTCTGACAAGAAGAAATTGCAGATTTGTTGGGACTATTTTCAGCGGTGGATGAATACACATTTGGCGATCTAGTGAGTGTTAACAGCAACAGAACGGTGTTGTAATAAAATCTGACTTGAATAAGCAGGATTGAGTCAAAATAAACTACAGTGTTGACTGTAATGAAGGAACATGTCACCCAGTGCAACAGTGAAATTTATCGATGTGTTTTTAATAGTTTTTGGGCGACGATCAAGCTCTGCGGCACAGAGGAATAAGATGTATCAGGCTTTGGCTACAATCAGGATTAACACATTGTTGGTTTTGGTCTTTTCATGGAATTCGTTGACAAAACCAAAATGTTGGTACATCAACACATCACTGCAAAAATCATATTAAATCCAATACTGTCACTGATTTCTGATATTTCCCACAGCAACCTAAGATAGCCAGAGATGTTATGAAATAGCTATGACAGTATAATCATCTCACAGGCTATATTACCATCATATCAACCCTGAACACACCTGAGGCTGCAGCCTTTTCTATATTTTGCGCATTCATTGATTTTCTTAAAATTGAAAGAGACTACATTACACTCACTTGAAACAACCTCACATGCACCACCCAAGGCTCAACCAGGGAGAGGTATAAGACTTGGTGACTTTTCTGGAAAAATATCCATCAGTGTGCATATATATCATACTACTCATTACAAAACAAAGCTTCCGGTGGGGGACACACCTGATGGTCGTGGGAGGGCGGGGAAGGAGGGGGCGTGGCTCTGAGCTCCCAGCGCTGACGACAGGGAGCCTGGCCGCTGTCTCTCTATCCCGCACAGGGTGGGATCTGTGTTGGAGAGAGGCGACAGATGCAGTGAGGGAATCGATCAGATTTTAGTCCAGAAATATCCATTCCTCCGTTAAAGATCAACCTCCGACCTTTCAGAGGGGGGTCTCTGAAGCTCTGGGAGCGTGACGGCCGAGCGGTGAACACGTCCGTCCGCATGTCGGCAGGCGAGATCACAGGCGCTCGATCCCATGACGGCAGCTGGGACTGAGACTAGAGGACAAGAGACGAGAAGAAAGAGAAAGAAGCAGGTGGTAGATGGAGAGAGAGACACAAAGGCTGAAGAAGTGAAGTCTCTTTCATGCTTTCTCAATAATTCATAAGCAGTGGCTTTGATGTCGAGGCTACCTGGCCTTCTTACTGTCCGACCCATCAGTCTCTGTCTCTCTGCTGCAGTGTGGAAAGTGAATTCAGGTCGTTTCTTCACCTTCTAGTCTCATTTTCTTTTTTGGCAACTCTTTGAACTACTTGTCTCCTTTCACTTCCTCTTTTTCTACCACATCCACCCACTTTCTCTCTTGAATCCTAACGGTCACACTTTCACTCCCCTCACTTTTATCTTCCAGCACTCTCTCAATCCATTACGTGCACAATTAGGGCGCATTAAGCCTCTTTACCAGTGGCCTTGTGGCTCTGGCGTTGTGGGGCAGGTTATGGGTGGGGGCCTGGCTCGCTAAGGGACCGTGGGAAGGGGGCACGGCCTGGACCCCAGGACTCCAAGGACCCTCCACATCCCTGCGGTTCTTACTTTTGGAAAAATGCCTGCAAAAGACGGAGCATGAAGTGAGTCAAAGTCACTGAATGGCCTTATAAAAAGCACAATTAATACTCTAATTATCAAACATCACGACTAAGAATATTTCCAGGGCTTGAAGCGAAACCCAAAACAGGAACTATTTTTTCATTCACACACTAAAAGCAGTTATTATCCTTGAGCTAAAATTCCTGAGGCGGAGTCTCCATTTCAAACTGTAGATGTCTAATTTTGGAACAAAAAGTTGTTGTTTGGATCTAATTCTGCCGTTACACCCTTTCACTTCTAGAACTGAAAAAAAAAAAATCACATGTCGTCCATTAATTGATTAGCCCATGGAAAGAAAATGAATCTGTAAGCTTTTTTCCAAAGCCATGCTAGTGGTTCTATGAAACTGTACTGTGGCATGGCGGTGCTATGAGCTAAATGCTAAAATCAGCATGCTAACATGCTCACATCAACAAACTTCCCTCTGAGATGCTGGTGTAATGCTACGTCAGAATAATGGGAGGAACAGGAAAAACACCACTTATCCCGACTTTGGGATGCTCATGGATTATTCCAAAGTGGTTAGCCTTAATGCTAACATTGTAGTCCCCCCAGATAAACAGACCAAATTAGCTTCTTTTTTGTGATATGTATTTGTAGCAGCTTGTTCCCAAATGAAACCAGACACAAGCAAACAGTGTGGAGCTCCTATAAAATGAGCTGGATTGTATAAGTGTTTACATTGGATTTTATTTTGATGTAGTGTTAGCTGCTAGTGGTGGTGCATTTGTAGCCAGTCTGTCAACAGCTTGTTGACGTGTCTGTGGTTCTTTTCACCAAGTGGGGGATATTTTCAGGGACAGAAATTCCAGATATCTCTGACTTGGTCTAGTTACAGGTCGGAGGCTGACATGAATTCATCCGACACCTGTCAACACATTTCTCTAAATCACTAGAGGAAATGTCAGGGGGAGCAGCAAAGTCATAAAAATTCATTCTCTGGGGACCATGAAGGTCTGTAACAAATTTTATGGCAGTTCAGAAGTGGAGACATTCAGTCTGGATTAAAGTTTGTATCCCTTTAATATAATTTCTCAACTTATTATTCAATTCAGTTATTCCCTATTCACCTCTACGCCTGCGCTCCTGACTGGTTACATCATGTTTTACTGCAGATGAATCAAAAATCCTCACCATTTTTTCTTTTCATATTTGTCCTGGAGGAACTCTTTGAACTTCTGAGAGTCCTTCATGTCGGAGCAGCCGTCCGTCTTTGGGTCAAACACACACAGCCAAGTCCTCCTCCCGACCTGAACACACAGGGAAAACACTTTGTTTACAAAAAAAATCATGCAGCTTTGGCAAGTCATTCAGCATCAGAGGGGGTTGGGGGGGTTGTGTCTAATTGCTGGAGCATAAAATCAAACCACAATCACTGCTCTTGTTCGGCATTTAGTCTCTCGCAAACACACAAACAGACTTTCTCATCAGTGATTCATCTCCGGGCGCAAGAGTCAAGAGTGCGGCAAATATTACTGCCTATGAAATCATGACTGACCGGATCACTCTACAGAGGATGATGAGGAGGAAAATCTGGACGATACAAACCTCTGCCTCTCCTCACGTTATACTAGACTCACACACACACATATCCTGGCCAAGAGCGAGCTGATAAAAACGGACGGCACTCATCTCGATAGCCTGAAACGCTTCACCCTTTATCTGTGTGATATAAGCTCAGGCATGAGTGCTGCCTACACCCATGGATCCCAGAGTGGGTGCTATGGTTGGGGGATTATTTTCATTTTTTATTGCAGGTTTAATAATATTTTACTACATGAAAACATTTACATTTACTACATGTTTGTTTTTAAGTTTTCAAACAGAGGAAATACGCTATACATATCTAAAGTTGCCTGTTAAATATACTGCATGGTCACATGACAACTCCAGGTTGTCATAGTAACACAAGCACTAGCTAGCTTGATACTGGATTTTTTAGCCTGATACCAATATCTTACCATTTAAAAGATGCAATAGCAACATATTTACAGGACTTCTCAAACAATTAATTAATAAGTATTTTATTTTTCTTGAGAAAATGACAAATATTTCGTGATTTTAGCCTCTTAGTTGTGAGGGTTTGGTTGTTTTTCTTTGTCTTATGTGATAGCAAACTGAATGTTTTTGAATTTAAGACCATTTGTCAGACAAAAAAGCAAATTTCTGAATATTTTACACATTTTTTTTCCGTTTTATGCACTAAATGGTCAATTAAGAAAATGATAAGCAGATTAATGATTTGACAAGGAGCTTTTAAATTAGACTTTTGCTGATTTTTGCTTAGAATTTGTGGCTAAACTATGTACTGAGCGGGACATTTGCCATTGAAGGGGTGCCCTGGTTTAAGAAAAAGTTTGGGAACTACTGGCCTACACACACACACACACACACACACAGAGTAAGAGAGAGAGAGGAAATAGATCGTGGTTTGGGTGGGACAAACAGAGCTGGTCCTTTTGTTTCTTGGCACTGCCCCGGCAGTAGCATTCTTCTCAAAAAAAAAACCCTTGACCTCAAAGACTGGTTTAGCTGGTAGCCACGAGGGACGTTTCATATTCCATATCAGGACCAGAGAGTTTTTGTTTTTTAAAGCTGAACTCGAACCAAAGAAAAACAAACAGTGACCTTGGATGACCTCACAAGTGTGAACAATACAGGTTTGTTTGTTTTTTTGTCTTTGCACCTGAAGCCCCAGGTGGGACATTACTCACCTCGTTGCCATGGTTCTGCAGGAATTCCACTTCCTGTTGGGAGAAGGTTGTCATGGAGATAGACTTGACTCTATGGGGAGGGTTGAGGCCTCTCCTGGGATACAGAGGAGAGATGGAGGAAGGAATTTAGATTTTAAATAATAAGAAGAAGAAGGCAGGAAAAGAAGAAGATATGTGGTCATTCCTGGTCTCTGAGACAAGACGTGAGGATGGAGCAGGTGGAAGAGGAAGTACTCGACACGTGACTGTGAGTTTAAGGGCAGATTTGTTGTGAAAAAGGTGCCACACACACACACACACACACACACACACACCAACCTCTTGTGACAGAGGAACTTGTGTTGTTCAGTAACCAGAACCTGTTTTTTGTTCTCCATGCCACAGGGACACAAAGTGGGACACTGTGCAAGATTGCGCAATAAAGTGCTGAAACCGTCTTCCTGAGGAGTGCTGGGACTAGGCTGAACATGCAGAACAAAATGTGACAGCACACACACACACACACACACACACACATACAGTATACACGCCCACACTGGAGAGGAGCCTGGAGAGAGAGAGAGGGGGAGAGAGAGGTAGTGTCAAACCTGCACCATGACGAAATGAAACGTAATTCAGAGCTGGAAAATGACCAACTAGCGGGTCTGTCGTTTATGAAGCTGTTGGAAGACACGCATGAGAGAGAGACAGAGAAAGAGAGAGAGAGAGAGAGAGGTAGACACTGCGTAAATAAATGTGTGCACACACAACCTCGGCTGTTGCACCACACGCCAACACTCTCCCTGTTTACGCTGGAAAAAATAGAGAGATAACACCCTGTAAATCTGAGTCTGGGTGGTGCACACGGTGTAAATCTCAGGCCTGGTACTTTTTACTCCGCTGCTCTATCAGTATCTGTTTGTCTACACACTGATGCTAAATGAGCAGTAAATAAACCCAGGAGGGGCAGGCGCGTTCATTTTTTTTTTTTTTTTTTTTTTTTTTACTCACAGCATTCCGGAGCACGACGTGCAGACGAAGCTGCCCACCGTGATGTCGGTGTAAGTCACCCCGGGCTGGTTGCACTCGAAGCAGTGTTTGTTTACTCCAGACTGGGCCAGCTCGCGGACCTTGCGGGCGCAGATCTCCTGGTTGTCCCGGTGCTTTCGGTTCGACATGTTTTTTGATTTTTTTTTTTCTCTCTCCGGTGCCCGTGCGGCGGCAGCGGCGGCGGACAGGCTCGGTGTGAAGCCGGTTACACGGCCCGCTGTCCTCCTCCTCCTGGATCCCCCCCTTTTTACTCCGCAACCTCACGCCCGCATTATGGAAACGCTTTTATGCGGCTTCACCCTAATGCATGGCTGCACAGAGGAGAGGCGCGTCAAGTTAGACAGAGGCAGCCGCACACCCCACCGGAAACACTAGGGATTCTCTTCAAAATAAAAGCGAATAACAGGTGGCGCTTAAGATAACAGTGATAAATTTATTTCTAAGTTGCCTGTTGCTTTAAAAACTCGTTCCTACATAAACTACTGGTTATCCCATTAAAACTGTTAGTAGGTCAAGGTATTTTCCAGTTGCTCCATGTGTACTCTGTGAATCAGTTGTTTTCAGGTTACTTTGACCTGAAATTAGAAAAATAAAAGTTCAGGGAATAAATCTAATGGCTGGTGTCAAATTAAAGCTTTCTTTTTGAAACAGTTCATTCCTGACCTTGGAATCTGCAGATTACACAACAATCTGACCACAAAGTCCACGTATTCCTGAACATTTTATGTACTTCACTTCCATGTTGGCTTCAGAGTTGAGACTGAGATTGAACGTTCATGTGGCAAGGATAGCAGAGCAGCCACTGGTGATCCCTGTGGTGGGACTGTTTGTTACAAGCTTAATTTTGCTCCTTGTATTTATCTATTTATTCAGAAAACAGACCCGTTTGTAATTTGAATAGGCTGCTTAATGTAATAACAAGTGCCTCAGAGTCCAAGACCCTCAGGCAGTTTTTTAAGAGCAGTTTTGTTAAGCTACATATTTAAACTAAAGCTCCTGGGTTATCTGTGCAGCAATTATTTTGTGGTAATTCAATTAACTGGCTAAGTTGTTTAGTAATAAGCACCACTCACTGCAAAAATATTAAACTGGCCTTCTGCATTTTCACCTGATCTTGGGGCCCTGTCTTGAGAACAATCCTGTGGTAAAATCTAGGTTGTTTTTTTTTCTACATTTTTATGCTTTGCTAGAAAGCTGACGGTGGAAAAGTGACAGGAAATGAAGGGGAAAGACGGGGAATGACATGTTGCAAAGGTCCTTGGCCTGAGGTGAACTGTTTGGTCAGTGCCTTAACCCCTAAACCACCAGACTGTCACCAAAATCTGATTCTAATACTTTGCATGATGCAGTAATATTACAGTATACTAACATGGAGAAGATTCTGTCATTAATTTATTAATTCAGCCTTGTGTAATGCAGTTTATTCAGCTGAATTTTATATAACAATCTACAGTTACTTGTGTGCATGATAAACCAAGTCCATACTGACCTGCCAAAAGTCACTCTAGGGGAAAAGGTGCTACTGGTTACACATTTACTTTAAATGCTGAACGTATCTTTCAAGAAACCTACTACTGTTACAGCGCAGGCCAGGCCGTTATTTTTTAAAAATCCACCGGATGTGACATCTGTAATTCTGTCCTACTTGACACTTGGACAGATGCGTAGGGGATCTCCTGTCAAAGACAAATAAGAACCTGTCGAGCAGCCAAGTTTGACATCGTCCGACAACCGTTTATTTTTCTTTTTCAGAACCGACTGTCTGCCCCGACTGTCTGAGTCTGCTGCGCTCTGTGTGTGCGCCATTTACGCACACGCCCCCGTTTATCTGGCGCAGCGCTGCGCTCCTGACGCTCCGGCGCGCTCTGGAAAGGGGACAGATTATTTTTAAGAGACTCAGCTAAGGACAGCGGGGGATAGGAAAGAAACCGTAAAGCTTTTTTGATTAGTATATTAGTAGATTTAAAGTTCCTAAGAAGTTACTAGAGATTCGTCATTGTGCATTAAATTAAGACAGCTACAGTTTGTCGCTGGAACCAAACCTGTTTTTCTTAATAAAAAAATAAAATTCCCACAGGAATGCCATAATTTGAAAGCTATTTGTTGTGAGAGAGCATATCTAAACTATTTATTTTGATAGAGCAACTTAGCAACACAAGAGACCCAACTACGCCCTTTCCGTGACGTCCATGAAGATATATCTGAGATTTTCACTCACGGACAGACTGACACAGTCTGATGAGTGCAGAGGTCAGTGAAGGCACCACAGTGATCCTGTGAGCGATAGAGTCTCGGGAGGAACGAAGTATCATCTGCAACAGGAAACAAAGTAAAGACAGAAAAATATGAAAACAGTCACGTTGTTTTCAGATAAGGACCTGTCAGCCTGCAGTGACTGTTTCTGATCAGCAGGGGGAGCCACACACACACCATCACACTGAGATTAGATAGATAGATACATGATGGATGATCGATAGATGATGGATAAGGAGCGTTTGAGCATTTCAACAGAGAAAAAAAAGACAGAGCAGAGACAGACAGGCTTGTTGAGCCGCGGTAATTACACTTTTCTGGTTTCAGCGTCTGACTTTTCAACCACAGGCTTCAGAGCGTCTGACTGCACCAGTTTGTGGTAATGATGACATACTACAGTTGCTTATTTAACATTGCCCAACACGCTGAAATGGTTTGTTTGGTCTTTTAGTGACACCTGTGAAGTATGGAAGTCCCTTCCTGCCAGAAAAAAAGTTTTGCATGATAAAAATTGTGAGTCAGAATTACTAGACACTGAGTTTGATGTAGTATCTAATATTTTTTTACTTAATAAGCCTTAGTTTTGCCCCAGTATGCCGTATGTTTGGCTTAGTATTTCAAAAGTTGTGCTTCCCATCTCATATTTATGCCGTAATAACTCTGCTCTACATTAGTGTCTGGTCTCAGGTTTCACTAAATATCATAATTTCATCTCATAATTTAGTCCTACCAAGTCTGTCTTTTGACTTAGTGTCTCATATTTGGAGTTATTATATTTATGATTGTGACTTTTAAGTCACATTTTTTAGATAGTATTCCATAATTTTAACTCTCTATTTTCACTTTTTTAATCTTAGGAAGTCTTTATTACCACACAGTATTTCAAATTTGTATCTTATTTTCTCATATTGTGAAACATTTTATCTCATATGTTTGATATTTTATACTGCTTATATTCAGTAAGTCATAATTTTCACTTAGGATTTTAAACTTTCAGCTCACAATCTCACATTTTTAATTGAGTTTTTTTACTATAACCACACATTATTATTCATCAATTTTTTCTTTCTCTTTCTTTTCTTAGCACACATGAGCTTCCATACACAGGTGCTCATTTGCTGTGTGTGGCTTGTAGTGCCTCCTCTTTGCACCTCAGCAAAAACAAAACAGACAAGGTTGTCAGACAAGAATACACACCCAGTCTCAGTACATGTGAAGCTCACAGTTCACTGACATTAAGGAGTGGAATACACAAACAGCAACTGGAGAAACCAAAGTGAGGGGGAGAGATATTTCCACATGGCCTACTGTCTGTATGCAGCCATGATATCAGATGTCAGAGCCAGATTATAGGTCATTAAATTCAGGATTTTAACATGATGCCGAGTGGTGGATTTAGCCTTTAAATTATTAGAGACTTTTCAGTGTAACCCGTCATTTTGTGCAGTTTCCTACTTCAAAACCACAATTTGCCATGAGTAAGAAACCCGGAAATAGTGAGACGAGCGATGGGGGGTTGGACCTCTGAGTAAGAGAGAGAGAGAGAGAGAGCGAGCGAGAGAGAGAGAGAGTAGTACTCCAGTCGGCACCCGTGGGAGCAAGTCCACATCCAATCTACAGGCTGCCATCCGCTTTAATCTTATTTATTTGGGAATATCGATCCGATTTGATCAATAAGGATACTTTATCTCCGAGGAAGCTTCTCTCTGCGGCTCCACCGTCTCGTCTTCTTATTCGCCGCATAAGATGGTAATAACGCAACCGACACCCCCCTGCGTTCATTCATAAGGGGTGACAAGTCGTCTTCTTCTTCTGGCTCGGATGTGCGACAGGTCAGGGGAGCAGGACGAGCTGTGGGAGGAATACAGATTACACTTGTGTGAGAAAACGTCGGACAAGAACAATGAGGCGAGCTGCCGATGTGGAGCGATAAAAGCGAGAAGTTTGAGTTTGTTTCTGTCCTGCAGGGCTGCTTGTCCACCACCACCACCTAAAGCGAGGATTCAGTGAATTATTACAGAAGTGTTTGTGTGACTTGTTGCTACAAAAAAAAAGGAGGGATGACAGTCAAGCTGGACTTTGAGGAGTGTTTGAAAGACTCTCCACGCTTCAGGTAAGAGTTTCACCTGTTACTCACTGTGATGAAGTCAATGGAAAGATGGCTGAGGTTTTACTTCCACTTTTGGAGTTTAAATAAGGTTAAAAAGGTGGATAAACACTCACTTCTATTAATACGACAATACTGGCTTTACCTCTTACTTAATTCACATTTACATTCAAGCACAGTAGTTTCATCTTGTTGACTTGATTTTTCAGACCCTTAAAATATTCATTTCAGTGGGTTTGAGCTGCTGATGCTCAGAGGCAGTAGTCCCTCAGGGTGTGAGGTCATGTCATGTCATGTCGTTTAGGTGTTGGGGTCAATAAAAGGAATGAGACGTGCAGGCCTCCAAGGCTGAGAACACTGATCTGAGGTCTGATAAACTCAGCAGGAAGCTTGCATTAGCATTAAAATTCAATATGCAGCACATTCAATTAGAGACATAGCAATGATGCAAATAAGGTTATAGTGAAGCATGGATTTCAGCTGGTTACTTAACTTGTGGTTCTGTCTGTTGTGTGATATTTGTCAAACACTCTTGTTATTGCCCACACACTTATTTATTTTAAGTTTTTAAAACCATATTTAAAGTTCCTAATCGAGCTGTCACTGCAGCTTCACTGCACGTCAGCCGTGACAATCAATTTTCTTTCAACACAGAAACAGCATCTGGTGTAATTAAAAAGGAAGTGTCACTAAAAGTTTTGCAAGTGGCTCAAGAGAGTTTGGCAGGGCTTTGGGTGTTGCCCTGATCGTTTCTGGCATCCTGCCTGAGTCACAGCGGCTGGTGTCATCTCCTCCAGCTGATTTGGCAGATTTCAGTCCTGAGTCTCAGCCTCTCTCTTTCTCCCTGTGTGTGTCTCACTCTCTCTCCCCTGTATTGAGTTTATGAGGCCTGCACAGTGGTGGAAAGTTTGAGCTGTGGCAGCTGCAGCGGCGAGGTTTCGTGTCAGGGCCCGAGAAGCAAGAAGGGAGGAACGGCGGAAAAAAAAAAAACGGGAAGGGAAGGAGGAAGAAGCGTGTTAACAGTCAGTCAATCAAACAGATAAACAGAGAGAGTGAAGGAAAACAAGAAGACTAAAGTGTGCTGACAAGTGCGGGACGGGCCGCTCGACTGTGCTGCCTCCTGTTGCTAGGTGATGGCGGGGTGGAGGGCAACAGGAAGTGAGGCGAGATGTGCTGAGGTGATCAACAGGAGACAGGAAGTGTGTTTTCTGTGGGGAGAACCACGGCGGAAACTCAGCTCTAGCTTGGTCTTAATTTGCTCTCTTGCTCTCTGTCTCCAGCTCATCTGAAAACTGTGACACTGACGAGGTGTCTCAACGCAAGAATCTTTCCTCTCTTCCTCCCCACTGGCCTCCTCTTCACCCATCCCTCTCTTTTCTCTCCTTAGCTGACTCGTCACTTGGTCACATTTCAAGATGTCGTGACCTCAGGCTTTGCTTCAAACATCCCCGCACTAACAAACAGAAACACAAACAGTCACTGTCTGTCCAGGCCCTCCTCTCTTTCTCTCTCTTCTCCCTCCACTCAGTCTCGCCTCTTTTATTTTTTTCTTCCTCAGTCTCTCTCTCTCTCTTTCTCTGTCTCTCTGTACTGTTGGTGGAAGGCAGCGGAAACCACATGGTTGAGCTGTTGGTATGAGGAGGAGACAAGCGGCAGAAAGAGATACTGACTGTCACACCAAAAAAAAAAAAGAAGAAAAAGAAAGACAAACTAGCCATGTGCAGGACTTCTGAGGCGCTTTTGTGCACATGTGTGAGAGGTCTGAGAAGGCCCACTCTTGTACTGAAAAGCAAAACCTAATCAACTGGACACTCTGGACTAAAAAGACAAAGTGTTTGTCTTGTCCTCTCAGTGTCGTTAACTCCTGAGGCTGTGTTCAAACCCGCATTGATGCTTTTTAAATTCTGCTCAAGGTCATAAAGTTTCTAAAAATACCAAATATGTCGAGTTAAATTACAATGAAGTGAGCGTGAAAGAATGCATATGACTTCAAATAGCAGCAGCTATGAAATATGTGGTGCACTGAATCACAGTAATTCACTCAATGCTTAGATGCTGTCGCTTCACTGACACATTAAAACAACAGAACAGTGTTGTATAGAAACTGCTGTGGAAGTTTTCAGGATGAACACAACACACAGATGCAACAAATCGACTGATCTGTTGATCACTTTTTCAATTTATCAGTTTCTTCAATGTATTTATTAATTGGTTCATTTAAAACAGATAATGCACGTAAAGACAGAGTTAGCTAAATATACGTTTTTGGAATAGTAGTATAGTAGTAAACATACAGCGTTAGTAAAGATATCATACAAGACCACGTTAGGCTATGTTGTTAGCTTTAACACGAATGAATGCTAAGCAACCAAATGGGGAATATTCATGCTAATAGAAACATGTTCTAAAAATAATTTACTCTATGAATTGTTTTAAAATTCTTGTTGCAAGTTCACAGAACTTGAGGGGGAATCTTAAAGTTGCTTGTTTTGTCCAACCAACAGTAGATTTTCATGTAAAAGAGACAAAAGCAGCATTTGGGAAACTGAAGCCAATGAATCTTTGCCACATTTGCTTGATAAATGACTTAGACGATTAATTGTTAATCAGAGTTATCCACTGATTTTCCCTCTATCGACTCAAAGATTAACAGGCTAATCTCCTCAGCGCTAAAATCACCCTGACTTCAACTTCTGCCACTAGCACTGATCTCTATATTAACACACTGGGGTTCATGTGTTGCTGTCGGTAAATTTATGATGACCTTTGACACCAGGATCCTGTGTATGACTCTCTCTGTGTTTGTGTGTGTGTTTCAGAGCGGACATCGAAGTCGTCCAAAACGATGTGAGCGAACTCGAGACACGATTAGACAAGGTGAGGGACACTTACACCTACACTTTTTATAAAACTAACCTGAGTCACTACACTATTTTTGCTGGCCACACACACAGGTATCCAGTTGCTGTTGGATACATGCTCTTCTTGTGAGGAGGCAGTGAAGTGAGAGGAGGGCAGTGGTGGTTGAGGTATATTTTCACCTGAAATTTAGCAGGAAGTGACTGCAGGTGCCGCTTCCCCATCGTATTGTCCTGCAACAGAGAGAACTACAGTTTGTTCTGCCTCGATGCGATAAGCCGTATTCCCCATTGCGTGTTTGTGTCTATACGCATAACAGTTTCAGATCTATTCAATTTATGGGGAGGCCACATACTGCATTCTGTTCCTCATCATATTGAATAAACATGAATTAAAATACCACAACATATGCTGTTTGGCGACTCCCTGTACAAGTTTCTGTTCCTGGATTCATCAAGAAAACAAAAATACCCCCAAAAAACCCACTGAAATATACTGAAAGTCATAAACAAAGAGCTTTTTGGTTAATTTAACTTTCTCCCTACTAAGAGTCAGACATGTGAGTGATTAATGTGGCAGAGATGTAGTTATTTAGACAAACGCTGGACCAACAGGTTTGAGCCCCTCACAACAACTTTTATCTACTCACTCAAGTGCCCTTTGAGCAAAAAAAAAAAAAACAGTCTCTAGCAGCTCCCAGTGCTGCTGTTCTACCCTTCGAACTTTGGCTTTACTGTCAAAGAAACAGAAAGAGATTTTTCCTGCTTGCTTTACCACCAGACATTACTGCTGTGAGATTAGATAAAAAAAGAGTCAGTTTTTTCTGTTCTGCTGCCATGCTGCATTGTATCATGTAACTAAGCCTGATCTGAAGACTAATTTAAAATAACGTTTGAATAAAAGTTCCTCCTGTTGCCAAATGTAAGTAGATAGCACAAATGCAAAATTCCTGCATTCAAAATGTTCACAATGGCACACAAGATTCATTAGCAATACCTACTGAAAGTATTAAGGAAAAGTATTTACCATGCAGAGTTACACTGAACATATTGAGTTATATTATTTATATATTATGGAGCTAGTTTTATTTTTTATGTACTGTTGGATTGTTTAATGATACCAATATGTCATATTTTATAAGCTAATTACATGTTTCATATATAAAATATTATCTGAAATGTATCATCAGATAAAATGTAGTGGAGTATACACAGAATATTTCCTTTTGAAAAGTAGTGGAATAAAAACATAAAGGATTCAAATGGAAATATTCATGTAAAGGAAAAGTATGTCAAAATTGTAGGCTACTTAGAATTATTTTGGAGGATGTAGTTTCTGGTGCTTCATTATGCAGAGAGGTATTTCTGTTATTTAGCATACAATTATTGATATAAATGGGGTGCTAACTACAGCCTTTAAAAATGACCTCACATGTGAATCAACACAGTAACAAAAACTGAACATGATTACCTCAATGACGCAGCCACATTAGCTTTTAGCTGGGTTTACTTAATAAAACTGAGTGTGCATATGCTGCGCAGTAGAAAGTGACTGATGTATTAGCAGGCCATTACTTTCACTGACACACTGCTGTGGCCTATCATGTACATCAGTGTCATTGTTAATACAGGAAAAGCTAAAAGAAGCTGCAACAACGTAAGTGTTTTCAGTTGTTTCTGGTGAATGGAACCTAGAAACGCAGTCTCATAATAGGGTGATGAATGTGTAAAGTTGTAAACACGGAAGGTGCAACAAAGCTAAATTAAAAGCAACGTACATGTCAGTTTATGCTCATTTTGCTGAGCAGTAATGCCAATGGTCCCAAGTGGGACTCTGGATAATAGCCAACTTTTTAAATGGCCTAATAATAGTACAATAAGAAATTCTAGATTACTGACTCAGAAATGTAGATTACACAGCAATATCTGCACTTTGCTGAGAGCTAAATTGGCAAATACAAGCTATTAGTAATAGCAGTTCTAAGTAGAGTGAAGACTTACTGGATTGGTAAAGTGTGTTCATTGCTTAATAACAACTTTCATGAAGAGGAAGAATGTAATTTATTCTTTCTAAAATACGGTGTGTACACTCTAAAGGGGACCTAATATAAATGGAAACACCTGTGTGGGAAGGTCATGGTTGTGTATCTAGGCTGGATTTAATGTATATTTAGCTTTTATATTTTGATTCGATTTGTTTGCGGCTAGTAATTTTCAGGATCAAATAACAAGTGGTGATAAATCCTCAGAAAATTCTCCCACCTTAACCAACCAAAGCTCTTTAACGTCTTCGTTGCGTCCTCGTTACCTGTCATTATCTATCTTACTTTAGCTGCGTGAACAACATGGTAGCGAGAACCCCAAAATGCAATGTGATTTCCGTTTTCTCTTATAATGATTTTATACACCTAACAGCAAATAGCGGCTAACTGTAAACCTAGAAGACATTTAGCAACAGGGTCAAATATTTCCTCGGGAGTTGGGGAAATTAAACAGAGCTAAAGAATAATAAATACTTACTTTTGTTAGGTGGCGGGAACACGACTCCAGATGTAAGTTAGCGTTGCTCTTTGCCTGCTAACCGTCGTTAGCTAAAAAGTGGGCGTAACTACTGACGTGTGGCGATAAAACGTCGGTATTGTGTCTTGTCTTCCCCAAGTGGCCAAAATACTAAATGCCAGTAACTATAGTTTCAGGTTTTGTTTTTGTTTTTATTTCTTTATTTATTTATTTTGTAGATTTCTTTCTAAGTTCTAACTGTAATATAATATACACAATGTTGTGTCATGAAATATTCATATAATAATCCATATTAATATGTAAAATCTATTACTGGTAAAATATACAACAATAAGCATATCGTGTTAACAAAACTGGTTATATTCATATTCACAATGACTACACTAAAGTCAAGAACTTCTTTCTCTGTTTCACAGTTATTGGTCTCTGGAATATTTTCTCATTTAATTATTCATGCTGATTATATTGGCAGCCTCAAGTGCCTCTTGTGATATTCAGATAGTTTGACAATTTTCTGCATGTTTGTGTCCTGCAGCATGTGAAACAATACTGAAATTGTACTGGAGAATAGAGTCTACACCAGACCAGCAGAGCATCATGACCTCCGGAGCTGGGACACACCAGTGTCTAAGTTGAAATGAGTGGTGAGGCATCCTGACGCCACTGATGCGAGGATAAAAAGAAATCCAGTTTTTTCTGTTCTGCTGCCATGCTGCGTTGTATCATGCTGTAACAAGCCTGATCTAAGAAGACTGATTAAAATAACGTTTGAATAAAAGTTCCTCCTGTTGCCAGAAATGTAAGTGTGTTAGCACAGTAAAATTCCTGCATCAAAATGTTCACAATGGCACACAAAAGATTCATTAGCAACACCACTGAAAGTAATATTAAAAGGAAAAGTATTTACCATAGAGTTACACTGAACATATTGAGTTATATTATTTATATTATGGAGCTAGTTTTATTTTTTATGTACTGTTGGATTGTTTAATGATAACAACAGTCATATTTTATAAGCTAATTACATGTTTCATATATAAATATTCTGAAATGTATCATCAGATAAATGTAGTGGAGTATATACATAATATTTTGAAAAGTAGTGGAATAAACATAAAGGATTCAAATGGAAATATTCATGTAAAGGAAAAGTATGTCAAAATTGTAGGCTACTTAGAATTATTTTGGAGGATGTAGTTTCTGGTGCTTCATTATGCAGAGAGGTATTTCTGTTATTTAGCATACAATTATTGATATAAATGGGGTGCTAACTACAGCCTTTAAAAATGACCTCTCACATGTGAATCAACACAGTAACAAAAACTGAACATAATTACCTCAATGACATGACCACATTAGTTTTGGCTAGGTTTACTTAATAAAACTGAGTGTGCATATGCTGCGCAGTAGAAAGTGACTGATGTATTAGCAGGCCATTACTTTCACTGACACACTGCTGTGGCCTATCATGTACATCAGTATCACTGTTAATACAGGAAAAGCTAAAAGAAGCTGTAGCAACGTAAGTGTTTTCAGTTATTTCTGAGTAAGAATGGAACCTAGAAACGCAGTCTCATAATAGAATTGATGAATGTTAAAGTTGTAAACACAGAGGTGCAACAAAGCTAAATTAAAAGCAACGTACATGTCAGTTTATGTCATTTTTGCTGAGCAGTAATGCCAATGGTCCCAAGTGGGACTCACAGGATAATGGCCAACTTTTAAATGAAGCCTAATAATAGTACAATAAGAGAAGTCTAGATTACTGACTCAGAAATGTGAATTACACAGCAATATCTGCACTTTGCTGAGCTAACGTTAGCCGTCACAAGCTATTAGTAATAGCAGTTCTAAGTAGAGTGAGGCTTACTGGATTGATTAAGAGTGTGTTTCATTGCTTAATAACTTAACTTTTCACTTGAAAGAGGAAGAATGTGTAATTTATTCTTTCAAAATACGGTGTGTACACTCTAAAGGGGACCTGAGGGGCACAGGTGGAAACACCTGTGTGGGAGGGTCATGGTTGTGTATCTAGGCTGCAGTTTAATGTATATTTAGCTTTTATATTTTGATTCGATTTGTTTGCGCTAATCAATTTTCAGGATCAAATAACAAGTGGTGATAAATCCTCAGAAAATTATCACCTTAACCAACTTAAAAGCTCTTTAACGTCTTCGTCCTCGTTACCTGTCATTATCTATCTTACTTTAGCTTCTGCGTGAACAACATGGCGGCGAGAACCCCAAAATGCAATGTGATTTCCGTTCTCTCTTATATTGATTTTATACACCTAACAGCAGCAAGCTAGCGGCTAACTGTCGAACCTAGAGGAACATTTAGCAGCTTAGGAGTCAGATATTTCCCTCGGGAGTTTGAGGAGACCAAACAGAGCTAAAAGAATAATAAATACTTACTTTTGTTAGGTGGCCAGGAACACGACTCCAGATGTAAGTTAGCGTTGCTCTTTGCCTGCTAACCGTACGTTAGCTAAAACGTCAGACGTAACTACTTTGACGTGTGACGTGCGCTTAAGTCGATGTTGTGTCTTGTCTTCCCCAAGTGGCCAAAATACTAAATGCCAGTAGCTATAGTTTCCAGGTTTTGTTTTGTTTTTTATTTCATTTTATTTATTTATTTTGTAGATTTAAGTTCTAACTGTAATATAATATGCACAGTAATTTTGTAAATCTGTGAAATATTAATACATAATGATCCATATTCAACATGTAAAATCTATTACTGGTAAGGCTCTACTGCAGCTTAGTAAACACTTGTCAGTATTTAACAGAAGCTGTGGGTTATATTCACTATTCACAATGACTACACTAAAGTCAAGGAACTTCTTTCTCTGTTTCACAGATTTAATGTGTGGTCTCCTGGAATGACTCCTCATTATGTTTAATTATTCATGCTGATTATGACTGGCCGTTAGCCCCCTCAGGTGCCTCTTGTTGAAGTATTCAGGTTGGATTTTGACTGTGGTGCTGCATGTTTGTGTCCTGCAGCTTGTGAAACAATGCCAGGCCATGCTGGAGGCGGGCAGAGTCTACTGCCAGACCAGCAAGAGCTTTGTCAACGGCCTCCGGGAGCTGGGACACCAGTGTCCTGGGGACAAGATGATGGAGGTGAGAGGAGCATACTGACATACCAGTCACACAGGAAGTTATTTATACACTCATGTTATCTCTCATGAGGTGTTAAACCATCATTTTCCCACCAAGATTGTGACAGGAGTATTTCACGAAAACGTTTTTCTAATTTTAATGTATATCTTGAAGATGCTTGTTTCTATTGTTTCTATTTTATTCAGCAAAACTGTCAATGCACAATTGCATTTTCTTTTTTCTTCTTTTTTTATGACATGGGTTTGAATTGCTGTTAAGATTTGATGAAATCCAGAGTCTAATCTAAGATTCCTGTCCTGCAGGAATGTTTGGACAAATTTTCCAGAAGGCTGTCTGATATCTTGGAGGCACAGGGGGTGAGTTTGTCTGTCCAGGCTTTTACTTATTGCCTCTGCACACAGTTTCCATTCAAGTCGTGACACTTATCAGCTGCAGTATGTGGTCAAGCAAGGCTGCAGCAGGTTGTCAATCTCATTACATCGGACATTTCACAGCTATCTGTGCTCACTGCGGTAGATTTATCTCTGTCTCTGCCTCCTTTTCCCTGTCAGGAGGTGATTGAGACCACACAGAAGTCAGTCAAGATGAAGCTGCAGACCTTTGTGAAAGAGTGAGTGAGCTGCCTTGGCCACCTTTGTTTCATCTAATCTTTTTGTTTTTTAGTGCTTCTCTCCCACTAGCAACAGTGTAATTCATACACTCAGCCACCTCCTTCAGACTGAGTCACTCCCCTGCATGTCTGCCAACCATTAACCCACCGCATGACAAAAATATTAGAGGCTTATGATCCTTCATTTTCCTTCTCCTCATACTTTGTCTTGCATTCTGCTCTCATTAGTGGGAATGATACGGTAGATTAGATGAGAGAGGATGTGTGATAGCATGTGACGATAGTTATTAGCTGAATGTTCAGCCAGTGACACATTTTGAATGTGGTTTAACCCCTTGAGTTCTCAGGTTTGCACTTTTCTCAACAAATGTTTAATGGGATTCACAAAAGCTGACTTTTAATAATATAATCCCACACAAAGAACACATGAATAATACATCACATAACTGAATTTACCCCCTGTCTCCACCCACGGTCTGTCAGTGCTTAGTGGAAGTCACAATGCTAATATAACACTGTACAGAATAATATGTAGTGATGAGTGATGCATCTTACAGTACCCCCTTTTAAACTGTATCATCAAAACTGTCCATTGTGTGTTGGATATCCATGACAAGAACTAATTTTATTGGCCTGGAATCAGCCAAGAGGAGCCTCACCTGTAGTTTCTTTTACAGGCTAATTTCACAAACATGAATTTCAGTGTCAAAGGTTAAATACAGATGTGAGCAGGACAATCAAACCAAATTTCCCCCTTTGCTACCCTTCTCGTCCTCCAGAGATGTTCGTCGGTTCAAAGATGTGCGTAAGGAGTTTGAGCGCAGCAGCGAAACCCTGGAGGGTGCGCTGGCGAAAAACGCTCAGGCCCCACGGGGGAAGCAACACGAAGTGGAGGAGGCGAGCAATGCTCTGCTCAATGCACGCAGGACCTTTCGGTCTGAGGCTTTGGACTACGTCCTGGAGGTGAGAAAGGAAATCTTACTTTTTCACTCTATCTCTCATTGTTGATTCGTTAACTTGCACCTGTGTGAACATAGATATGCAGGATCCACTTCAACAAACACGATATACCAATTAACCAAAAGAGGTTCAAAGACTTTCCAGAAGTCTAAACGGCACTATCCAAACCCATCAAAGCCCTAAAGGGAAAGATGAAGAGAAAAATGAGTCATATAACCAGTGGACCCAGGTAACAAAAACAGCCTGGATAAAATGTACAACAGCACGTCTGATTATAGTTTTGCCTTTGCTGTTTTGAATGATAACAAGTTTTGCCTCGGGGCTCCTCTCCAGGCTTGTGGTTGTGGCTCGCAGCAGTTTAACTGGCCACTGAATTTTTGGTTATGAAGTAAACGTGAAGTTTCTGAAACCACAGCTTCCTTTTGTTTCAGATTAATGTCATTGAGGCCAAGAAGAAGACGGACATTCTGTCAGCAGTGAGTTCACATTGACCTAATTTAAGTTCAGTGTTTTTGTTGATATATTGTGTCTGTACTGTGTCTTTATGCCTTACTGGGCAGTTTTTTTGTTGTTGTTGCTGGATTTGTTGAGGGAGACGTGTTAAATAAGTGAATGTAAGAGTTCTTGTCAATGCTTCCTGTCAGATGTTGTCGATGATGGAGGCCCAGGCCCAGTTCTTCCAACACGGCCACCAGTCTTTGTCAGAACTGGACGAGTATCGACGAAAACTGAATGAAGAGGTAACTGCTTGTTTGTTACAATTGTGTTTCAGTTGCAAATCACCTAGCAGTCATGACAGAAGACAGAAACTGGTTCTGCACAATGCATAAATAAATAACAGCTGGGGAGGACAAAGAGAATCTTAACCTGACAGAAACTAAAAGTCTAGAATAGACAAAAAACCAGTATGTCTTTCGTTATGCAAGGTGTAGTGAACATTGCAGCCAAAGGTAGGAGGTGATTAGCTTAGCTTGGCACAAAGTTTGGAAGCAGGAGGAAACAGCTAGCTTGTAATGTGCCTCCTCTGGCCTCCAACAATTATTCAAATGAAACAATCTGAGGATTTTTCACAAGATACAGGCAACAATCTTTGGAATAAGCACAGTTAGTGGTGGTTATCTACCATAAAAGTTGCAGTGTGCCAGTTAAAGACAAGACGCACACAAGCTGATGAAACACTAAAAAAGACTTTGCAGATGGTTTGTGAGGCAGGAAATTAATTCAAAATGTTTATTTTGGCAGAGGCATACACAAGATATTGGTGAGACATGTTGAATATAACAAAAGCGTGTTTGTACGCAGTGTGTGTGCATCTTTCTGGGGGGAGGGGGTGGGGTCGAGGACTCACAAGTTGATATCACGCTTTCATTGTGACAGGAAAAAGTGAACAACAACAGGAAATATTTCACATGTCTGTGTGTGTGTGTGTGTGTGTGTGTATGTGTGTGTGTGTGTACGGCTTAATTCCTGCTTCTTGACTGTGGCAACTGGAAAAAAACACTTTCACACTTTCAACCTTGAACATCAGCAGTATTAACTGTCGCTGAGTGTTGTCGCTAAATGAAGTGAATTTGAAACAGGAAATGGATGTGTCAGCATTCACTGGCCAGATCAAACCACAACAAAGCACTTCCTGTTTCAACAGGAAATGATGAGAATAAGCACATGAGACACAGAGATGGAGAGACAAGGAGAAATAATACACTAAACAGACTCTCTGCAGGAGAAACCACTGGAGCTGTTTCTCAGTTTGGCACAGGATGTTCTACACTTCCTAATTCCTGTTTCCTGGAGAGTCTGCGGGAGTGATAACTTGCCTCAAACCTGTTGAACTCTCTCTACTGTGCTTCTCACACAGGCAAACATGATAAAGGGTGTAGGAGAAGGGAAAAATATCTAGCTTTTTTAAGTTTAGGGTTGGTTCATGCAAGCATGTAGAACAGCTCACATAGGTTTCTGTTGTAAATGCTGGACTGGATTTTAACCCCAGTGTTTGTGCACTGCATCAATATCTGTATATGTTTACTTTGCTGACTTGACTGAAACTGCAAATCAGTAGAACTATCAAAGAGCTTAACAGATTATACATGAGAGCTTTTTAAATCTGTTGATGTTCGCATCCTGAAGCTTAATGGAGTGAAATGCATTATGAGTGCAGTAGTATACATCATTTAAAAATCAATAGTGATGTCTGGAGAGTGACTTCTCTCCATTTCTGTTTCAACAGCACACTCAGTTTGTCCTAAACTCAGCCAGAGAGAAGAGGGACATGGAGCAGAGACACGCCGCAATCAAGAAAAAGGTCATACATTTAAAATGTTAAACATTTAAAAACAGCACTTTTGGATAAATTCAAGTTCTTAATCAAGATCAAATCCTGTCACAACTAAAGTCTTCCAATCTCTTCCTTGTAATTTCACCAACACACAGTGGCCTGTCTTTCTAAAATATTTCTAGGATGTCTCCTACGACGACTCCATCATGGATTTCAATGCTGACGCTGCTAATGGGATTGCCATGGAGGGATACCTCTATAAGAGAGCCAGCAACGCCTTCAAGACCTGGAGCAGGTACAAGTTTACCCGTGAACTGTTTCACACAGAGCACCTGCACTGTTTCGATGATTTTCTCCCTCCTCTGTTGGTGTCACTAAAATGACTTTTTTGTTTTCTTCCTCCACGCCAGACGCTGGTTTTCAATTCAAAAAAATCAGCTGGTGTATCAGAAGAAATTCAAGGTATATTTTAAAATAAGTCACTATTTTTAAAATGCATTCTACTTAAAAAAGCATGTGAAGCCAAACATAGAGCAGATGGTTTTATTTAAACACAGATGTGCTTGTACACAATAAGCAGACACATACATTGTCTGACCTGCATGTTTTTCCTCTCTGCGTCTCTCTCAGGACCAGCCCACAGTTGTGGTGGAGGACTTGCGTCTTTGCACAGTCAAGCCCAGCACTGAAAATGAGAGACGGTTCTGCTTTGAAGTGGTCTCCCCATCAAAGTGAGTTTGCGTGGGCGAACGTGTTCGTGCGTACGTGTGTTTGAGCGTTGGTGGTGAATGTTCATCAGCGTTGAGAGTGTGGATTAAAGCGTCCTGCAAAGTGGGGCTGTGTGAGAATTTGTCCATGTCTGTGTCTCATGTGCAAAAAAAATGAGGTGGTCACAGTGTGTGTTTGTGCATGTGCGTAGGTGTTGTTTGTTGCAGGCGGACTCAGAAAGGCAGCAGCAAGCATGGATAAGTGCTGTCCAAAACAGCATCGCCTCAGCTTTTCAGGAGCATAGAGAGGACCCACTCAGCCCAGTGAGAATACACACACACACACACACACACACACACACACACATGCACACAATCTTCTATATCTGCATTTTTCTGTGGGAGTTTAATCCGAGGAGATACAGAGGAAGTTGTGTGCCTTTGTGTGTCTCCTCATTCCTGTATTTGTGTGTGTGGTTATCAGAGACAGCGCTGCAGCTCAGTGTCGGTGGGCACTATGGGAGGCGGGGGAGGAGGAGGGGGCGGCGATCAGGAGAACGAGGGCCGCAAGGCGCTGGACGAGGTCCAGGCGATCTCGGGGAACCGGCAGTGCTGCGACTGCGGAGAGCCCGGTCCTGATTGGGCCTCCATCAACCTGGGCATCACACTTTGTATCGTCTGCTCGGGAATACACAGGTACTCACATGTGTATGCGCACACACTCACACATGCACACACTTGGCTTGAAACCTGAGCTTTAATGGTTTTCCTGTGTAACAGGAGCCTGGGAGTCCATTTCTCCAAAGTACGCTCCCTCACTCTTGACTCCTGGGAGCCAGAGCTCATTAAGGTAATTTAACCTTTTAACTACAACAGCTACACAACCTCATTACGGCCTGAACAAAATGTCCCAATGAGGATAGTGACTGTGCAGTGCATTATATCATAGTTTACTTCAAGCAATTACCACTGAAATAAACTAATTTTGTGAAATAAACTAATAATGTGCTTTCTTTAGTTGATGTGTGAATTAGGAAACACAGTAATCAACAGGATCTATGAGGCCCGGATCGATGAGATCACCATCAAGAAACCACATCCCTCCAGTCCCAGGTACAAATAATCAATACTACCCAATGTGCAGATGTTAAAGGGACATTCCACTGATCTTTAGACATGCAGGCATGCTTAGTGGGTACTACTCAGGCTCTTAAAATGGTTGCGAAATGTCTTTTGTGACTCTGGAGCAGATTTCTGAAGATTGAGATGATAACCCCTGGTGATGTCATCAGGGTTATTTCAACATAAAGTCTTCGCTAGTGACGAGGGCAGGGAAGATGTGGACATTTACCAAGAAGGTTCTAATGAAAAGATGCTTCTGGTTGCATTATAAGAAATGTAGGACCCAGCATTTCTTGAGCTTGACACATATCAGAGAGTTAAAGTCAGGATAAGTTAGCCTCTGTTGTTTCAGTTTTGATCGCTCTTATTTTACCATGTCTCTCAGAAATTTCATAACTTTGTGGAAGTAAAACACTAAATGGAAAGAGTACCCCTTTAAGTCAGGAGACTTGTTTATTGGAAATTAAATAAGACATGAAAAAAATTCTGTGGCCTTAATTATAATGATATAATTCCAATGTGCTAATTGTAACAACATCTATCAAAAACCTGGTTTCAGCAGTCAAAGTTACAGCACCAGTCTTAATTTGTATGGCCAGATACAACAATGATTTCATTGCTAAAAGTGACTGATATACTATAATAGGCACGAGCAAGGTAGATGGTCTACCATAGATGGCAAACCACAGGTGTGAGATAGATGCATGGTTGATTTGATTGAAGTACAAATGAAAGGAAAGTGAATTAAGCTTCAGTGACACAGTTGAACCACACAGTTGATTTGGAAAATGATGAATGGGAAATTAAATCTGCAGGAAATAAAATAAATCCTGAAGTAAAAGATTAAATTAATCACATGGGATTTAATTATATACACATTTACATATTATTTTTTGTTCATTTTCTTAATTTAATCATATATTGACATTTATTTATTACTCAACTGCTTTTGGCATTTTACTTATTTGCCTTTATTTTAAGTCATGTTTGTCCACGCTTGTGCCATAAACCTGTCTTTGATGCAACTTATTTTTAAATGACGTAGATTGATACAGCTGTAACAACACTCATTAATCAGCAGAAACACACTCTTCATCTCCTCCTGCTGTTGTATTAATGGCTGCCTGTGCACATCGATTAAAGACTAACTTCTCTGCCGAGTTTTAAAAATGTACCCTCTGCAAAGAACTGTGTGGTTTACAAGTGATTAAATCAGCAGCCTACAACTCTGTTTAGACTTATTTTTTGACTTCCTCTTCTCTCCTCTCTTGTGTCACAGCAGACAGGAAGTGCCACAGGTACATGATACAGATGGTTAACATTGTGACTTAAGTGTCCGGAAACCTGTTGTGAGGCTGCATGCTTTCTGCGGCATGAGTTTTCAGTCTTGTCATACATCATTTGATTATTTTAGCATCATATTCCTTTTTGAAATATTGCCTTTTTTGCTGTGTTTATGTTTTTATTTTTTAGTCACATATTAACAGCTGATAAACATTCACTTAAATATGTTTTAAGCTCTAGAACGCTTACATTCCTGCTGTAATAAAAGAGTAGAGAAAGGAGACACTAAGCCCTAAATAGACCTCTTGTTAACTGGATTTATTACTTAATTAAAAGACACTCAGTTCCTGGGCGAGACATGTGTTAAGCATTCTTGTTTCACAGCTGCACAAGCAAGTTGTGAAGTCAAACTGAGAGCAAGTGAAGCCAGAGACATAAAGGCAAACAAAGTGCTGCACGCAGGCTTCTTTTGTTTTCTACACTGTCTCATTTCATGATGGTTTTCTGGAGGAATATGGATTCACCACATCTCAGTCTTTCTCTCTATCTAACCTCTATCATTTCTGCCCCCCAGAGGAGACAAGGAGTCGTGGATTCGATCGAAGTACGTTGAAAAGAAGTTCATCCAAAAGCTGCCCGAGACCGGCCGGAACCCCCCGCTGAGGAGATCCAGCGCCAGGAGGAACCGGGCAACCACACAGGAACGGACCGTACAGCGGCCGCCGCTCAAACCCAAACCGAGCCGAGCCACTTTGCCTCGGGTCACAGGTAAACCCTGAGAGACAGGAAGCAGAGTGGACAAAGGTCAAATAACTCGCTTACTCCTGCTGATGTAAACAAAACAGAAACACACACTCATGCAATCCCCAAAACTGGTGATCCAGCAGAAGTTGATAATCCTAAGGACCTGCTCTGCTGTATTTATGTGTGTGTGAGCTGTTGCTGTGGCAGTCAGCAGGATAAACCAGTAATCATGGTTCTCACACACACACACACACTCTCTCTCTCTTTCCTCAGGGCTGAGCCCCAGTGACCTTCAAAAGAACAATACAAGCTTTTACAAAGGTAAGATAAAACACACACACACACAAACACACACACTGATTTACACCTACAATGCACATATGCACAATGTCCTTAACGTGGACCTTTAAACTAAAACACCACATTACACAGATTAAATCAAGTCTCAAAAAGAGGAAAAAATGCAAATATGTGTAAACACTTCACTTTCTCTTTGATAAAAAAAGACAGATGAACTCTCTGCTCTCTCTCAGATATGGACGAGGAAGAAGAGGATCTGAGCGGACTTCACCCCGGAGCGCTGTTGTACCGATCGGCGGCCCTGCAGAACTTCCCCGTCATGGCTGACGCTCTGGCTCACGGAGCCGACGTTAACTGGGTCAATGTGGCCGAGGACTCCAGCACGCCGCTGATACAAGCTGTCTCAGCGGTGAGGAGACCAGATTCCCCTCAAGTATTATAGGAATGTTCATGGTTTTCAGAGGATGAATCCCAAGCACTTCAGTGACCCCCTGACTTTTCCTCTAGCACCACCTACAGGCCAATACTTGAGTAACATTTTGGTGCATAAAAACCTATTGAAGAAACAAATCTGTCACATTTGTTGTGAATATTTAATGTCCCCAGAGGATAAATCCTACTAACGTTGGCTACCACCTACATTTCCACTAAGACACAAGCAAAACCAAAGACTTACTATGAAATTTACTGAAGACGTCATGCCCTTGAAAGGATTAATGCTTTCCTGTTGCACCACCCACCAATCAAAAAACACTTTGCACCAAAAATATCTCATAATTGACTTGAAATTATCTGAGCACATTCATACAACTGTGGGGATAAACCCTTAGGATAACTGAGGCTTATAACTGCTGCTGCTTTAAGAATAACAAACCTGTTGTGTTCGTACCAGAACGCCCTGGCAGCCTGCGAGTTCCTGCTGCAGAACGGTGCCAACGTCAACCAGGCCGACAGCAACGGGAGAGGACCGCTGCACCACGCCACCATCTTTGGTCACACTGGGTAAGACACACTGTCACACACACAAGTCCCATTTCCCATTGAAAGATTGCCAGCATACTTCATTAGAAGAGGCTCTTCAGATGCAGAGAGAATTTATTCCATGTGGAAAAATGTGACAAAAAGCGACCAATCAGATCCCTAACAGCAAGAAAAATGAAAAAAAGATGCACAACAGACTGCAATACACCTCAACTACTACAAATAAAATGTTTAGCTAATAAACTCAGACACTGACACAGGTTGAATGCAGGTGCAGACAAATAAACAGATTACTTTATATACACACACAAAATCTATTTAAGCCTCCAGGCTCTGTGCCCAAAGCCATTAACAGAAGTAAATAGATTCACCCTGTTTGCCCAACTGACTTTTCTGTGTTGTGTAAAATGGGAAGTCTCAGCAAGTGATGAATTGAAATGAAATAGAGGAAGCTCCTATAGCTGGGATCACTAATCACTAAGACTTTTAGTGGCTTGATTTTTGGATGTATTTTATCTTAAAGCAGCAGAGGGCTGTGTGCAGGTGACAGGATTTATGCTGTAGGTAGTGTTTTAGTTCAAAGCTGAGTCCATTGTAGCTTTACAGCAGCATTTCCACTAAGTAATCTTCGCCAAAAGAACGTGACTGTTTGTTTGGCAAACAATTTTGAAAGGAAGAAAATGTAGATAACACGCAGCCCAGTGTTTCACTGCTTATCAGGAAGTTGAGACTGAATCTAGCTCTAATCTGCTCTGGCCCGGGTCAGATTGCAGCGGTGCTCGAGTCTGGAACATTATTTGTCATAACAGAGCATTCAAGAATAAGATACTGTATATAATATAGAGAGAGTGAGACAAATTTATCTGAGATTGTAGATTATTTGAACGATTCAGCGTCTCTTTTTGACCAAATAAGTCCACTAAGTAAAAAACCTTGAGAGCGTTTGTGCTTTCCTGTTTGCATTTCTACCCCGTCTGCAGAACTGTGACAAATAGTCTGATAGAGAATTTAAAAAGTTGGAAATTGATCTCTTTCCCAGGTTGGTTTGTCTCTTCTTGAAGCGAGGTGCAGACTACAACGCCAGAGACAAGAACCAGAAAGACCCCATCACCATCGCCGTGGACAACGCCAACGCCGACATCGTCACTCTGTGAGTGTTTGAGCTAAGAGACATAACAGTGACGCATACACAGAGAGAGACTCCTCTAACCGGTCTCCTCTCTTTCAGGCTGCGGATCGCCAAAATGAACAAGGAGATGCGGGAGATGGACGGAGCATTTGGCCAATCAGGTCACTCAGGGGGGCAGCAGGGATCTGGGGGGATACTGGGTGGGACTGGAGGTGGGCTGGCCCACACCAGGAAGAGCCTCCAGGCCATAAAGAACCATATAAGTGGCTGGGCTCTGGGGGGGCAGAACGATTAGTGGAGGCTCAGCCCTGGAATGGGCTGTAAGCTGAAAGGAAAAAGGAAACAATTTCAACATGTTCTTGTCAAGTTGTAAGACATTATCCTGACCTTCTACATGCACCATTCAAGGACAGAAAAAAAAAGAAAATTTCCTTCATTGAGAAAGCATAAAATCCAGTTCTTGTGAACCAAGAAAGAGCCAGAACACAGGGTACGACAGTATCTTAACTAAAACAGAAATGAAAACAGATTTACTGATCAGCAAAGACAGGAAAATGTCTTGTGAAAAGAATGGATGCTATGTGAAACATGCACTTTGAGCTACAAACGCACATCATCCTGCACTTTGAAACCCACAAAATCTCCAAATACCTTGTCAATAGAGAGCTCCTCATGTGGGTGTTTCCAATGTTTCGCTGTTGTGTAGCTGAGGTTTAAGAAAATGTGTATATATCTCTCTGATGTTGTATATCTGCTGTGTTTTTATATACACACTGTACAGCGTGCAGACTGTTTTTATTGTGTATCTCGATGTGTGTTGGGCTGTTATTTTCAGTCCTGTTATGTAAGCTCAATTCAACGTTGGGTTTGGTTCTCAAGGACAATTTCCCTCCCGCTATTCTGTGAATAGTGACGCTTTTTACACTGTTTTATATTTATCTGATTTCCAAGAGCTCAGTGGTGTAGCCCTTGAGCTTAAGGTTAACAGTGGGTTGTGTTTGCATCATTTGGCTCCTTTTCAAGCTGCGAAGACCATTCTTTCATGATCGCCCTCGAGTCAGCACCGAGGCTTTTGTCAAGTGTAAACTATTCGGTTTTTCGCTCATGAAGGAATGGAAGTCGTGATGCTTTTTGTCTGCTTGAAACAACTGCTGGTCAGTATTTGACGTGCTGTGCTTTATCATTGTGTGTCTTTGTCGTGTGCACTCATGTCTGCCCGCTGAGATGTCCGGCTGGTCTCAACTGCTTGCGCAGTGTGCCACCTACTGAAAACTAAGAGGTAAAGTGCATGTGCATGCCCTCATCTGTGTTTATTTGTTCAGTTGCATGCTTCTTGCTCTAGGGCTACGACTCTAAATGTGTGCAGGAAATAGCTGGTGGAGTTTAAGTTCATTAAAATTGAACATGTCCCCTTCAAAATTACGTAGCTTTTGATGACAGATGTTATGGTTCAAACACAGCTGCGCCTCATTAAAACAGAGGATGTGCTCAGACAGAGAGGGACATTAAAACCAGAAAAGACAGCATTTGACAATGGATTCTAAAACGTAACAGCTTTAAAGTTTGTACTAATCTTAAACAATGTCAGGCTTTAAGGCTCATGTCTTCTTCTGTGGTCTTTTTTCCAGGTGATGAAACCTACCAGGACATCTTCAGAGACTTTTCACACATGGCCTCAAACAACCCCGAGAAGCTCAAACGCCGCAGCGCAGACCCCAAATCCTAACCTGCCCCCTCCTCGACCTGCTGTACAACGCCACATTTCACACCTCAGCCGGACATACTTGCAGAACACACTTAGAAAACATGCTAGGATTCATCACACACACACACACACTTTCCCTGGCTACCTGCCACATGTTCAGTCATAGCTCAGCTGGTGTTGACTTCAGAGGGGTGAACTCTCCGAACAGTGAATTCTTTGTGGCGAACACGTCAGAGCAGAACAATTGTGTCCAAGTGGAAACACTGGAACAGCTTTATGAGACCAGCATGAGGTGTCTTTATGTCTAGCAGAGGGTAACACCATCGCTCTGCCAAGATTTCCTAATTAAATCCAGTAAATCTATTGTTTTTTGTTGTTTTTTTTACTAAAAAGAGCTGTGTTTTTATGTTCCTCTGCCATTTGTTGACTCGTTACATGAAAATAAAGTGAAGATGTTTGTTGGAAATGGTCATAATTGTAGCAAAAAGTGAAATTTTATGTCTTCTGTCTTTCACTGAAAACTAATGTACGCAGATTTTTACTTTTTTGGAACATTTTTAGACACGGTTCATGTCTGTTTTGTTAAACTATGTCAGGTACTATAGATTTGTATCATGATCAAATAAAACGCAGTACAAAACTTACTGTGAAGTGTGCTTAAGTGTCAAAGTTTTAAACTTTACAAAGTCCTGGATCATGTTCAAACTGGTGCAGTCATATGTTTTGATGTCAAGTGTCCAGCAGAGGGAGCCATCATTTTGTGATGGGGCTTTTAGCTAATATGTTAAAGACTGAGAGACAAAAACTACTAAAGGTAAATACATTAAAACAAAAATACAAAGTTTTTTAATCAAAGTTGAGTACAAAATATCACATTTTAACAACAGTGACTGCAGGAAGTCTGAGTGGCACGTTTAAGACTAGAGGGTAACAGCTTTGAATCACTGCCATGAAAATTATTTCTGGTTAAGATGAATGTTTTTCACCTCTTAACAATTACTGAAGTTCCAGTGTTCAGTAGCTGCCAACAGGATGCAGTGTCATACTTGGTCAAACACGTTTTGCACTGCAAGGACCCTGAAATCAGTCCACGCCAGCAACCAGCAGGTCACAGTGACCCGGTCATGTCCTGCCCGCAAAACTTGTGTTCATTCAGCTGTTCTCAAGGCCAAACATCTGTGGTTTACAAAGGCAGTCTTGGTTTATGGTTTACAACAGTACAAAGTGATTGTGTACTATCATGTATCATTAGAAAATGCACTTTTGAATTAACAATCTTCTTGTTTTCCTGCCCAGTGCTTTAATGCACCGATGGGAAGAGACAACTCCTGAGGCTGAGAGGGAGAACAGCTCTTGTCTGCAGCTCTTTTAGAGCCACTGCTGTGCCCATAACAAATCAGTGTTAACATTCAGCAACACTGAGTGGTGCTGCTAATTATTTAGAAAATGGGTTTCTTCAATCCATAAATCTTCAATTACACAGTAGTGTAAAGATTAACAATCATCAGGAGGGCTCAGTGAAACACTGCAGTCAAACTGCCCACAGCTCTTCACACACACAGTACTGATAAACATCATGTGTGCTTCATTAAAAGAAGAAATTAAATGAGGATAGTGAAGATTTAAGATTAATCAAATGAGTGCAACATGTATAAAATATGATCTACAAATATGGTCTTACAGCAGCTTTGTCAAGATTCACTTTTCACATTCACATGAAAATAAAACAGTTCCTTCTCAGTTTCTTCGGTCAAGTATGCTGAATGTGCAAACTCAATCTACATCCCACTGGTCATGTAAATCAACCACACATCTGTAAGTTGTCTTGTAGGCAGAAGGTAGTGGATTAAACATTAAACTGAGGTTACGATGTGTAACAGAGTGGGCAACTCATCAGCCCCTTTCTGCTGTCAGAGTTTTCACAGTGAGTTTCGCTTTGGGTCTGATTCTTTGAGGTATAATGCAAACACAGTCTTCACAGTCTTCAGGTACACCCTGCTGTTACACTGGCTGCTCTGAAGAGCACTAACAAGGCTCCTGAACCTCTTAACTTACACAGTCTTGAGGCTAATCCAGCCAGATCACTGAGCTCTTCCTCCGTGACCCGTGTCAGGAGGCGAACTATTGATCTGTTCCAACTCTGGATGTAAACTCTTGTCTTTGTCTTCATGGGAATGTCTCTGAGGAGCCGGTGGATCTGTGCAGGAGAAGTAGTGAGGAAGCGTGGCCATGGTCAACGTGCCAAGAACGATAAAACCGCCCGCTACCATGAAGGAGGCGATGTAGTTGCCTGTGACATCCTTGAGCAACCCTGAGGAGAAAAAGACAGGAAAAACATGATTATATTAAAACACAGAGCATATTAATAAAAAAATATTGTGGGGTGACGAACAAATAGAACTGATAAAAACTATGAAGAACTTAAATAAATTAAAAACTTAAATGCTATACAATAAAAACACATGTGGAGTCATTACAGTGACATTTTGATTCCATTAAAGGCAGAGGGGAAATAAGCTTATCTTTTTTCTGAGAGTTAGATGAGAGCATTGATACCGCACTCATGTCTGTACGCTAAATATGAAGCTACAGCTAGCAGCGAGTTAGCTTAGCTAAGCATAAACTCACTAATTAACATGTTCTATCTTCTTCTGTACTTACTTACTTACTTACTTACTAAACAGTGTAAAACAACATGTGATATACAAAAGAAATGGGGTACACATGACAGTGATTCTCATCAATGAACATTTGTGAAAACTTCTCAGCTTCCAAAGGGGGGCATGGCAGAAAATTAATTTTTGAACCCCAGACTTCACTGCCCACCCCCAAGTACTTCCCACTAGAGAAATAGTTCCTAGAGAAACTGCTAACAGTGTGTTTTGTGAATTATCCACAGTAACAGGTTATTAACCTACTACATGCTAATGGGAACGGTGTGAGTAATCCTGGGAGCGAGGGCCAGAAACAACAGAGGAAGGGGTAAGAGAAATGGCTGACGCTGTTTACTCCAATTAATGTTTGACTACTTTTAGCTTCAGTGTGTTAACTTGTGTTTATGGACTGATTTAGGTCACTTTACATAACATGGAACAAGGTGACATAACCTACATTGGGAGATAATACACTGCACAACTAACATTTGAGACCCAACAACACTTAACCGCTCTAGATCTATCTCAGTCGGTTTCTTCAGTGTGTTCTTACCTGACAGAGGCGTCCCCAGCAGTCCCGCACCGCTCTCGATGAGCTGCAGCAGCCCGAGGGCCCCCATCATGCGCTCCACGCCCACGATCATAGGCACCACCGCGAAAACCAAAGAGGTCAAAGCCCCGGAGCAGAAGCCGTAGAAGAGACTGATCATCATCAGCGCGACGTACGAACCGGACAAGGAGCTCACAGGCAGCAGCATGATGAACACTCCCGCCAGCGTCGTCCACAAGCTCAGTAAATGGAGCAGCCGGAAGTGTCCCAGGTCCGAGAACCAGCCTGATGCCACGCGGCCCAAAATGTCTGTAGCGCCGGCAGCTGACATGACGAAAGCGGCTTGGTACTCTGAGAAGCCAGCTTGGCGGCTGTGGGCCACCAGGTGGAAATATGGAACAAAGTAGCCGACGTTAAGAAGAGTGACGGCCAAGGTGTAGGTGAGATAAGGCCTCTCAAAGAGCAGCGGCAGCTCCAGGTAGGAGGAGACTCGTCGCAGCACCGAAGCACACGATGACCTGCTCCCTGGATTCACCTGAGGGAGGGGGGTGAGCTTCATATTTAGCATCCTGTCTGTTCATGATCAAACTATAAACCCTGAGTGGACAGCACAGTCTCACCTTTTCTGGGGCTTTGGAGTGTCGTCGTGGACGGATGAGAGCCCCGCAGGGCACGATGTTGAGGCTGAGGCCCCCCAGAATCAGCAGGGCCCCTCGCCAGGCGTACGTCTCCACCAGAAACTGGAAGAGAGGGTTGAAGGCAAAGGAGGAAAGGCCGATGCTGGAGAACCCCAGTCCCAACGCCAGGGTGCGGCGCCGCGTGAAGTTAGCCATGACGGTGGCCACCATGGGAGTGAAGACCAACCCCCAGCCCAAACCTGAAGGAGAGGGGAGGGAGGGTACACTGTGAGAGGTCAGTTTGTTGACCTGCAGTTAACAGGTAACAAGGTAAACAAAGATGACCTGCCCTGAGAAGCAAGTTAAGTGGGGGATGTTTTCTAATCCAGGAAGAGGATCTAAACCTGTTCTTTTGATTGTTGTTGTAAGGTTTTCAGATATACATCACCTGAAATGACGCCCATAGTGAGGTAGAGATGAACGAGGCAGGTGGCCTGTGAGGCAAGTATGAGGCCGAGTCCAGCGAGAAAGCCCCCTGTCATCACCACCACCCTGGCATCATACGCATTACACAGCGCTGCACCCAGAGGACCTGCAAAATAAACACACCCAGGTGTCTCATACAGTCAGGCAACAGTGAGGCAACATGTGAAAACACTCTTTATGCTTTTTTGTGTGTTCTTTATACTAACCTCTTGTCTTGCAAAACCAAGGACTGCTGACGCTCTCAGTGAGTAAACAGCTGTTAATGCTAACGTTGGCTATTGATAGCTAACAATAACAAAAATGTACATATATCACCGTTAATGTAATCTTCATTTTAATCTGTAACGTACAGTTTTCCCCATTTGTTTCACCTTAATTATCTTTTAAAGTTATCAAAACCTCACATATATTCTGTATCAGTTTGTTTCAGTTCTTTAATGAAGGTAAATTAAGTTTACACTGAGTGAAACAGTCAAACACAAAACTATGTCTCTTTTTTTTTTTATACATAAACGATATAAAATTCAGCCTGACATATTCAGTATCTTTGGAAGCTTTGGGATGTCAACTAAAATTTTGACTTTGTAATAAGTGCCCCAATAAACAATAAGAGGACATCATCCTGCTTATATTAGATTCTTTGTTTAAAAAAAATAAAAAACCCACAATAAGTGTTGATGAAAATAACTTTTAGCTGCATGATTACAAACAGCACATTCATACTTAGATCTTAGGGACTCACTGAAGAACTGCTGTGCTGCCAGGCCTGTTGAAGAGATCCAGGAGATGGCCTGAGCGCTCTCCTCAAAGTACTGGACAAACTCCACAAAGAAGATCCCCAAGCTCCGCATCAGGCCAAACACGAGGCTCGTGCTGACGAACAGGGCGCCGACCAGCACCCAGCCCCAGCCTCCATCCGGGCCCTCGGCTTCATCGCTCTGGCTCTCTGCTTTGGGCTTGTGGTTGGTCATGTCTGAAGATGAGAGTCCATAAAAAAAATTAAAATGCAAGTCAGCGTATCAGCAGAGAGTAGGAGAAAAAGGAAGTGCCACGGACAGGGAGATATAAGCCTCAGGAAATGGAAGTGATAGCTCCCTCATCTCCTTCACCAACAGTGCAGAACATGTCTCAGGATCCTCTGTGCGGTCGTTTATAGCCATAATCATTAACTTCCCACAGGCCAATAAATTCCCTGGTTGTGCCATCTAAGTGTGACGAGGCTGCTTAACAAGTTGGCCTTCATTTGACAACAAGATATAGGTGAGAGGTGAATTCTGACCACATCAAAAAGTCCACTCAGTCAACTCTCACTGCTTTACTGAATGAACAGTAGTCTGCAGGCAGCAATGCAGCAGTGTTTAACGCTCTAATACGACTGTTTGCAACTTAACCTATGATCAGAACAGTGTTGCTGTGCACATACAACCTACTGTCCAAATAACATCTGTCTCTTTCAGCATCTGGTGAAAGGTTGACACTATTTAGATGTTTATGAAGGTCTGTTACAAGGTCTGTTGCACCTTCATATGTTTCATGTACGATGTCTGACCCTGACTAAGTGTTAAAGTACACTGTCAGAGGGTTATTAATAATCAAAGTGAGAAATTTGATGCTGCTGTTCTCAAAAACTAACTTTTAAAATACAACTGCAGGGCTTCCCTCCTATCATAATAAGAAATACACTGTAAATACACTGAAATAAAACAGTAACCTTCAAGGAAGAAGAGCAGACAAGCTATTTCCAACAGAAAAATCCAATATATTTGGCGTGGTGATCACTTGGGCAGGCATTTGAAATAATAATAAGACTAAATGCATCAGGTTCTGGGTGTTGACTCTGTTGACACCCAGATTTTTATGCTAATAAAAGAGAAATTTTATGCAGAGCTCAAGCTTCCATTCACTCACACACACATATCAGATACTTGAACTCACAGCTGGTTTCTACTGCATTTAAAAATCATAAGAGCACAGCTTTGAGCTTCATCACATTGTTACTCATTTCTGAGAAACAAGTATTCTTCAAGCGCATCTCCTGCTGCTGACAGTAACAAGCTGGTCACAGCCCTGTAAAGAAATGCAGCTCCAGCAGGAAACACAAAAAACAAACAGCACTGAAGTTCCTCTTCAGGGTTGGTTGTCTGGTTGTTGTTTCAGTTAGCAGTCAGCTGCTGTGTGATTCATCAGCTCACCAACATAAAAAGAAAGTCAACGCTGTCATGTGCTCTCAACATATTCAGCTTTTTGAAAAGTTTTCCCAACATGAATATATGGTTTCATTTGTCCTGCTGTGACTTTCTGTCAACTATAGTCAACTGTTTGACAGAAAATACTACATATTGTATGTGTGAACACTTCTTAAGTTCACTTTTTATTACTGTGCATACTGTTACAACTCAACTATGTAAAATCAGACAGTAATTCAGATTAAATGTCATTCCTAAACTAATACCTCTCGTTTTACTTGGATAAACAGGGATTTGCAGCTGACACACTCTCCAACACACGTAACAGTTTGCTTTATACAATACACTGCCTCAGCTGAATTAAAAAACAAAAAAACAATGTGTTTTAAAATAATCGTTTGCTAAAGTCAAATCATAAACATGTACTGATTCCACGTCCAACAACAGGATGAACACACGCACCTGCAAACACCTGCTGTTCAGTCAGCCTCACTCATGTTAAATATGCAGTTAACCAATGAAGTCATGAACAGGCAGAGAGTCGTGGACGCGCACTGGAAGCTGTGCACTTGGCCTCTCCAGTAAGAAGAACTCCACGTAAATGACGTAGGCTGCACACTGCGCTTGCGCACTGGATGTTAACCGCAGCTGTACCTCGATACAAAAAACCACCACGTCCGGAAATATGTAAACATATTTTGGACGATACCATTATCGTGCTAATGTGTTTCAGAATATTAAAAAAAAAATCATTTGAAAATCTTGCTGACAAGGTGCTACAGCGGAATGAGTGAAAAATTAACCGTTTCATAACCCGTAAAACCTTTGACACTGAGCAAACCGTGACTTAGATACAGCTGTGTTTATCTGAAAAAAACGTCTGGACAGTGATGATAACGCACGTCCATGACCATATACAGCACTTTTAACGGTCCTCAACCGGCGACAAGCGTCCCCTCTGCTAGTTTTAACTCGACACTACTCACCCTCCTCACCCTCGGCTCGGTGTGTCAGCTTTCCCCGGGGTAGCTCATGGTCCACAGTCCCTCAGGTTCACTGTGGTAAACAACAAAATGAGCTTCAGGAGCTACAGCCACTGTCTGCACGTGCAGCACAGAAGTTCAACAGCTCCCACGGGGCGCGTCCACAGGCTTCACGGGGACGCGCGCACATACTTGTAAGGATAATAATGCGAAAAATTTCTAATCTCTAAAGGCCTTTACCCGCATTATATGGTTGCCTATAAATACCAGTTATTTTATCGCATTGAAAATGTGATTTCTCCTCCTATATATCAATATTAATATACAAACTCTGTGTGTCACTGTGCTAAAAGTCCTTTAATATACCAACATGTTTAACTTCAACCTTTCTGACCCAAGATAATGTTTCAGATAAACATAGGTTATACATCTGAAATTTTCAATGGGCAACTTATCACAATGAAGGACATAGAAATAGACATTAATAAAGTTGCTTACAAATTAATTTCATTAATGCATACTTTTATGATACAATTAGCTATTAATCAATGGAATGCTTTAATACTATTTCTGTGATACGTATGGTCCTTCATACAAAACACTCACTTGTATGTTACAGTTTTGCAGTACATTTTTAAGTAGAACAAAACAAAACAGAAATTAACACTAAATATAAAGAATATCTTTGAGAAATGCCATATGTGTAGTATCGCAGGACGTAAATCTACTGAGAGTAGTAAAACTGCTGTTTATGATACATGTTTAAACAGAACTGAGTCTTAAATATGAAAATAAACTGATGATTGACAAGCTCAAATTCTCCTTACTTGTTCGTTCTGCAGCTTCGCATCAGCAGTTTGAGTTTGCACAGGTGCCGTGTAGCTGTTGAAACGAGAAGCAGCTCTTTCCAAGGTGTGTTAATTGTCACATGACCACAGAACATGAACACGATCTCATCCAGGTTGTGGTTTCTAAGAAGGGTTGAATAAGCTGGACTTGAAGATACTTGAAGACTTTTTACTTCTCATCCAAGAGGTTTCTTCTTCTCCTTCTTCTTCTGTTGGATGAGAGGTGAAATATCTGCAGGTGTTAAAGAAAACAGCAGAGAGACTGGAGGTAGAGAATAATGGAACATTCAGGAGACTGACACTAGATGGAGGCAACCACAAGGTCTCAAATGACTGTGACTGCTGATGCACTGCCTGCAAGAGGAATTCTTTGTTCTCCACACACACACACACACAGAGTTACAACTGTCTGATTGCCTGCATGGCCACAGTATGCTGGATAGTGAATCTGATTTTTCACATTTTCCATGTCATATTCATGTCCTCTTTTCTGACAAAGTCTCTGTGACTTTTCTGAACTGGTTTGAGGGGAGACTCCTGTACAATTGGCCTAGAATTGATGCAGAGGAGAAAAACTACATGTTACAGCCTTCTTTTCTTTTAAGTAGAGGTGGAGGGGGGTGAAGGTTGGAAAGTCCCGTCAAACTTCCAACGTTTGTCTGCTGAGTGTGGACAATGAGCCCCACTAGCCACAACTCATCAGGGAGCAGGAAGCCTGAAATGACAGAGGGTGGGAGAGTTCAGCAGGAGTCTGCCTCCCCTCCCTCCCCCCTGTCTCCCCCTTCCACGGTCACCCCTTCACCTTCAGGAAGCACCAGCCGGCGCGCACACGTGTTGAAGGCTGGTAGCTGGTGTGTTGTACCGAGTATTAGGACCCTGGAGGAAGCAGGTGCCCTCGGCCTCATTGTTTCCACACCAGCGCCAAGAAAAAAAACAAAACAAAATGTAGAAAATGGCGGGACAGAAGACGTGATTCATGGGTAGAAAGAGTGTGTTAATGAGAGGAAGGAAGTTCAGGGAGGAGAAAGGCTAAAGGAGGGAAATGTGGCAGAGAGAGCTCTGTTTATGTTGCCACAAGAGCAGTCTGCTCAGCAATTTGGGATTTTCTCAAATATACTTTGAAAATCTCGTGAAACTAGTGACTTGTTTCTGGATATTCACTTGTTTTTCCATCATATATAACATTACATATGTCAGAGTGTGATAAATAAATGAAACACCAAACACCAAAAGTCCAATTAATATAAAAATGATTTAATTTAACTTGTAAAAAACCATCTTTGTCCAGCAAATGAACTCAAACACATACAAATTTAACATAACTAATTATCCAATTGCTTACAGTCATCTCATTTTAATTTCTCATGTCAGAAAACAATATATCATTTAATTGTTATACTTTATATTCACTACAAGACAGCTAAGTCCTTTGCCTGCTTGGACCATAAAAGCAGATATCACTGCATATTAAGAACACACAGGCCCCAGGCCTCAAGGTTAAGATAAATCTGAGTTAAATACATGTTTAAGAAGAAAACTTCAGTATCTTAACACTAATTAAGTGCTTCCCCAGGCTTCAAACCAGTGTTTATTTACTCCAAAAACTTCAAAATTCACCCCCTTCTCCTTCATAAAACTTGCTTTATCTTTCTTTCAAACAGCTCACATACTCACAATTCTTCAAAATTCACTGTACACACGACCCTCAAATCAAAATCTTTCTTTCCGTATCTCGTTCCCCTCTCTCTATCCCTTCACAAACCTTCAAAAACACTTCTATTAACATCATCTCCATCTCAGAAAAGCCAACCAGGATTCCTAATTAATCTCTAAGATTCATGTGAATAATGCTGAAGTGTTTTATATTATCTCCAAACTCAAAACCTTGTCCAACAACATGCTGATATAATCCATTTTAACTTTACACATGAAGTTCAACCAATTAAAATTTATAAATTACCACATCATATTTAAAAGTATGTGCCTTCAGTTTTATATTGCTGAACCTCACTGAATCAGAGGCAAATCACAAGTTAATTCATTCACCAAATTTCACATTTTGTAACAAATTTCGATATTATTCAGATGTTATTCTGTTTGTCATGATTAATGAGTGGCAGGCCATCCTCTTCAGCAGGCCTGCAGTAGAGGCTGATAGGGCTCCGTCAGGACCTTGTAGCGGATCTTGGTGTTGGTGACGGCCCCGTGTTTCTGGCGCAGGTGAAGACGCAGCTGGCTCTTGTGGCGGAAGTGTAGGTCACACTTCTCGCACTGAGGAACAAGGAGGAATCAGCAGATTAGAAAGCAGGGTCATGACAGGACAGAGTTACATGTTGATTGGTCAAACAGGCAGCGCTCTGACTCACAGTGTAAGGCTTCTCTCCAGTGTGAATGCGCAGGTGGCTCTTCAGAGTCTGCAAGTGACGGAAGCGGGTGCCACAGGTGTGGCAGGGGTAGGGCTTCTCACCTGTGTGGATCAGGACGTGGGCCCTGAGGTGGGCAACCTATGGAGGATTGACAAATTGAACAAATTACTTAAAGAACCAGACAACAACCCTCAAATAAAACTGTGGTGTCAGGTATGATGTGTTTCTTGCAAAAGGTTACATATGATACATAATATATTCAATATATGATAAACGATACGATTCAAAGTGGCACATTCTGTAGCAAATCACAACCACAAAATATACAATTACATTTTTATTGAAATAATGACCAGATACACTCTGGATCAGGTCCCTCAAATGTCAAACTGGGTTTGAAACTAACTCTGTCTGACATTTATTTGTGCTTAAAGGCACCTACAGGTATTTTTATCTGTCTTTTATAGGATATTACTATAAAATAACCTCAAGTGCTCACGCAGAGCTCACCCTCACCTGAACAAATCTTGCGCCGCAGGTGTCACAGCGGTAAGGTTTCTCTCCCGAGTGGATGCGGGAATGAGTCTTAAGGTTGGCCGGTCGGTTGAACTGGGCGCCGCACACGTTACAGCGGTACGGCTTGTCACCTGCCACGGCAAAGGTCATTGTTAAATGTGTTGGTTGGTAAAACAAAAAGAGAGAAAGATAGAAAGAGTGATTTTTATAGCCTCACCTGAGCAGGTGGTCTTCGTTCCTTGAGGATTTCCAGAATAACAGTAGGGCACATAGTAGTTCTCACGCTTGATTGCATGTTGGTTGTGATGGGCGGCTTCTGGATCAGTGGGGTCCAGTTTTGGGAAAATGGTGCAGGTTGAAACTGCAGAGGAGCATAAACATATATTTACATATTTAATACACTAAAACTATCTAAGGAATAATGTGTTTACCAACTGTTTTGCTATTTAAAAGTGTTCTGGCTTATACCTGCTCTTTCCTTGTGAGTGGGGGGATCCACAGAGGGGGGTGGCCCGAGGGGAGGGGCTCGGCCAGAACCCTCGTAGCAGGAGGCCTGCCCCTGTCTGATGGAGAGAGGTTCATAAATGTGGATTTGCAAACACACGTCCTGTTTTTATTTCTCCTCTAACAGCTCATAATTCTCATTATTCCAGTTTAAACAAGCCTCCTACCTACCTATCAATCTGACCAGGCACTTCTCCAGACCACGCCTCTGCTGGGGTTTTGGGCGTCAAGCCCATCCTCTCCACGATGGGTGATGCTTGACTTTGGGGTTCCTCCATCTCCTCTTCCTTCACTGTGGTCGCAGCACAGAGAGGGTTGAGGACAATGTACTTGTATTTTTTCCAGTTGCAGGCCTTTGGGTCTGGTGTGGCTTTGGTATCACTCTGGAAAAATAAACAAAACACATTTCGTTACTTAAATTTCCCTGTAAAACAATCACATTTTGAGACAGAATCTTCCCAATTTTCCCAAAACTTACCACAAGGTTTTTGTTGCAGGTGTTGGACTCGGCTGGAGAGCTCGGTTGGCAGCTGGAGCGGGCGGGGCTGTCTGGAGACGGGGTCGGACTGCTCATGAGGGGCGACTCAGGCTCTCCTTTCAGCTGCTTTGACCTGGGCTGGCAGGACGGGAAAGCCCCTTGCTTTTGAGAGCCCCCACCCTCTGCAGGGACCCTGCAGGAGAAACAAAGGAAGTGCCGTAATGAGCTAAACCTGTCAATGGACAAAGGCAACACAAACACAAAACACCGGCAGACACACTTGTTGCACTCTTAAAACCCACCCTCACACATATTGATATACTATACTTGCCAAGATCAACTTATGAATGAATCAGTTCTCTCACCTTGTTGCCCCTGGCGTTGGTCCTGGATGAGGCAGGTCTCCTACTTTGGGGGCTACAGAGGCTACAGACACACCGGAGTCCAGCTCCAATCGTAGGTGTCTTGCACTCATGTTCTCCCTGCTTAAAAAAAAAGAATCACCCAAGTCAAAAACACACAAGATTAAGCATTAACATCAACCCAATCCAGTTCTTTCCAGTGCCTCACCAGTGCAGGTGCATGAAATCCCTGCAGGTCTCAGCCACGTGGTCCATCTGCAGGTAGGTTGCGACGGCGAGCACCCCTGGGACGGTGCTGGGTGTCAGAGGGAGACGGGAGGTGTACATGAAGTCGAGCAGCAGGGAGACGCTGGACGGGTCCAAGGTGTTTGGGAGAGACACGGTCATGAGCTGATCCCCACCACCACCGCTGCCAACGCCGCCACCACGCCCCTGAAGCAGCACACGGCGGGAGTACAGCGAGTAGAAGAACCCACTGAGAGGAGAGAGAGGAAGACAGAAATATTTTAGGTGAGAGCTGGATGAACTGCTGAGCTTTTGAAAAGGGAAATAAAACAGAAACTGAGAGAGATAAGAAGACAATTGGTGTCCCAAGTGGAAAGCAGGAAAAAGTGACTGAAAAGAAGCAGGAACTGACAATACAAAATTAGAAGGACAAACAACTACTGTGAGTCAACCGGCGGCAGGGAGGAAAGATATAACATCACAGAGGAATGTGTCATGAAGGGAAAACACTGTTCATTTCAGCCAAACTCATCAGCCACAGCTGCACCAATCAGAGAGAGCTTTCAAGCCTCCTGCACGGCATTAAGAACTACACACTGACCTGCAGGCCACAAGCACGGCACAGTGCGCCCGTAGGTGCACATTGCCGACAACCAGGGTGGCGTCGGTCAGGATGTTGCGGTGCCGGAGCTCGTTCAGGTTCAGCAGCACGTCGTTGGAGTGGCGTGTGAACTCCTTCACGTATCCCTCAGCCCTCAGCTCCTGCTCTCTGTCCACCCTGTATCCTCCCGTTACTTCCATCACGCTGATCTGTATTTGATGGAAGGAATTACACAGTCCGACTTAGATTGGATTCAAATGCAACAGTTGATATCAGCTTGAAATTTGAATCCTTGTATGAAAAGATAACCTACCTATGTGTAACTGACTGTTACTGGTAAGAAAGTAATAAATAGACTGGAGTGTCCCAGACACATCTATTAGGTGAGACCAGCTCCCTACTCGTACCTGCATGAGGAAAAACACAAAAAACCTCCACTTAATCCACTTGAGCATCACAGTGAGTACTTAACCTTTACTGATAAAAACATTGCAGATATCAAGGAAGTTGCAAAATGCAGCAAAGTAGTTCTTACTGAGAGCTCATCAAGATGTTAAATATGAGAAAATCAGCATTTTTTTAAGTGGAAATGTAGCAATTTAAATTAAAACATACGGACATCCTCATCTTTTCCAAACCAAACAGGATTGATCAAGGCAAAGTCATAAACATCTCCTCTTAAAAACAAACAAGTCAAGCAAAAACCATATACTGAGAAAACCATTATCCAGCTCACCCCGACCAGCAGGGACGAGAACTAGCGTTCACCGCGCTGCTGTCAAACCCCCCTCGGCTCAGTGTTCAGTCCGCAACCAAAGACGTGGAGCAGGGGCTCACCCTCAGCCTCCACTGGCTCAGACCGACACTGTGAGGGGAGGCAGAAGGGAGGGAACTCTTTATAAGGTCGCGCAGGAAGCCCCCATACAACCAGAGCAACTCGTTTCCTCCTTCCTCAATGGCCCACGCGTAGACTGGAAGCAGCGCAGGAAAAAAGCACCGGCCCAGGCTCCGGGCTCTAAGTATTTTTAGTGGGCTATTAGTTTTTCTAAACCCCCATAGCTCTGAGCGGAGTAATGGCAGGAAAGCATAGTGTGTTTGTGTGCCACGCTGAAAAAATATATATGAGGACCCTTGGGGAGATGAGGTACGTGCCTGGCTATCCAGGGGTAAGCCAGAGAACATCAGGCTTCCCCCACCAACGCTTTCCTACCCTTCACCCCTCTCCAGGACAGAGGAAACTGTCTGAGAGGAAACTGGAAGACAAACTTATTACTGGATAAACAAGTCATGCCCTCATCACTGAGATTCTCTTTTATCAAGGGATAATTAAAATGACTTTAAATAAGTTTCTTAGATAAGTTGCATGATTTCTGAAGCATTTCATCCTAATTTGCAAGGATATTACTTAAATATGAGATGCAGTGGTATTCAAAGACAAACTGTGTCATTGCTGAGTTGACTAGTTCAGGTAAACAGGGATTAATAAGTGCTCCACAACAGTGTCCGGAAGCTTCTGGCTTGCTGCCTGAAAGCAGAGGCGTTGTGTTATGAGGATGGAGAGGAAGGAAATGAGACAAAAATCGATCGTTCTAGATGGGAGACACCTTCTCCTGGTGCTGAAAAACAACCTTTACCCCGCCCTGACTGAGAGAAATTCAACCGACAGATGTGCAGGAACTGCCCTTCAACCCCCCCTCACCCACCTCTCTCTCTCTCTCTCACACACACACACACACACACATACACACATCTGAATGCATCCTGCGAAGCTGCTCAGAGACATGGATGAAAACGCCTGCGCAGGACATCCGTCAACAATAAAGCGAGGAGAAGACAAGGGAAGAGAAATGGAGCTGGGGGGGGGTAATGGAGCGGGGGGACAAGGTCTCAGAGGTCACGAATAACTAAAAAACAAGCGGAAAGTTACCTCATACTGAGTGCAGCCTCAGGTTCACGGAGGAGCAGGCACCGGACAGTTAATTGAAGCACTGCAAGAGTGAACTATGAACTGTATTTCCTTCACATCAAAGTATTTCACAGAAGGAGACCTTGGAGAAGGAGGAGAGAAATCTTCAAGGTTGACATAGGGTAGATAAGCACTGTTTGCACGTGTCATTTGATTAATACAGAGAAAACTATTTTCAGCAAGAAGTTTGAATACTGCGCCCAGAAAAGAAAGAAAGGAAAATGTGGAGTTCCCCGTTTTATTTTGAGCTGCAGCTCTACAGTGTTTATTCAGTGAACCTGAAAAATAACTTACTAATTTATATTGTTTGTCTTTTAAGTGTCTTTTAAGGTGCTATATCTAAGTTTTTGCTATCGCTACAAAGCAAACATTAGCATTAACAACTGTTTACTCACCAAGAGCTTCAGCCATCGTTGCATTTACAACACAAGAGCAGTGCTAGTTCTTCATCCTCTCATGTTGCACTGGATGCCACAGTGGTACGGCAGGATGAGATGGGGCTATCTGGTTAGCATGCTAACGTCACTGGCAGAAAATAAGTGATAGAAACAGAAGCAAAACAAGAGTTAACATTCGTGTTGTTTGGAGACAGCTCTTGGTGAGTAAAAGAATAAAGTGTAATTCTGAACTTGCAATGTTTCCTCTAGACTGGTAAGGCAACAACTGTTAATGCTAATGTTAGCTAGAAACTTACATATAGCACCTTTAAGTGCACTGTAGACAACAATACTTACTGTAAACTAGGAGACACGTTAATACTCATTAGTGGGGTGAAAAACATCAAACCAAAAATAGTTTTGGAGTCAGTTTGGACCCAGGTATGCCCTCAGGTCTAATTTAATTTTGAACTGTAACTGGTAAGAAAGTAAAATGTCTTAGACAGTAAGTTTTTTGAAAGTTAATGAGTCAAACATGAAATAAAAATCAAACATGACTTTATTTTGATACAAATCTTTTGACAATGTGAATCGGAAGTGAAGTGTTTGCATGGGGTGTAGAGCTCGTTGTGCGTGTCCTTGTGCTTTTATTTGTTCGGATGGAGGCTGGATCAATTGTGTGCTTTGCTAAAAGAAAAAAAACATAAAGGAAAACAACAATTAAGAAAACAGAGAGGGAGATGTAGGTCTCCGCTACTTCCAGGCATTGTGAGAAGAACGGATGAGGGGGGCGGTTGAGGAAAAGTGAGAACATTACTAAACAGGTTCACCAATGGGCGGAAACCATTGAGTCTATCCCGTTGGCACGACTGGGCAACGCTCATAGTGACTTCCTGCATCTTACTTAGTCTGTCAGAGCCCGTCAGCGACCCACTGGCACTGTTTGTGATAAAAAAAATACTCTTGACCATGAAATCGATTACTCAGATGAACCCTCTGCAATTCTGAAGTGAAGAGCGAAGTCAGTTTTGTAAAAATTCATGAGCAAATGAAATTCTCAACATCTATTTAACAGCTGTCACTCCTCGTCAAACAGAACAAAGACAGGGATTCCCCCTTTTTTGTGGGTTCCTGGTTGCCTGGGCAGATCTATATTGTTTATGTGATAGTGTATGGACCGGAGCCATGCTTTGACTTCAAATCCCCCTGTTGGTGCCAAAGTGTTGATGGCTCCTGCAACAATAACAGATCTGCTTAAACTGCCTCTTCCTGCGATTGCAGAGCGCTCTGGACATATAAGGACAAACGGCACAGAGCCGCTGGAAGGAGGAGCAGGAGGAGGAAGCGGGGATATCCCAGGGAGCAGCCTTGGTTGTTTGTCCACTTGTTGGCAGAAATGGACTTGGGAAATAAAAAGATAACAGTTATGAAACCCTTCCTCTGAAGAAGTGCCTTAGGGAAAACAGTGAGCCTCCAATGTGGTGCTGGGTGGAGTAGGAGGAAGAAGAAGATGGAGGGTGGGGGTAAGGGGAGAGGGACAGTTGACCCAAATCTCATGAACTGCAAAATAATAAAGCAAGCACTTGACCTTCATATTCACTGCTGCTTACAGAGTGGTAAACAACCGGGTATATGGCAAAAATATACCCTTTAACACCAAACTCTCCAGGGTCAATGGAAGGCTGTTACATTTACAATCAAAACCCAAAAAATAATAAAACTTCAGCACTTAGCTAAATGAAAATATTGGTACTTTATTTATCCTCAGTTTTCTGAGGTTAGTGTCATTTGTGTTTCGTGTACTGACTGAAGTGGCATGTTCAGTAATATGGGTAGAGTCTAAAATGAACTTAGATAGTACTATGCATAAATTTGGTAACCACTTTTCTGAGTTTACAGGTTTTCAGTATAAAAACGTGCCTATTATTTTTAATAAAATTCACAAATGCAGCTTTCTGCACAAGAGTACTTTATTTATAATTCAGACTTCTGTTTTAGTATTTAATTTAGTTTAGTATATAGTTAAATTTTGCAACTGTGAACTCTTTTTATTTACTTTACCTATTTTATATATCCTATACCTCATTTACCTTATTTACCATAAATGTAATATAAGTTTGAGTATATTATATTTATGTACTTTACCTTTTTAGTCTTCTGATATGTACAGTATCTACTCTGCTATATGCACTAACGTGAACATAAACTGACTTTTTTTAAATACCTTGCAAGGATTTTATTTACATTTGATAACGATGGCAGAGATTTTTTTTAAAAACTCTGTAGTTCATTAAAAACAAACCAAATTTCATGATAAAAATTTGCATTATTACGGATGTGGGATTTTCCTATTGAAATACATTAGGATAAGTATTTACAGTATCACTGAGTTTTGAATTTTTACTTTCTAAACTGTATGTGACAGACTCCCTACCTCCCTCTGCACAACACACACACACATACATACATACACACACACACACACACAGCAGCTACGTCACACATCGGGAATGCAGTGAGGAGCTGCGGCTGCTGCTGAAGGCCTCAGGATCCGTGACAAAGTAGGTTAACGACGCCCAACCTAAAAGAAAGTTATTTCGGGACAACTTTCACTGACCTTTGGACATTTAACCGGAGGTGTAGATTGTGTTTGTCTGGCTCATTTCAGGCGGTAGGTGTCGGTTATTTCACTGTTTCCTCTTCGGTTGTGTTGGAAGTTAGCCTGGAGGCAAGGCACGAGCTTTGCTCGAGTTCAAAACAGGCTAGCAAACAAGTAAACAAGCCTGTTATTAAAGTTAATTATTGCTAATTACCCCTCATTATGGTTCATTATATCACGTAAGCGGCGTGTTTTACAAATATGTGACGCACAAAGGACAGATTTGGACGAACAACTGGGCAGTTAGTCTCTATTCATTCGTCTGAGACGTTAATGTGCGGAACTAACGTTAGCGTTTAAATCAAGAAAATACCACCAACATGTCGTTAATTTGTCGTCTCTGTTTCATTTTTCACCAATTTTATATTGTTCTTGATTTGTAGATGAGACCGAAGGGAAGAGGGGAGTCACTGTAAAGGTACTGTAAAAGGTAGGAAATGCTAATAGGTTGCTAATGTTGATTAGAGATTCTGTTAGCGGTTATAGTCTTTGTCGTTTTACCTGACACATATTGATTTAAGCCTTGTTGTCTTCCTGTTTTTGTTCATTTTAAGAAGCACATATATCTACATTAAGCTACATTGTGTCACACGTCAAGCTAACTACATTCCTTTGCCTTCAAAATAAAAGCGTGATAATAGCCCATTGTTGTTACAGAATATAAAAACGTGTGTGTTAATTTCAGAGTAGGATTACTTGTGGATTGCTTCGATTTTTCTTGCATTTGCCACCATTTTGTTTAGCTGTACTGCGTTTATTTATCATCAGTGCTCTGTATTTCTGTTCCGCTTGCTGCCCAGACATTATTTTGACAATTAGAAACCCACCGGATGTTCCCTTTGTTTATTCCCGCTCGCTTTCTTGTCACTGTCATCAACTTTGACATTTCGTGAGTCGCTGCTCCTCCTTTGCATTTAGGAAGAGGTCCAGCCGGGCTAATAAACGGACAAACGCTACGGCTTTGTGTTTTAAATCACATGAAAAACCTCACAATTGGCTTTGGATACAGAGAGATAAAACCGTTGAGATTAATTTCCTGGCCCAGCCATCCTCGGATTTGAGTGTGCGCTCATCCGGATTCAGACAGGGGGGCTTAAATCAGCTCGACAGTGGAGGTGGTGGTCACTCTTTCCTCCACATGGTCGGTGTGTAATGTCACTTAAGTCCATGCTGGTACTGCGTGGTTTAACGGGACGTACACGAACAGAAATAATAAAAGAATAAAAAGTCAAAAACAAACCAAAAGGCTTAAATCCCGTGTTCCAAGCATTGTATTTCTGTATGGCTGCATCATCCTCTCATCCATCATTATAATCCTCTTACCAACAAGGACTTTTGACGACCACACAACCTACATACAATCAATCTGAGTGGGCTATTAATTTCTCCACTCTGACAATACAGATTTTGCTGTGGCTTGTCTCTGTGCTGGCAGTCTGTTCAGGCATTGTGGCAATCACACAGTGGCTCTGTTCTTGCATAAGCTTACTTCTTTTGTGCAAGGACTCTTAATCACAGATAATTATTACTTAATTTGTATTTGTGAGGAGGAGTGTTTGTCTGTTTTTCCTTCCAAAAAATGTGTAAAATGATAAATCCATGATCCTGGCACTGAAAATTGAGCCTTAAATAGCTCTTATGGAGAGAGACCGTGACTCCTTTGATTGTCAGACAATATCTGGCACTTTTATAAACTGCATTGAAATATATTCAGTGTTTTTGGATTGGATTTTTCCTTTAGTAACATCAGTATCCTGAAGTATCCGAGTCAGCACTTTGTCAGCTCAGCTGTGTGCTCCAGTGTTGTTATTTATCCCACTGAGAATACATAATATATTGTTATGAGCCAGGTGTTCACGCGTATACAGACACATATCATTACACAACATTTCCTGCCTTGTTTTTGTCGCCGCTTTATTTGGAAATCAATGATACTGGTGTGTAAACACCCGGAGACAATAACCATTGTGGAGGATAACAGGCGAGGGATGGCTACAAATTTGCACCTGTTTGTGTATCTGTTTGTGAGTCTGTGTGCTACGTGTGTGCAGGAGGCTTTTTTGTGTGTGTGTGTATGTGGAGTGTTTGTGTCTCGAAGCGCACAAAACACACACACACACGCACCCACGTTTTGGGGCAATGTGCGAGCCTGCTGGAAATCCCCGTGCCTTTTAGAGTGGCTGCTGTCTTCCTGCTCCTCAACTAGAAACCTATTGTTCAATCTGTGTGTCCCCGTTGCCATAGGAAACAAAGTCTGAAGCATCCCTTAGTTTCCATTGGTTACCTATGATACAAATACACACAACAGCTACAGCTGTGTTCATGCAAATCACGGCTGAAAGCTGAAAACAGAGTCATGCACGCTCACTGGATGCACTTATCAGGCAAAGCGGAGGTGATACTGTGAAGCACTCACTTAGATTCAGGATGCCATTGTACTGTTTCAGATTAAACGCGTGCTGCAGTTATTTTACAAAAAAACTTTATTATCAGAATGGTGTGACAGAAATATTTTCCTTCCTGTTTCCGATCTCGGAAGCCTGCCATGTCCGGTCCCACCTGGCTTCCACCGAGGACTCTGGACAGCCCAGAGCGAGCCGTCCCCCAGATGTCCCACTCTGCAGGGTCAGCCATCTACAGAGCCCCCAACAAGAAGGCCGCGTCGGACTTCCGGCCAAAATATGGTCCCTATGACCAGAATGGAGGAGGAGGAGGGGGGATGGCCAACAGATACATGGCTACTGGACCTACAGGTAAGACAAACAGATTCAGTTTTGGCAGGATTTGTTCTACCTTATCAAAACTGCACAAACACCTTTCACATGTAGTTCCTTATCACTGCCTGCCATTGTGAGAACAGATGACTGGCACTGTAAAACTTCTCGTTCCTCGTGGCAGCATTGTGAATAACTGTAACTCTGCCTACTCATGTTTTTATAACTACACCAAAGTGGGAACCATATACAAAGTTGTAAAGTAAGCCCTGAACAGGCAGACATTATTATTCTAAGAGAACTGTAAAGTAATCAGCCTCTGTAAATGTTTTAAAGCTGGAACAATAAAACGGAAAAAAAGGATAATATAAACAATGTCTCTCTGCTGAGCTGCAGTGAACAGAGATTAACACCAAGAGGGAATTTGGTACTGAAGGACTGTAACTTTGAAAGATAGGCATCTGATCTGGCTAACTCAGCCTGCTAGTATTGATTTTGGCTGATTGTTGCTGTTATTTTTACTTCATGTTAAATCACTTCATGTTAAAAACAGACTTCTTCATGGGCAGTTTGGACAGGAGAGATGATTTCAGTGATCAGTAATGCTTTCAATACAAGCTATCATTTAAAAGAAGATCTGCCTCCTGATGTTGTCTTTTTAAGTCTCAGTCAAAGGTTAAGATGGTTCTTGATGATCTGTTCTCCGATCAATAGGTGGACCCATTCATCATCCATCTAGCGATCACTATTACTCCCCCGCCCATGGTTCCAAAGAAGACCGCACCTGGAGCCCTCACATGGACAGCTACGAGCTAATGGTGGGTACATACTTATGATTTGGACCTCCGAGCTATAGAGGAGAAATTGGGTGGGGTGGGGGTGGAGGGATGTTTTGATTAAATACACTGATCTTATGTATTAATATGTTTCTAATGCTGTTCTGATGTTAGCACCGTGGACCTGAGAAGCCAGTGAGCTATCACTCTAAAATCGATGCTGATATTGACTCCCTGACCAGTATGCTTGCTGACCTGGACAGCCACCCACAGGACTCCAGCACACAAGTAGGAACATGCACTTTATTTTCTTGAGAAGCTGCATCTGTACATAGCTGACCAGAACATTTGTCACTGTCAGTATCTCATTTTGTTAATTCTCCGTCTCCCTGCAGCTGTACGACAACGTGGCATACGACAACGTGCCTTACAACAAATACCTCTCAGGGGATCACTACAAACCTGCACACCAGAGCGCAGCCCCTCCTCAGGGTCGGCCATCCATGGGCTACCCCCCCCCACCCCCAGAGCCAATACCACCCGGCTCCCCCTTACCCCAGCGATCACCAGACACCTCAGTACTCCACCTCCCACCAGCAGGACTACTACTCCTCCTCTTCAACCCCTAAGCCTTACCCTCAGCCCGTCCCGGCCTCCTACACCACCGCTTCGACCCCCACAGGGCCCAGGTTCAGCGTCCAGGTCAAGACGGCGCAGCCCGTCACCTACTCGCAGACGGGGAGGCAGGCGGAGCAGGCCTACACCCCGCCCCCTCCTCGCCAGCACGTGTCACGCCCCCCGCCCCAGACTCAGGCAAGTCCTCAGGGCTGGTACCCTCCGCACCCAGGTTCACAAGCTCAAGATCTGCACTCTGAGGTGGGGTACAAGGGGAGCAGCTCAGGTTCTGGAGGAAGAGTCAGCCAGGTTCCAGTATCTAAGAGAGGGATGGAGAATAATCAGACTGGGTCAGGAGCTGCACAGAGTTCTGCTTATCAGTCCAGCAAGGTGGGGGCACAAATCAAACTGAACTTAATTAGAAAGTAAAACAGATAATGAATCTGTCCTGATATTAGATGCCATTCTCTCTTTTCCAGCAGGGAATAGCAACAACCAGGCCTGAGGAGGAGCTGGATCGACTCACCAAGAAGTTGGTGTATGATATGAACCACCCCCCCGCAGAGGACTATTTTGGTACAGTCCAGACTCCTTACATTAATGACTTATGATGCTGCAAAACCTGCGTTCTGTCATTTAAAATAAAAATAAACTATGTTACATTCTAGGTCGCTGCGCCCGCTGCGGTGACAACGTGGTCGGCGACGGCAGCGGCTGCATCGCCATGGAGCAGGTGTTTCACGTGGAGTGTTTCACGTGCATCACCTGCCACGCCCGTCTCCGAGGGCAACCCTTCTACGCTCTGGACAAGAGGAGCTACTGCGAGAGTTGTTACATTGTAAGTGTTTTTTTTATCGTCCGTGTCCGTCACAGCCTCATGTCCTCAACCAAAACATGAACCATTTCCTCTCTCAGTTGTTTTGACAGGATTATATTTCAGTGTTTAACTTCCATCTTTGTTTTAAGAGCACACTGGAGCGCTGTTCAAAGTGCTCCAAGCCCATCCTGGACCGTATCCTGCGGGCCATGGGAAAGGCCTACCATCCTCGCTGTTTCACCTGCGTGGTCTGTAACTGCTGCTTGGACGGGGTGCCCTTCACCGTGGACGCCACCTCTCAGATCCACTGCATAGAAGACTTTCACAGGTACAAACGCATTCACACACCACGCTCAACATTATCACATGGTGAAAACATAGAGAGAAGTGTCACTTAATCCCCGCTAAGTCAACATTTTTACTCTTGTTGTCCCGGACAGAAAGTACGCTCCTCGCTGCTCGGTGTGTGGTGAGCCCATCATGCCTGAGCCAGGCCAGGAGGAGACGGTCAGGATAGTGGCTCTGGATCGTAGCTTCCACGTCAATTGTTACGTTTGTGAGGTGAGTCAGTTTCTTTGCAAACAAGCTGGGAAGAATTAAAATACCAGAAACATCAAAACCTGTTGATTCAAAGTTCATAAGACTCTGATTTATATAAATAATTTATGCAAAAATCCTGAACTTGCCTGGAAAATGTAGGAATAAATTACCATATATTACCATATTCTCCACAGTAATGCCCCAAATTTGCTGGATTTGTTACCTTACTACAAATATTTACACTGTGAGTCCATGTGAGAGTGTTAAGATGAAGTGACTGGAGTGTCTGTATCCATCAGGAATGTGGTCTCCTGCTGTCGTCTGAGGGGGAGGGTCGAGGCTGTTACCCACTCGACGGACACATCTTGTGCAAGAGCTGCAGCGCTCGCCGCATCCAGGACCTCTCGGCCAAAATCTCCACCGACTGCTGACAGGCTCTGACCGTCTCAACACACGTTGCTTTGGTTCCCTCTGTTGGTCTGCAGCTGCAATTTCATTTACAGAGGAATGTTTTTTGTTTTACTGATTCAAATGAGAGAGTTACAACAGAGCTGCCGCTTCCGTTTCATTCAAATGTCCTACCACATTTTCCTCTGTTTTTTTTTTTGTTACGCAGCTGCCCTGCTTTTCATATTTAGCACAGTATTAGTACGACAGTGGCCTGACCTGCAGGCAGCTTGGGCTCCACTTACCAGTTATCCACACCGGTACTGTTCATTTAGTAGCTTGCACATTTTTATCACCGTCAGAGACAATGAAAGTATGGAGGGATATCACAGATTTAGGCCTGAAAACAATTATTTTTGTCGAGTAGTGACACCTGTCTACACGATGGGACCTGTACATTTGTAAAACACTAAACATCAAAGTGCAGAACTGCCTCAAAACAAGAATTTTAAAAGCACATACAGCAACAACTGTGACTGTACATACAGAAGTGACTGGTTTTGGTTTGACAGTGAAACTCTACTGGACAGCATGTAGCCTTTAGTGTGGTGAATCTTTGCAGTGAGGTAGCGTCATAGAACGAGAAATGTAGACGAAAGGAATGTGTAGTTACTACAACCCAACACCCCTTTGTTTTGTTTTTTTTTCTCTTTAACTTTTTCTGAATGCGAGTATAATATTTGCTTTAATACATCTTATCCATCTCAGCGTTCAAACGTCACAGTATCATGTCGTTGATAAATCAGAGCTCGTTACAGGATTATCGCCATTTTTTCAATCATCCGGAATAACGTTCTTGAATGTCTACGATACACAATCTTGCTTCAGTTTTTGTTTAATATTTGTTGTTTGGTTGATACTTGACTGTTACATTGAAGATGATGGTGCAATGAAGTCAAATGCTTTCTTGTGTCTAAAGGAAAACAGGGTGTTTGTCACTTGCACGGCTTGAAAACATCCTACTGTGTGAAGCTTGAGCCACATGTGAAGAGTCTGTATATATGGGGAAAGTATGGAGCTAAAGTTGTAGTAAATTTAAAAGTATATTGGTTCAGTTCATTTACTTGACAAATACTTTTAAATACCAGTTATTCTTTACATTAGATGAAATATAAGTGGAATTTAATGTGATGCATTTCCCCCCAAAAGAAACTGGACAGTGGTTTTGGATTACAAGCCTTCACATGTTTATTTTTGTTCATCTTGCACTCATGTGGGCCAAGTTGTCATATTCTGAGACTTTGGAGCTACAGTATTTGTTATGATTGTGTTTAACCGCTGTCTTTCCGTCCTCATTTTGTATATGTGTAACTTTAAAAGGGCTAGAAATTTGAAAGCCTTACCTCAAGGATGTCATTCGGTTTCATACTGATCCTGTTTTTGAAAATGGGTTTGTCTGTGAATTCTGCGTATGTTGTGACAGAACTTGATCATGCTAAAACAGCTCATCTCTTTGTTAATTTATCTCATAATGTATATACTGTATTAGCATTAATCTGCTTTTTATTATCTAGCTAGTCATTTCATTCATGCTCAGATGTGTCATTTTTAAAATCCTGAATCATGCCAACTCATCCATTCATCATCCTTACTGTATGTTCTGTTTGAAATGCTGTGAATTAGAGTTTGTAGGTCAAAAACCCACGGTACTGCAGCAGACTTCAGTCCGCTGATGAATTCACATCGAGAGGAAGGAGGAGGAAGAGGAGGAGGAAGAGGAGGAGAGGGAGGCCATTTTGTACCGAATAAACAGGTTGTTGAAGTAGACAGTAGACAGTTAGTTACATGAATGGGAGAGCATGTGAACCCAAGGGTGGATTTTCTCCTAATGCAGGTTGTAGTAACAATTGATTATTAAAACGTCAGCAAGTCCATCAGTGTGTTTGTCGCTTTTTATACAAACAGCAACATGTTCAAAACTAAAAGGGGCGTTCTGCCAATTTCACACATCAATTTCAGTCAGTTTTATTCAGCCTGTGAAAACTGTTATATAACGTCCTCTGTTGCTCTCTGAAGTCTTAAAATTTAACTGATGATATCATAGTGATGCTTGTTTCATCTTGGCCTTGGAGATTACTCTAATTTTTTTTTTTTTTCAGCAAAAACTGTTAACAACTGCAGATGTGATGTTTGAAAGATAGTAATATTTATCAGGAAAGGAACATGCAGTTGTGTTACATTATGAGAAACATAGGATCCAGTGTTTGTGGTGTTTTATCCAGACAAAACGTCAGGATATTTCACCTCTGCTGCTTCCATTTTGACAATTTTAGTTTAAATTGTAAGTCTCTAAACTTATTGAAAGTGCAAATCTAAATCTCTGAAATATGTGGAAGCTCATTTCTGGTGGTGTGATGGAAAAAAAGTCATTATAATGAGAAAAGTAATGACTTAGTATCTCAACATAATGACAACATTTTCTGAGAATAATAACTTAGTGTCTAAAAAAATTGATACCAAGTTATTATTTTGAGAAAAGTCATCATTTAATGGCTTTTTTCATCACATCGGCAGAAAGGGGCTTCCGTAGAGAATACCTCTATAAGACACAAAAATAGAAAAAAATAACATGATGAATAAACAACCCTTTTAATTCAGAAAAAAATATTTTAGACACTGTACATTCCTGCCAATCTGAAAGCATACAACCCTATTATTGTTTACAGTTACCAAAACACTCTATTTGGCATCTTGCAGTAAATAACACAGTCATGACAAAGTGAGCAATCATGGATGAATGTATCCTCAAAAAGTACATTTTAAAACAGAAATACTTCAGCCTGAACAGCTCTTATCTTGTGTTAACACGAGGTGAACGTCTTCCAGAAGAAGTTGCGGCAGCCTGCTTTGCGTTCCCTTTGAGAGAGGGGAAGGTGCCGCCGCATCACCTCCTCTCTGACTCCCACCTCCTCCTCCTCCTCCAGCACGGGCAGCATCTGGTCCACTCTCGCTGCCATCAGTTCAGACACAAACTTCAGCAAGAGCAAGCGAGCGAGATCCTGAAGGAGGACAGAAAAGGGAAGGAATGGCAACTAAAAACAGCTTCAGACGTCACTTGAAAGTTTGAATGAGGCTTTTCCTTCATAAATCTCCACACTATGACATATATCAGTGACTTACCTTGTCGTTTGCGAGGTCTTCTCTCAGTGTTTCTGTCTGCATGTCCCTGCGTGGAGCACCGCTGACGTGCACCAGCAGCACAGAGGACAACAAAGCCACCAAAAGTACCTGCACCTGAGGGCAAAGCATCTCCAGCTCAAACAGCAAACAAAAGACCAGTCAGAGAGAGAGAGGGTGGAGGGTGCAGGAGCTGAACGTTACTACTGTTTGAGTAGGAAGTGTGGAGCTGATAAATAGGTCCCCCTCATCCTCAAATCCTCCTGGTTCTCAAGCCAAGCGAGGGATGTGATTGGTGGAGAAGGTGGAGGGCTGTGAGGGAGTGACGAGGAAGTGATAAGGTCATCATTAGCCGTGACAGCCTGGACTAAACAGCTCCCACAACGAGTCCAGCAAAACCTCCAAGACCTGACTCTTGGGCTCGTCGGTCCTCATGCTGTAATAACTTTAATAGTGAAGCTTTACATGCAAAACACGACAGTAAAGTCAAAGTTAATGGTAGAATATGACTTAACCTCTGTCAGTCATGATTAGCTGCACCAGCCTTGTAGGTGTCCTGCACAACATGAGTTCCTGCGTGCTGCGCGGTGTTGTTAATGACACAATGTGACTCAAATGTTAATGAGGCTGCCTGGACACTGCAAACTGGTCCGACACTCCACCGCCCTTTATGCTGTCACTTTGAGTCAATGGAAAAATAAACAAGGAAAATTAACATCTAAATGTCAGACTCCAAACAAAACACTCACATCAAGTGTGATGTGAGTGTTTTGTTTGGAGTCTGGGCAGAGATGAGGACATCGTAGGTGCAGTGTTTGGTCAACTGGTGAAAACTGGAAGGATTTTCTATCAAATATCATCACCTTTAGTCTTGTCTGAAAAGGAAATTTGGACAAAATTAACATTTTAACCTCCTGAAACATGATGTCAAAAGAGTGGGAAGTTTACAGGCACCAACAGGACACCTTGTTAACTTAGTAGAGTGGTTGTCAACCTGAGGTTCGGGTCTCCTAAGAGGTCACAAGATCAATCTGAGGAGTCGCAAGACAGTTAAAGCGGAAGTTAGACAATTTTTCAAGAACACTGCAAAATTAATATCTAGTTTCTCCTTCTGAAGAATTTGTCAAAAAAAAAAAGGCATTAACCTGTTTAATTTTCACATCTCAGTCTTTAAATAGACAGTGACCTTTCCTGTGGATGAGTTTTTGTGTTTCCTCTCCACAGGACTCTTGCTGATAAGTCCAATTACTCAGTCTTTAATCATGACATGACTTGACTTTGAGTAACAATTCTTATTGGAGTGAAGAAGTGGAGGATGTCGTGACTGCAGGCGTCCAGCTATGCTACCCTGGACGAAGAGGGAGTCCAAGTCCAACACTGTGACGATCACACAAATCGCACCTCCGCCGCCTCCACACCTGCTGCTGCATGATATAAAATAATGTCAACAGTTTGTCAGGGGTAATTAAATATCTTCACCTATGGTAAATCCTCCTGCTGGTTTTAATGTCACTCCATAGGATCCTTCATGTTATTGTTAATTTCATTCTATATTTCAAGATGGTGATTTCAACAAACACAGACTCACTAAGATGCAAATACCTCTGCCATGTCATGTTTACTGACAATCTTCCCGCAGCAGGGGGCTTTAATGTAAATCATGTTTAAAGGAAGCCGTGGTTGAACCTCACGTTATGTGACTCCTGGAGTCATGACCAAGACAAAATCACTATGTCACTTTTCAGTGATGTCTACATGCCTTCTCTTCTTAATTTCATCCAGTGGGCCACGAACAGGAAACTAGTTTTCTAAAAAATGTTGCATGTGATGTGGAGCTTAACATAACATAAATGCATACAGGACTGTAAAGCACAGCACTGTGATGTGTATTCATATCAGAGACAATGCAATAGCTTGACCACTAGGTGTCACTGTGAGATCGCGTTTTGACCTTATTTCATTTATTTCACTGGTTTAAAGTTAAACACAGCAGTTTAGGTAAAAGCCTCGATTAAATATCCGTGTGACTTTCTGCTAATTCACTTTGAGGTTATTCAGACGCTAACTTTATCCCGTGTTAGTAAAGAGGAAGGATATCAACATGGGAGTCTGCGCTAATTAGCTACTCAATTGACAGGTGAGTCAGTCCATCAAAATGGCGACGTCTCCGAAGATAAATTGACTGACACCTCGAAACAGACCACACCTCGGCCAAGTCTGCATTTACTTATCAAAGATGAAACTAATATGTTTCCATATTTTGTGTGGGTAAGTTTCAAAGTGAACGTTAAAAGCATGTTTTACGTGTAGCCTCGTACAGTGACTTAACAGTGTGTATTTGTTTCAGTGTGGTGTTGCTCCACGACAGTGCAGTGCTTACAGGTAACAATGAGCGGTGACCTAAAGCCAAAATAACTGTTTCATAACATTACACAGGAGCCAGTGAACGCTAATATATTATCTTCCTGTGTGTAGACTTGTGTATGTCAGTTCTATTAAATATCAGCCCACATGGGAAATATTTTCACAGGATATGGAGGTAAAGAAAACAGCATGAATAATGATATATAACAAAGACTGTACAGAACATTACATTGTTTAGTGGGTACCTACACCACTCTGATACGTTCCTCACAAGATTGTCTTCTATTTCTGTGTAAGTACAGGGACTGGAATATGGCTAAAATTAAGATGTTATTAAGGATATTTTTGTGATTTATACATTATGATGTGTCAGTATATGTATGCAACATGACATATGGTGAATCTATATTTAAAGCAATGCGTTTAAAGGTTCAGTAAACCCTTACAAACACATACATTTGTTTTGAAACAGGTTGAGATTAAATGCCATCGTTATTATTTTCAGGAACTTTTCAGACCAAATGCCTCGAGCGTCACTTTTTACTCTCGGTCAAGTCCAGCTCGCCCCGCTCAAAGATCCGGTTCGACTTTGAAGGTGGAGAAGTTGGTAATAATGGCATTGGACGTGGTTGGTTTCTACTCTGTCTGATGATTGTTTACTGTAAACACCTGTTGTTAATAGACCAGTATGGATACCACATCCTCTCTGATCACGAGGCTGCGCTCTGTGGTTACACCGTCCTCATCCGTGACGTTGGAGACCTGGTGTTTCGGGCCTCCTACCTGGCCTGTCACGTCCACACACAGGTACATTTGACTGACATTTGGTGCTTTGATACGTTCTCCTTCATCTGAGACTTTTTCATGTATCTACTCTGCAGACGGGCACAGGCTATCACCTGCGTGTGTGGTTTGTGAACCTGCAGGCGGATGGGAAGGTGGCTCTGTACCCCCTCCAGCTCTACTGCTCTCTCCAGGGGCGGTGGAGCACCAGAGAGGTCGTCTGTGAGGAGAACTACATGGAGGTGAATTACTGACCTGCACATTTATGTCATCACCTTTATTCTCTGACTCTTTGCAGGTTTACTTTTTCTAACTAAAACTGCACACACAGGGGAGAACAGAGTGTGAGCTTCAATGCAAGTCATCAAAATTAAAACCCGAGACTGTTTTTTTTTTTCCTCTCTAGGTGTCCTTCCACCTGCCTGCCCTGACTGTGAAATCCAAAAACGACACAAAGGAAAGTACTGGCACGCACCCCGACATCTATTTGTTTCATGACTTGTGTATGACTAACATATGTAGGATGTTTTAACCTAATGTTTAGCTGCATGGCTTTTCAAATAATGTCAGATAAGTTGGTTAGATGCCTCTTGTGACTGAGCAGGGAGCTCGTCAGGCAGACGTGGCTGTGACGTTCCACCGAGCGGAGCAGCCGTCAGAAGAAGCCAGGGTGTCGTCGCTGACGGAGGCTGCTGCTCTGAGCTACCACATCTCAACGAGCGGCTCACGTCTCACCCTCCGCTGTCCCTATTCCTCCCCTCTCTCGTACTTCATGAAGGTACTCAGAGGCAGTATTGTTTACTGAGGACTACACCTGCATCATTCTTTTTTTCTTTGTTTTCCTGGCTATTCTTTGTTAAAGAGTGTTTCTGTTTTTCCAGGAGAGAGGAGTGGATTTAGAGGTTGTCAGTGCAACTATCCTATACCGATTCCACAGCAGCGTCCTGGCTGTTGATGCCGCTGTTGCCTGTTCCCTGAGTTAGTACAGTTAAATAGTATTATACTCTTAAAATACCAGAGTAAAATGTCTCAAACTTCTCTCTCCTCTCTTCTTTCTCACCCTCAGATGAGGCTTCAGCAGATGGGTCTGACCTGCTGTGGACTGTCCCTTTAATTCTTTCTCCTCTGGTCCACGGGCAGTTCAGGGACAGGGGCGTGAGGGTCGGAGTTAACGGCCAAGCTCCGAGTGAATCTGACATCAAAGAGAGACGATATAAGATCGGCCTGCAGGAGGGGCGGGTGGAGGTCAGGATCCCTACAGGAGCCCAAGGCGGACACATAAAGGTATTTATAAGGTATATTTGTTGAATAAAATATTGAAAAAATAGAAATTTATTATACAGAATTTTCTCTCCAGAGTGGTGTTGTCAGGGGACAGTACAGCCAGTCCATGTCTGTGGATCTGTTCTTCATGAGTGAGTGGGAGGACGAGCACTGGCCTCTCACGCAGCATCGCTCCTTCAGGCACCTTAAGACTCCTCTCATCCCTCAGTCTCCCATCTTGAGCAAAGGTAAGGCTTTCTCAGACCGTATTAGCATATTTATGTGTTGAGCTAAGTGCTAACTTTGTATCTAAGTAGTAATTTGTATGATTTAAAATTAAAACAAAGCTGCACTTTTGCCTTCCTTTGTTTGTTTTTTTTCTAAAAAGTTGAAATCAACCTGTGAGCCAGCACCTCCACAATGTGTGTGTATTTCCTTTTATTACCATGTACAGACTTTCAGTGGTATTGTATTGGAATTATATGAACATGCATATATGCATATGTATTGCTTTATGAAATTGGACAGCAGAAAATGCTTGATGCATTATTTTACATGTCACTGAATGGGAGCATTCATGTTTCCATTGTGTTGAAGGTACCACCATTATCCTTCAGTCTCTCTTCCTCCACAGATACTGTTTCATCCGAGGGATTATTTTCCGTCATATTAGGCCCTTTTGCACCCGACGTCTCCCTCCAGAAGGTGACAGTAGACAGTGGTGGTGACCTTTTAACTTGGACCCAAAGCCACCAAACACAGAGCGACACAGACCTTGCGGTGTCCAGGCTCTCCCACACTAACGGGAGCTACTCCTACCGGCTCAGTTTCCCGTTGTCGCACCCAAAAATAATCCCTGAGGTGAGAGTCATAAACATTATATAAGAGCTTTATCATGTAGAAGCTGAAAGGTGTTTGAAACCTGCTGTCTAATCCCAGTATATAGGTGCTGGCTACAAGACGTACAGCTTCACTTTCACCTTTACTCTCAACATCTCACCCAGTAGAGAGGTGTTTTACCATCAAGCCACCATAGAGCATAATGTTGACTACACAGGTGAGTTATCTACCATCACTATACCCACAGTTTTGCACACGTCTCTCTCTCTGATTCTCCATCTATCGTGTTGCAGCTCCAGGTTCCCCCAGACTGGAGGGGAAGTGCACGGAGAGCAGCCTGCTGGTGCTGCTGCACCACGGGGCCCAGGCCGAGCTGCAGTGGGAGCTCTTCCTTGGAGCCCGCAGGCTGGACTGGGACCTGGTGGAGATGGGTGGGTTCATGGTGGAGGCACAGGAGGAGTACCTGACTGTGGAGATCCCTCTCGACAGCCCTGGGATGAAGTATGAGGTGAATCATTCTTCCCTTTGACCGTTTTGAGGTTCATCTCATGTTAGTGGCTTTTCAGTGTTAGCAGGTTTTTAACTTAATTAGGTTTTTCTTTCACTCATTCACTCAGCTAATGCCTAATGTCTGTCTAATTGAATCTGATACAGATAGAGATACCATCTGTGTACTCTCAGAGTAAATTAAGGATTAGGGGCACTCCTCAGGCTTGGTTTAATTAAGTATCTTAGTGCAAAGAGAATTTTAACATGTGGTGGTGTTTACAGTGTAATTTACTTTGAAAGGCTCTCACTATCACTCCAATATATTGCTGCTGTTAGTACAAACATGTCTGTTGGTTCTTTTTCCCCACGTAGGAGCTGACTTTGTCGGGTCTTGTTGCAGCAGTGGAAGTGTCTGTTGTGGATGCAGAGTCTCTGAAAGTGCAGGACAGTCTTGTCCATAAATGCACCTTTCCTGCTAGAGAACTGTTAGGTACACAGTGGAAGCTCAAACTGAGGCACAACCTCAAAATATATCTTATTATATTTAACCACATAGTTTATGTTTCTAATAGCCTTTACACTCGCAGTGTGTCTCTGACAGTATGTTTGCCAGAAGGGAGGATGGTGGCCGTGGTTGACACCACCCACACCATCCCGCCCACTCACCCCAACCGAACCACTCTATTGGACCCCAGCTGCGTTCCCATGGAGACGGACAGTGCCAGAGCTCTGTTCAGCTTCAGCCTCGACTCCTGCGGGACGACCGTCTCTGTGAGGGACTTTGATTATTCAAAATCCACATAATCCAAAATACTTCCTCACCTGTGTTCTGATCTTTGTTTATTATTTTTTAGACTGAGGGAAATTTCCTGGTTTATGAAAACCAGATCAGCTACAGTCAAGATTTTCTGCCTTTGGATGAACCTGTCATACACAGAGATTCTCTGTACAGGTGAGAGAACCTCACTGAACTCAATCTGTCTTTACAAGTCAAACTATTGTTATGTAAGTCTTGTCTGTTTTAGACAGACAATCCAGTGTCGCTACCCTGCAAATGATAGCAGTACTTTTATTATCCAACACCCCGTGTACTCATCTCTGGACCTTTTACCCATGATGCCCAGGGAAGCTACAAACACAGGTGTGTATGCATGTGTCTCACATTGGACATCAGCTACATCAAAAACAATTCACATATTTGACATTTAACCTTGTCTCCTCTTCTCTGGAGTTTCAGTGTGGACTCATTTCTCAATCCTGCTGCTACTCATTCTCTGCACATTTGTTTCTGTATACTGGAGCTGTAAATGAACAGGTGTGTTTTTTTTTTTTAGGTCTTTGTTCAAAATTATTTTATGTCTGCATCTTTAACTTTTTACTTTCAAGATAAAAACTACATTTCTTTTTTGTAAACATTCCATTCTGCAAAGTCAAGTTTTCATTAAAGACTATTGTGATAAAATCTGTCATTTTGTCATCTTGATATTGATACTTTGCACACACACAATCCTTTGTTCATGCTTCAAGTAGCACTATTAACATGTTAATAGACTTCCTGAAACACCAGGGCCAAAGAAATCAACTGCTAATAAAAAAGGGGAAATTGAGGACTGGAAGGTTAAATTTGTCAAAGCCTAAGTAGAATTAGTAACATTTCTGCATTGCATTTTGGTGTTCCGGTAACAGGACCACATTGAACATGCTATGCCTACTGGTACATTTGAATGGACAGGAGCCATTTAATACTACTACAGATGTGCTTTTCCTCTTGTCACAAGAGAAAAATGACCACTAATTGAAAGATAGCTCTGATTGCTAATGAGCTACACCTGTGGCTGTATCTCCTTAGACTGGACAGTGAATAAGCAGAGTAATTTAAAAAAATAGAATGTTAAGGAGACCACACATTGTGCCAGTATGGTCAGGATATATCAAGTGGTTCACTTTAGCAGGTGTAGTGTTGTGATTTACACATGCTTTTATCTTCCAGTGTGGCTTCACTGTAAAAATGCCAGAGACAAGGCCAAGTATTTTAAAGACACCAGGTTTATTTGAGACTTACATTTAAAATCAAGTCACAATCCTTCAAGATGAGGTAGTGTGTACTTTGATTGGTGAATATCCTTTAGCTCCTGTGAAGAAATTAAAAAGCTTTAAACATGTGTTGTATGGTTAAAGTTGACTTGCTTTTAATTATTAAGTACCAACCTTTCTTTGACAGATTCTTCAGGAAGGTGGATACTCTGATGTACTGAGCTGGAGGGTGGTACCCAGGTCTCAAGATACGGCTGGTAGCAGGTACTGGAGTTTGAAGCACTGTAATGGGCTGGATGGTGGAAGTCTGTAGCTCTAGAGTATAATAAACAATTGTCAGCAGGCAATGCACTGAGTGATATGATCCATGTAGTTTGATGAGGACCCACCTACCTTCAGTCGAGCGTGCAGAATGTATGATGCGGCCAATGCCAACTGTGTCAGATTCAAACCTGTATACTGAGAAGAGACGATGGAGCCCAGCCAGAGGATACGTACACTGCATTTTAACCCTGAAAGACAAGATGATAGTTTAGCCATGAGGAGGTATTTCCATTACAGAACTTGGGATCAGACTTCTCTTGAACTCTAGCAGAAAACTTCTACCAAAATGCCCTCTGAAGAAATGAACTTTGTACATTACAGAGCCCACTCTTCCTGGTGAGCATACATTCCCACAATGAAACAAGAGATAAAAACAGCAGCAAAGATCGTTTTTGATGCCTATGGCAGATTTATGTAGGCAAATCCAGCTGTGGCTATAAACCAGTGATTTTTTCCATTAGACATCTCCAGATAACTTCTTAACTGTTATTCAAGAATACCCAGCTCAGAAACTTGACTTGTTTATCTATTTACTGTTTTAGACTGAAAGCAGTAGTAACTGAGATTACAAAAACAGAGCTGTGATTATTTTAAAATCTGATATGAGCTTCAACTTCTGTGTACTCAGTCACAGTGAAGTAGACAAATACAGTGTTGGTTCTTCTTTGTTTGCTGTTGAATAATTTGAATATTACATGATTTTATACCAGTTCAGTCCAATTAATGGTTAACCACTGATTCATTAGAAATGTACACACACCCACCGCCTCTGTCTACTGCCCTGACTGGTTGTTTAACTTTTTACCTGTCAGCCCATGAGTATTTGCACAACTGGCATCTACAGCTTTATTTTTAGAAAGCGTTGTTACTTGTGTGTTACTATCACATATACAAGAAAACACAATTACTAATTCAGTGACTACATGACAAAAACTGGAAATGTTGCACTATACACAATAGATGTAATGCAGAATTTTGCTATACACAAACACTAAAGATTACATTAACAACACTGATTCAATCTCTTCAAAAGTCAAATCTTGATACATTTGCATATTGAAATCAGCCATTTGAACGAGGCAGCTCGAACAAACCTTCTCAACTTTTTTCAGCCTTTGCGTCTATAATAAGAAAGAAGATATATTTAAAAGATAAAGTGGAATTCACTTCTTCCATTCCAGACCAAATGTCCATGCTGCAGATTCTTTCACTGCTGTGTGTGTGTAAAAGAAGAGCTGATGTAATACCAAACCAAACGAGGGTTAGTCATCCTGATTCACATAGAAAAGAGGCAAGCAGAAACACAGAAAAAGACAAAGTTATTGCACCGCTTTTGGTGTGTCTCTGATGAGTAAATGTAGCATTATTTAACAATTACGTTGAGGTCATAGGATTCACCGATTAAACATTTAGTCTAGACACAGAGAGACTTGTTTCAGCTGGCTGTCATATAAAACCGCATCTATTTTTAGTCATGCTGTGGTCTGCTGTGGCTCTGTGGATCGAGATATCGATCGCCAGTGTTGGTCCGATCACGGTCCAGGCTGAAATATCTCATTTGGTTGAGTGGCCTGGAAATGATTTGTGATGGAGCTGATATGTTTTCGTTGACGGTCTGAGAGATTGCCTAGTTACAGCCAAACACTGAATCAAATTGGGGTCGATTATGTCTGTACACATACGAGGAATTTCCTGTGTCTGCAACAATGATCTATAGCATACAGTACACCGCTATATACAAGTCAAAGAGTTTGTGTAAATTGTACATACATGAAACACATACATGAATTAGAGCAGTGCAGAAGAAGAAATGTATAAAAATAATCTCAAGATGTTATCAAACAACCCTGATGATGTCATCAGGACGCCTTAGTCAAACCAGATGGTTTGGACAGACGGGGTTTAACAAAGAGGGAAAGGCCTAATGAAAGCTGCTGTTGAAATGCACTGTGGAAATGTGTAGGATCCAGTGTTTTTGGAGCTTGACGACACCACAAGTTAAAGTCAGGATATTCCCACCTCTGCTGTTTTTATTTTAACCTCTACTTTTTAATCTGTCCTATGCAAGTCCTCTTTATCGCTATGGAAGAGCAGAACTAAATCCACAGAGGCCCTTCATGAGATTAGAGGCTGTTCATTCATTTTAAAGAGCCTGTAATTTGCAAATGGCTTGACTGGAACAGAGTATATTTTAAGAAATTAATCAATGGTTTCTGCCTAACACCAGCAGGTAAACAGAAGCATCACAGACAATCACCTACTATAATAGCTCTTACAGTACATCTACACAAAGTCAATAACACACGACCAGTAGCTGTTTGTTACTAGAAAGTGCACCAGCTTGTCGGACCAGTTTGAAGGAGACAAAGGCGATTCAGTGAGCTTGTAATAAAGACAAACAGGGTTTCACATTTCAGCCTGACATGAATGTTTTCTGGCTGACGAACAGCCGCAGTATAAATGAGAAATGACAAAAGCAGGAATGCATGGTATGGAAATGAGGATAATAACCATTCACCATCAACCCAGATTCAAGAGACATTTTTCAGATTAAAATCTAATCTAACTTGTTTTAGAATCTCTATCATAGAAACACGAAGCACACTACAGCAGGGAGTATGTGTGTGTGCGTGTGCATGGGTATATGCAATGTAGGTTTCAGTTGCTCTGTAGTTTTGGCCTCTGGTTATTAACAATACCATTGTCCACAGGGTATATATAAACTCTATTAGAGGGTGTATACTGTCAGCACTCTATCCAGATATTCTGATATGTATTAACACACATAATACACTTAACATTACACCCTCTTATTTTTCCAGTCAGGCCTCCGACCAGACTTCAGCCTTTGCCCCTTTGCTGTTTCTGACCTGATAGTTCAATGGCTTATCCTCCAGTCTGCTGACTGGACACTAGGCTACTATGGGCCACCCATTCATTCCGTAAGTGTATTTGTCCTGGTAAATCCAATACACAGATGTGGTGCGATCCTCAACCAGACCAGCTTGAGAATCCTTAAGTGCTTAAAGAGGGTGTCCACTAACACAATGCTGTGTCTCTATGTGTGTGTGTGTGTGTGTGTGTATACAGTGTGCCATCTGCTGTGGAGACTAATGGGTCAGTATAAATGGGTAGGGGGCTTTAACAGAGCTACTCTTCCTGACTAGCATCACCCAGTAAAATGATATGAGATGTTCCCTGTGTTCATGCCAGGAAGGGGGGATTTAAAAGGTGTGACTGAGAGAAAGCACACAGACACACACATAAACACACACACTCACTAGGGGTGGGAATACAGGAAATAAATAAGGATATAGGATTGGTTTGCTGACATAAATAGCAAGAGAAAGCCTTATCACAGATACGCAAATATACCTTGTTTGGGTGTGATAACTGTGCTTAAGACACTGTCTAACCAAATGTATGTTAATTTTAGTGATATTTAGGTTAAATATTCATACAGATGAATTAAGTGTCATGGACAGGCTTGTCATAAAATGCTCAAAATCGGCGTTTGCCTATGATCTTATATTTATCCCTTAATCGCTTAATGTATGGCGTAGTCCGTAAAATGTGAATAAATTGGAAAATATGAAGTAAAATATTATACAACAGAAAATGCTGCAGTAACGCCAGAGGGATACAGAAGTACTTTACAGTATGTTTAACAATGTCACTATAATCTTGTAAAAGCCTTGTTAAGTATTTCAGCGGTTTTCCGTAAGGGAACAGGTGCTTACAGACTCAACCGCCAACGTCAACCAAGCTGCACTTGCTAAACTACCAATAATTAACTAATCTTAGATAAAACATAAATTACAGAATAGAAAACTCACCAGTATTATTGAAACATGTCTGGATGTTTCTCTTCAGTCATTCGGCTCTAGTGTTGGCAGTCCAACATACTGTAGTTAGCTTTTCCAAGACAGAAAGCTTTAGGTTAAAATCGGTCCGGGGCGCAGCTACGTTAGTGTACTTTAAACTTAAATATACTACTTAAATTATCCACGACGTAAAAAGCAAACCGGGTCAGTTTCTTATTATTTCTCTGTCAGGGTTGTTGTCTGAGCACCCATTATCCCCCTGTTGTTGTCTCCTCTTTGTTACCCGCAGCATGAATGAGAGGGGAGAGAAGGGAGGTAGGAGTGCAACAACCCGCCTGAGGGTACAAACCGCCAAGTCACAGGCAGTAATGGGTGAAGGTTCCGGTGAGTGATTTCAAAATAAAACCCTGATTTAAACTTGAACTGTGCAGAAAAATACTTAAAATATTAAGAAATCTAAAATGTGCAAATATTTTTATTATGAATTGTATTATGTTTTACGTTCAGTTTTGTGTGTGTGTTCTCTTAGGGACAATAAAGTTAAAGTAAATTTAAACTATGTGCATTTTCTCTGTACTCTTTCTTTCTAGCAGAGCTTTTCAGATCATTCTATTGTCTCTGTTGTCCCACATAGGAACTTTAGCTTACAGCATTTCAAAAAACAGTCAAACAGACTAATTCAACACCAACAAGAATAAAAACAGTTAATAAAAAAAACCTAACTGATCATTACGATTAACAGCTGAAATGAGAAAACTGTGTACAAATTGTGTTATAAACGGTAGATGGACTGACACCTTTATCCTAAAATAATTATCAATATGTCTTTGTTTTACTCTTGTTTGGTTTAACCTTTTATTCTTGTATGATAATATATTTGTATGATCCTATATTGTCGCACAGTAATGTTTAGATTTTATGAGACTCTTATTTTGAAAGACAGGATACCACAATTTCGCCATTTTCCGGCTTTTTATTGTAAACTTCAACAACTTTTTTGGCTCACAATCTAGTAACATCACAGTAACTCATATTGAAATTCATGTGTGTATTTTATAGTTGATATTGCCGAAGCATTATGTTTTACTTGTGTTTAACCAGTAGTAAAGTCCTTGTTTATGTCAATATTAAACAGTGAACAACTATTATTTATGAGGCAGTTGTAGCCCATGACATACTGTGTTGATCACTGTTTGTAAATGAATGTCACATGATAAAATATATATGCTGGATTTCATGCTGTAACAGGTGCACAGAAGGAGGCGATTGGCTCCTGTATAAGTCCTTCCCCACACCTTTGCTTTTTACTTTTGTGTCCTACTTCCACCTAGTGCCTTAAATGGGAACAGACCTCTTTATATACAGTCTATGGAACGGACATGAAGTGTTTGTTACATTGGAAGAACTGGGTTACTCAGAGATACCTGTATTTTTTTCCACTGCCATATGAGAAGTCAAAAATAATTTTGGACTGTAAATGTTGGCACAAAATTTGAATAGTTCTGCAGATCTGTGTAGTATAGATGCCCATTTCCAGGATGAACAACAACAACAACAACAAAAAAAACATGATAAACATAAAAATACTCATGAATAGTTTTAGTTAGGAGGAAGGTAAACAGTTAGTTTCTTAGAATTTGGGTGTATTATCTCAAAATTTTGGCCCACTATTGAAACTTTAATTTAGTAATCCAAAATCATGCCTCATTTTGAGTATCTAATACTTTTGCCTGCAAACTCAACATGACAACAACTGAATTTATTATCTCACAATTTTGACTTACTACCTCATAATTTTAATGTTGCAATCCAAAATTTTTGCTTTCTATTTCAATATTTTGACCGTGTATGTTAAAATCTCAACTTACTAATACATCTTATGCAGTTACTCCACATTTTTATCACATATTTTTGATTTTGAAACAAAAAAGATGCAACTTACTTTGTTGCATTTTTAAACAACCTCATAGCTTTTACTGTGTCACTCAAAATGTTGACTATTTCACAAGATGTATTGCTGTCTAATAATTTTGACCTCCACAGTCATAATTATAGATATTAGTTATTGACTTACAAAGTAAAAAATATCAGTAGTTAGATATTAGATAATGACTGTAGTCAAAATTGTGACTTATAATCTTAAAAATTTGATTCACTATCTTTGAGTTTGGACTTTGCATTTTAAAATTTTGTCCTTCTATCTTACAGGTTTGACTTAGTTACGACTTTATAACACACTTTCAAACTTACCATACCAGTTTTTAATTTAAGCATGCATTCATTATATAATATTTTTCTCTCCTGGTGAAACTGGGCTTTCATACTTCAGGAGGTGTGATGCTCTGACTCCCGCAGAGCAGACAAACCGTTATGAATGAGAAGTAGACCCGGTCAGTTTGATGAACGTGAGACGTTACACGGCCTGATAACTTGAGTCGTTCTTTCATTTATCGATTACCTGTCAGGACACCATATCTGAGTCTTTACCAGCTGAATATAACAGCAGCGCGAGTAGAACGAGATAAACACAACGCAGACCTATTTCACTTGGATGTTCCTGTTGCGCAAAGATACTGCGGCATTTGCTTTATACTAGGTGAGTCGCAGTGCATGCTCGTATCACTCCGCCGGCAGAGGAAATGCTCCTAGACCAATCACATCTGTGTTTACACCATCACCTGTCAAACACACACCCTCTGCTATATTTTCTCTCTGAAAGGTAGGATCCCTCTATTTATTTTATATTCGCTTTTTTATCTAAATTTGAAGTGAAGAAGGCCAGAGTCTTGTTACGGTAGCAACAAAGCCGGTTCGACTGTAGCGAGAAGCAGCAAGGGGTTAGCAAGGTTAGCGCCCCCGGAGCTAGCGAGCTGGAGCTGGTTATCTGCCCGCCCGGCTTGTTTTTTAGCCGATTATCAGAAAGTCCTTGCGCCTAATCATCCCCGGCTGAGGTCGGAGCACAGCGATGTGTGCGTTAGCTTAGCGGACAACGGCTAACTAATGTTTGAAAACCGTGGCTTGTGTTCGCCAACGTTAGAGGAGGGTAACGTAGCCTTCGAGCTAACGGGACCAGCCATGCAGTGCAGCCTCCAAGCTAGCAATAAAAGACGTTAGTCGGCCAGAGAGAGAGGGAGAGAGGTGCGTTTAGCCAGCACCGTGCGCGACTGGATTAATGTCGCCGTCTATATTTCTCATTTATCTGTAGGGAACTGGTAACACAATGGTATTGGAAACCACAGGCGCTGCCAGGTTAGCCGCACAGTGTGTTGCAGTGAGCCAAGCGCTCTTTGTTTCTTTCCTGTCTTTCAAGTTTTCTCGCTTTATTGGTTTTCAGTGTAATTTTTTTTTAGTAAACTAGCACTGTGGAGGGAAGATGATGAGCCACAAAAGGAGACCTGGGACGATAATTACTCACCTCAAATAAATCCATTACATAAATAAAAGTAGCAAAACCACAACGGAAAAAATCCATTACAATGAAAAGACCTGCATTAAAAATGAGTGTACATGAGTAAGTTCAGCTAAATGTACTTTAAGTGTCAAAAGTAAAAATATGTAGGAGTGCTTGGTAAATACCTTTGAATTGCATTAATTATTAACATATAAGTAGTCTTTGATTGTTGTATTAGGATAAGGTTGGGTTCATTTTAGATGCTTTTTTCCTGTTGAGTAGTTTCATCTGTAATAATACATTATACTTTGTAAGGTCATTGGAGGATTTATTCTTATTCTGCATAGTCAAATAAATGTAGAAGGGGAAATAGATGGAGTAAGAAGCACTTATATTTACAGTATATTTGACTCTGAAATGTAGTGATGTAGAAGTCTATAGTAGCTTTAAGTGGAAATACGTGTACAGTACTTGAGTAAATGTACTAATTACATTTAATCACTTTTACTCTTTTGTTTCCTTCCTGTTAAGTTGCATTTTTCTACACAGTCCGACAGTATCACATATCAGCTCACTCCTCCTCTTCACTGAGGCTAAATATATATTTGGTATCTTTGGAAACTTGGAAACTCCACTAGAGTTTAAACAAAAGTTGAACAGTCTTTGGTTGTGCAGCAGGAGTCTGTAATGTCTGACCAACCAGCCGCTGTGGGGTTATTTTCCCTCTGTGAAGCCAATATAAGACACCAGCGGCTGAAAAAGACGGGCATCGTGTTTTTTATTTACCAAGCACAGTAAAAACTCACAAAGCAAATTTCCTGGGCCATAGAACTCGTGAAACTATAAAGGAGGGTCCACAGGCAGAGAGATGTGGAGAAGGGAGGGGAGGGAAAAAGGAGGAGAGTGAATCAGACCCAGACAGTATAAGGTGCAGTGCAGTGAGGGTGTTTACAGTATTAACCTGGCCTCTGTGCTGTAGAGCTTTTTGATTTCCAGCTCTCACTTTTAGTCTTTTTTTTTACTCTTCTCTTGTGCATCCAGGAGCTGAAACACACACTCACACTGAAGCGTCTACGGTAGCCGCTAACTGGACGGACTCTCTGGTAATTGACCTTTTGCAGGTAAGACTGGACTCACTTTGTACAATGTAGTTTGACTGAGCTACTTCTGCTTGATCAGAGCTTACACTCAGTGTTACTTTATATTTCCCAGAAGGTCTGTGTCTTATTCCTTGAGAGGCGTCTTGTACTTTTTGTGCTGCAGTTACTTTTTCTCTTAGGCAGCGTCGTTAGCAGCAGGAGCAGATTTCACATGGCACTTATGATCTGAATACACACTGGGAACACATAGTAACATTTCAGGACAAACAACCCTACTGGAACATTTCACAGATTTTAGATAATAACACAAAGTCACTGTTGTGCTCCGCCAGATGTACCACACAGCAGATCCACACACAGATTTGTATGCCTGTTTATGAGCGAGAAAAACATCTTGCTTGTTAGAGATATGAAAAGCAAAAATGTTAAATTAAAGTGAGTGATTCCCATCATCCTGAACAGCTCAGCCATTATTTCGGTACATGACTTTATCTTAAAGGAAGAAACCAGAAAAACAAGGGAGATTAAACTTGATTTCCTCCATCAGCTGTTAATTGGAGGCACATTTTTATGAGGATCTCGTAAATGCATGCTTTTAAGCATTCAAATGATTTTTATTTTATTGCTGTGCCAGCAGGTAGTAGCAATAAAAACACAATATTCTCTCTAAATCACAAGACAGCCTGTGTGTTGGTCTCTCGTGCACAGTCAGCAGCACAGTTCAAGGATGTGCAGATTTAGTTTTTTGGTCGTCTTTCTTAAAAAAAAAAATGCTCAGGGAAGACTCGGCTGACCTGCTGTAGTAACGTAAGCTGACAAGATCCTGTGATTCTGTATCACAAGGAATGTCAGGAGCGGTTGTTTTTAGTCTAGGAAGGCTCTCTGTGTATGACTTGTGATAACCCTGTCCCCGAGGGTTTGTATCGCCGTGTGTTTGTCTGAGGCTTGTAAAGTGTTAATTGGAGCACCTCAGGTGTAGGGTGCTGCATCAGTGCAGTGTAGCAATGCCACAGAGGCGAGCTCGCTCCTCTGGGGCTTGTGGAAAGCGATCTAGAGAACGGTGCATTCGAGGGAGGGAAGAAGAAGAACATAAGAGACACAGTTTGAAATTTTCTGTTTGTATTTCCAATGGTTTTTTGCTGTCGGATCATCCAGTCAGTACTTTATGAATATGTAATTTCATGCAGATACGGCAACTAATTCCCCCCTCAGAGATTATACGGTTTGATTTATTCTTATCTTTTTTTCCACTCCATCCCTCCCCACCTCAGTGGAATAGCGGAATAAGTTTTGAACCATGAGCTCAGTGGCAGTGTTGACCCCGGAGAGCTTCGCGGAGCATCGCAGTGGCCTCAAGGACCAGGAGATAACTGGTAACGTCCACTGTTTTTACTTTTGTTGCTAAGGGTTTTCACCTTACTAGTTAGCCACCTATCACCCTGAGAGATCAGGTAAACGTATTAAGATATTCTCCTTCTTACCTTTCTGTATGTGCAGAGATGTGATGTGATTTTCTTTTTTTTCAATTTTCTTTCTGAGACAGGTGTGATCTCCTTTCTGTATAGTTACTGGTGTCTTTCCTTTTCGTTTGAATCTCCTTGTGTTCATCCATACATGCACACTGTTTTCTTCCTCCATCCTTACCTTTTTTTTTATCTCCGTCTCTCCGGGCCAGGCTGCGTCCCAGAGGATGAGGCCTACATCCCCACCTACCTGGAGGCCTTCCCACCGCTGCCGGAGAAGGGAGCGCCAGGGGAGAAGGCCGGGGAGCCGGCTTCAGCGTGGGGAAGCAAGATCAGGCCCATTAAAGCCTCTGTCATCACCCAGGTTAGGGTTAGACTGACACACTTACTTTTACAGGTACAAATGTTACGAGTGAATGTGCACACACGTAGAAGAAAGAAGAAAAGTTTGCATTGCTTGTGCTGTGTTTCTGTTCTTTTGATTTTAACAAAGACAACCAATTATGCAAAAGATTTTCTACAAAAAAAAGTAAAACTGTTGATGTCTGGGAAAATAAATAAATGAGACACACCAGCTGAAATTTGACCCCCCCCAACCTGCTGTGTCCCCCAGGTGTTCCACGTGCCCCTGGAGGAGCGTCGCTACAAGGACAACAGCCAGTTCGGGGAGGGTGAGGAGGCCAAAGTGTGCCTGGACATCATGCAGCGGACGGGGGCCCACATCGAGCTGTCCCTGGCTAAAGACCAGGGCCTGTCCATCATGGTCACAGGGAAACTGGACTCTGTCATGAAGGCTCGCAAGGAAATTGTGGCTCGTCTGCAGACACAGGTAAATTCACTGGATTTCTTTGTGCTTATTATATGTTAAATGTCTGGTTTAAAGTTATAGTAGTTATATTACTTTGTAAGATTTGGTACCTGATAAGTTTTATTGCAACACTCGGTTATTTTTTGTTGGTGTTTTTGTGATATCGCAGTGCTTAATTTCTTGGCGATAACTCAATCCAAACATATACAAGGATAGTTAGCATTAGCAGCAGCTACTTGCTGTGCAGGCAGGCCAGTTTAGGACAGAAAGTTGAGTTGAAAAATGACCGTCAGCTCCCGAGGGTGGCCTTTCCGGGCTTCAGCAGCAAACATGCTGATTTCCACTTCAGTTGGTGCACTGAGGTCCACCTGTTTAGCTGAGCTGCAGTTATTGATACAATAGTGCAGAAAAACATTCTGTCCTCTTTGCAAAGTCAAATACCTCTGTCTTTGTTTACTCACTGAGTGAGCACTTCATGTGAAACCTCACATATTTCATTATTCAGTTGCTGTCCTTGGTAGACTAGAAACCAGAAATGTGAGACTCAAGAAAACTCATATTCTCATCTGTAATATCAAATAAATGTGGAATCAGAAGCTGCTACATCAACAATTGTGGTTTTATGGATATGTCTGTACCTTAGCTCTTTAAATAGATTTATATATTGGTAATAAAATCAGTTCAGACAGCCAGACGCTGCAAATCTAGCTCACTTTCTCACCTGACACTCCCCCAGGCCTCAGCTACGGTCGCCATCCCGAAGGAGCACCACCGTTTTGTCATCGGCAAGAACGGTGAGAAGCTGCAGGAGCTGGAGCTGAAGACGGCCACGAAGATCGCTATTCCACGTCCCGACGACCCCAGCGCCAACATCCGGATCACCGGCACCAAGGAGGGAATCGAGAAGGCTCGCCACGAGATCCTCCTCATCTCTGCTGAACAGGTCAGCCGGGGTGGGGGCGGTCAGTTCTCTGCGAGACTGAGACTGAAAGTGTCTCTTTATAGATATGAACCACACGTGATAGGATAACGATATTGAAATTTATTGCCTCTGTAATCACTGAAATCAGCCTCGGTATCTTAGAAAACCAAAATTTTCTCCCCCTCTATCCTCCCTCTATCCTCCCCCCCGCTCACCAGGACAAGCGTGCGGTGGAGCGTCTGTCCCTGGAGAAGGCCTTCCACCCCTTCATCGCCGGCGCCCACAACCGCCTGGTACAGGAGCTGAGCCAGGAGACGGGCGCCCGCATCAGCATCCCTCCGCCCAGCCTGCCCAAGGACGAGATCGTCATCACTGGGGAGAAGGAGGCCGTCGCCCTGGCGGTCAACCGCATTCGAGCCATCTACGACGACAAGGTAAGTTTGTTCAGGAAGGACGGTTTTCCAGCGATCACGGAGATCGTATAACTTCAGTCTAACTAACTTAACTCGGCTCCTGATTGAGTTTAGAATTGATTTGTTAGCATCTTGGCATTAGCTTATGTTTATCTCCATATGTGCAAATAAAACAGTCTTTAATTTAGCTGCTGTCTGTTCTGGTTTACTAAAGGTGGAGGGTATACCTGCAGCATTCACTGTTTGATGCCAGGGACTTTTATTTCAAGATAGCTGCCTCTTTCTCCCTTCTTGCTATCTGTGTCTTCACCGTTTAAAGTCTTTTGTTTTTGTTACAGGTTGTCGTTGTTTGTTTCTACAAAAATCTTTCTAAAATTTCAAAATTAAGGCTAAATAATATCAATGGGGCGGAAGGCAAGGAAACAGAAGGAAAATAAACCCAAACCACAGTCAATGAAAATGGGAGCCAAGAGTATGTCTTGTTTGTTTTACTTTCCACCGCCTCGTTCTTGTTCATTCAGGCGTTTTGTGGCTTTTGCAATTTACGTCTTTAGACTTGCCCAGACCTCGTATTGCTGCTACCAGGAATGATTCTGAGAGGAAGTATTTTGGCTTCTTGTGGTTCTCTGCTTTATCACAGTCTCACTTCGTTCACCTGTCACCTCAATGTTAAACTTGTCGGAATAAATCTGTTTGTTTTGAATGAGGAGGTTTTATCATTTATTACAAGGAAACTGTAAAAGATGGATGACAAGTTATGAGAGGAAGCAACAGGGATCTGAGGAGTGCTGGATGATTATTAAGCCGAGATAATGTGAGAAATTATCAAAAGAGAGAACAACAGGATGAGAATGCTAATGTAATTTAGTATATGTATGAGAGGCAAATAAATTTTCTCTGATGCCTTCTTACTATCACCCCCCGCGCCCCACCCCTGCTTACCTTGGCCCACTTTCTGCCTCTGTCCTTCCGTTTCATGTCAGCTTCTCTGCTTCCTGCCGTGTTCCCATCCATCCCCACCACCTTCCTCCAGCTGCCCTTCAACCAGATGCTTTTCTCCACGCCGCCCAGCAATTGCACCCCGGTCTCCCACCTGCAGAGGCATCACCATCTTTGAGGTGAAGGTCTCAGCACAAGTAATAATTGCAGTCCATGGTGCCAGAGATCCTGAGCTACGAAAACCAGAGATGCCCCGCCTGACCAAGACCATCATCCCAGTTCGACAGCCGGGACCGCTAACACAGGCCCACGCCAAGGGAGGACGCACGACAGAGAAAAGCAGGACAGCAAGACCTCAAGCTGGTCTCAGGTACATTTTGGAATTTATACTGTCTACAGTCTCCCTGCTCCTGTCTGCACACCCAAGCCGTTTTGACTGGATGTCGCTGTAGCTTCATCATTTAATAACGCACCGATCATAAACTTCAAACTAACTCTGTGTTAAATAACAAGCTCCAAAACTGCAACTTTGTAGATGCAGAGAGGCCATTGAGGCACCCAGACTCAGCCAAGAGCTGAGGAGGACCCAGCCTGGCTGCACTGCAGAGACCCCATCCTAATAATATAGAGAAAATCATATATATATATCGATAATGAAAATATATATATTTATAGAGATCATATATAGAAGGATAAACAAAGATTCATCACCAACATCTGAGCCATCAAAATATCAACTGTTAATAGATAATGATCATATTATACAGATTCATGGATTAATTTATTGTTTCTATTTTAATATTATTAATTGATCAATTGAAATTATCATGATTTAATAAATCTGTATGAACAGTTAGAAAGGCAAAGAACTGCTCGGCCACCTCTCCTGCCACCGGATCACATGACCAGACTTTGCTCACACCAAGGCAGAGGTTCCACTGTATGTCCAGAATGGTGAAGGCAGCGTTCCGCTCATTCAATCAAATCACAACGAAACCACAACAAAGCTATGTATCGCTTACGCTCAATTGCTCCCAGCCACCACGCACCTGATCAGGAGCAGTTCCATCGGACAACCGAAGAAAAAAAGATCAAAGAAGCCCGAGATAAGTCTCTGAGGTGAATATCTTATATTCACATCATCTCACTGTTCATTATCATAAAATAAATTAGTTTTAATTCAGGTGTAACTAGTTTGGCACTTATCATCATCTGTATACAATTATCGCAGAAGAGCGATACATTGTCCAGCCAAGAGGTCAACCAGGAGAAATGCCAAGTCTTCCAGAAAATCACGAGACTGGTAACACCACCATCTTCAAGTCTTTGTCTGTCTCGGTCTCACCAGAGCATTTATTCGCCTCCGCTCCTACTCCCAAAACACACCAATATACATCAAAAAAGGAGATTAATGATGGATACAGCAATTGACATCATGTTAAAGCAGGCCACAAATGTTGTTTATGTTACCAGATCCGCCAGATTCAAATACCAAGATCATCTCCGACAGAATCTTTTAGATATCAATAAAGAGCACCAGAGACCTAATCAGAGAAACTATGAGGAACCGCTATTTTTCATTTGTGCCATAGAAATGTTAGTTTTCGGTCCTCTCAACTGTTTATATGAGAAAATATGACTTAAGGGCCCATTTTCTGAGTTAACCATCTGTATTCAAATTTTAGTCATATAATCATGAGAAGATTATAGTAAGAGCCTGGAAAGGGCCTAGGTTAATATCCTAATCACATCCTGTCAAATTCATGTATTCATAAAATTTCCTATTTCCGTCATTCTTTTCAAAGAAAATCTATTAATTAAAATATTTTAATGGGTCACAAATTAATATTTTATTTCAAACATTTGATTCCAACATGACAAAATAATAACCTCAGACGAGAGCCAAGATGAATTAAGTTTCAGATTGTTTAATACTTTACATATGACAGGATAATAAGACAACAGATCAAACAGCATTAAAATATTCTCCTCATCCACATGAGGTCACACACAACCCCTGACCGGGCCTGGGCACTGCAGCCCATCATGAGAGGACTGCCCACATCCATTTCCCTCTGAGGCCTGCTCGACAAGGCCACTGAGAGGTGAGAAGGAAATAGCCATTGAAGAGGAAGGTTGTGTATATAAGCGATCTAATAGATACGAGGGAGAAGATAAACAGAGGCATTATAGAAGGCATGCATCTTTACCCACTTCTCAAAAGTCAACTTACAGAAGAAAACTGAAAATATAAATTCTTGATCGGCCGTGGCGGGGCAACTATCCGCCGTATGCGGGACAGGACGGGAGCCCGAATCATCTTCCCGTCGCCGGACGACACAGAGCAGGAGCTGATCACCATCGTAGGGAAAGAGGAAGCCGTTCGTCAGGCTCAGAAGGAGCTGGAAAGTCTGGTCAAAAACCTGGTAATTTTTTTACTGCACATACTTTGCTCTCATCTTAAAATGACTGAGCTTCAAACCTTCAAATCTTCAATGCCATCCCCTCCACTTACTCATTTTCTGTTCTCTCCTTCCCCAGGATGACGTGGTGGAGGACAGCATGGTAGTGGACGTTCGCCACCACCGCCACTTTGTGTGCCGGAGAGGCCAGGTGCTGCGGGAGCTGGCCGAGGAGTACGGTGGCGTGGCCGTGAGCTTCCCTCGCACTGGGGCCAACAGTCAGCGGGTCACTCTGAAGGGAGCCAAGGACTGCGTGGAGGCGGCGAAGAAACGCATCCAGGAGATCATCGAGGACCTGGTGAGACACACTCAAGGAACTGACAAACAGACATATAGTGTTGTCTTAAAGGACTCTACGTGCAGTTCCTCCTGACCTCGGTTTGTGTTTGCTGTCAGTGCCGTTGTCACCCAGCTGTCTCCTCTCCTCCTCCCCCCTCCCTCTCCCTCTCTCTCTCTTGAGCAGGAGTCCCAGGTGAGCGTGGAGGTGGCCATCCCTCAGCGTTACCACCGCGCTGTCATGGGGCCTAAAGGCTGCCGCATCCAGCACATCACCAGGGAGCACGAGGTTCAAATCAAGTTCCCGGAGAGAGACGACAGCGCTGCAGGTCAGAAACATAACACACACTGTGTGCCTGCAGCTATAACACTAATACAGCTGTTAACACCAAGAGCACGAAAACAAAGGGAATTCTGGTATCTGGTGTCACTTCATGGACACATTTACCTGAAAACATGAAACTATTTGTTGCTAAATAGATTAGAAAGTAGCAGTAATATGTATTCAAGAAATGTTAAAGCTGTGTCTTTAAATCTGTTTTTCAGGTCAGGATGCTCCACCACAAGAAAACGGAGAGGTCAGTCCAGAGGCGGAGTTTGTCCCCCGCAAGTGTGACATCATCACCATCTCTGGGCGGGAAGAAAAGTGTGAGCTGGCTAAAGCTGCCTTGCTGGTAGGCACCTTCACGCACAGATGTGTCTTTCTCCTCCTCTCTCTCCTCCTTTTTCCTAACTTATAATCTCATCACTGCCTCCTCCTCCAGGCGTTGGTCCCCATTACAGAAGACGTCGAGGTGTCTTACGAGCTGCATCGCTACATCATCGGCCAGAAGGGCAGCGGGATCAGGAAGATGATGGAGGAGTACGAGGTGAGCCGCTGACACTGTGGCGCCATCTTCTGGCCGAGAGACATTTCATACTGCAGGTGAAAAGGCCCGTGCTTCAGTGCCGTAACCAGTGATCTGTAATCGATTGTTTGCAGGTGAACATCTGGGTGCCGCAGCCTGAGAAGCAGCTGGATGTGATCAAGGTGACGGGCCTGGCAGCCAACGTGGAGCGAGCCAAACAGGGTCTGTTGGAGAGGGTCAAAGAACTGCAGGCTGAGCAGGAGGACAGGGTACAATCTCCTACACAGTCATCTCATTTATTCCACACATCAGCTCGTCACTTAACCTCCAAACTGCAACATATTTTAAACATATTTTAGTGTTTGAGATCTCACTGCTTTGCCTCTTCTCAGGCTCTGCGCAGCTTCAAGGTCACCATGTCTGTAGATCCAAAGTTTCATCCCAAGATCATCGGTCGTAAAGGAGCGGTCATCTCTCAAATCAGAAAAGACCACGACGTCAGCATCCAGTTCCCCGACAAAGGAGACGAGCAGCAGGTGTGTGTCGTGTATTTTGTCTCCTCCTCTCTCACCCTTTATTTACACGTAACTGTCCTTTTTCATCTCATCTCTTTTTCTTTTTTTTCTTCCCCCCTCCTCTCCAGGATCTGATCGTGATCTCGGGGTACGAGCGCAACGTGGAGGAGGCGCGTCAGGCCATCCAGCAGCTGGTAGCTGAGCTGCAGGAGATGGTGAGCCAAGACGTCCACCTGGACCCGAGGACCCACGCCCGCATCATTGGCGCCCGCGGCAAAGCCATCCGCAAGCTGATGGAGGAGTTCAAGGTCAGGAATTTAATGTCCCACGTCTACAGAGGAGAAAAATTCAGATTTTATTTCGGATCTTGTAGCCACGTCCTCCTCTTGTGTATGTTTTCAGGTGGATATCCGGTTCCCTCAGCCGGGTTCTGACGAGCCCGACAAAGTGACGGTGACGGGCCTCCCCGAGACCGTCGACAACGCCATCGACCACCTGCTCAACTTAGAGGAGGAATATGTGAGTAACATCAAAAATCACCTCAGTCCCAGCGGGAACTTCTGTGTTTGCAGAAGCAAAGTTTTAAGAGTTTTCCTCTACTTCTGTCAGATGCTGAGTGTGACAGAGACGGAGACCTTGGCGGCGTACATGAAGCCTCCATCTCGCTACGGAGGGGGAGGAGGGGCGGGCGGAGCGGACGACAGCAGCGGGGGGCCGGCGAAAGGCTTCGTGGTGCGGGATGCCCCCTGGAACGCAGCAGGGAACAAGGTGCAGATTTTCAGCTTGTTTTTTAACAGTGAATCCAGGTCAATAAAATAGAGATTTAAAGGAAAGATACACTCAATATTCTGTACAGTCAGTGTCTGGTCAGTTGTGTGCCGCATCAAACTCTTGGTATCGTTTTGTTCCAGGCTCCTGACATGAGCAGTGCGGAGGATTTCCCCACGTTTGGGACAGGCGTGGCCCCGAAACAAGCGTCGGCCTGGGGCCCTAAGAAGTTCTGAAGCTGCTCATCTGGAGGACAACAACAAAAAACTTCTGTAAAGTAGATGATGAGAGACAAAACAAATCTCTAATCAAATTGCTGCTCACCTTTCTTCCTCCCTTTCCTCCTCCTCCTCTCCTTAGTGACCTCCCTTTGTCTCTCTTTCTCCGTAAACCCCCCTCCTCGTACCATCCTCCCACAACCAGCCACAATGAATTCTGGGAGAACTATCCCTTCTTTTGTCCTTATCCGTCTCTCTTTTCTTAGTTACCTCCACCTGATCCTTCTCCCTTGAGAGGAAAAAGAAAAAGAAAAAAAGAACGTTGAATGCTCCCTTCGTAGTTTCGCCGTCCCGCTCTGCCTCTCGGGTTGCACCACTCCCGCCAGTCTCACTGAAACATTTTAAAAAACACACTCCTCTTTTTCACCTCCGACTGCCAAACTCTCCCCACCCAAAAAAGAAAAAAAAAAAAGAAAAAGAAAACAAACTGTCAGCTCACTGGAGTAGAAATGTTTCAACTCTTCAGAGTCTGCTGAGTCAGGGAAGTGGAGTCGAGAGAGAATATCCTCAGACGCCTGAAACAAGATGGTGGGTCAAGTTACAGTAGCTACTTCTTGGATTTTTAAGCTAAAAAAAAAAAAAAAGATGGCAGTCTGAGTTTTACTGTGCAAGAAGAATTTGTAAACAACAGCATCTTTTAAGGTTCTTTTCCTGTGTTGCTTTGTTTTTAACAAAGAGGCTTCTCGTTGGCTCACCTTTCCAGTCACTAGTGTGGTGCAGCAGGTGAGGCAATGAGCTGTATGTGTGTGTCTGTGTGTGTGTGTTGGTGGGTTCAGGAGTGGTTATTCACCCACAAGTGTTTGTAGACCACCACCACCACCCGCCCCCCTCGCCCCCCCCCCATTTCTTTTCACAGCTGGGAGCAAAAACAGCTGCTGTAGTCGACTTTTCTCGAGGTTTTTCTTTTTAAATCATGGCGGATCTAAAAGATGTTGAAGTCCTGCGCCGATGGTTTGCAACGAAGGTCGTTTTGTCACAACTGTTTATTTATTCGAAAAGGAGCCATTTTATTTGAACTACTGTGATCCTGCGTTTTTATAAAAGCACTCACTGTAGCTTTGATGCTTACAACCTTACGTTTGGGAGTGAATGTCGTACGTCAGGGTTTTGGAACATGTTACCAGTTGTTATGTGTAAGTGTACAAAGAACTTTTTCGCTATTTTTTTAAAACTGTGGGATTTTTTTCTGTTGTTGTTGGTTTCTGGCATATTTGAAAGACTGTATGTACGTATGTGTGTGCGTGAGGAAGTTAAGATGTATATTTGAATGAAGCTGAACCAAACTTTTACATCTGGTCTTTGTCCGTTTTGTGTCTCTTCTCTGAGCTGTTCTCAGAGTTCATCTGGAGGTTTTTAACACTTGATGATTTCTGATCGACGTGCACACAATGCTGCTTAAAATCTGACCTCCCCTCCCAAAAACACAAACTTGACTATCAACAGCAATCTGGTTTCCTCTTGTACAAGTGCTTCATATGTATTTAGTGATATTTTGTAGCAAACACCGTTGTTGCCCCTTATTCCTTCTCCCAGTTCTGAGACTCAAAACAACACGTGTCCTGTTGCTAAACCTTACAGTAAGCCCAGATTTCAATTTGTTCAATCAAAGCTTCACTTTGAGTCTTAAAGGAGTAGTTGGACATTTTGGGAAATGTGCTCGTGAGCCGTCTCCCTGACAATTCGATTAGAAGATCGATACCACTCTGATGTCTGGGTGTTGAACTAGACTCAGGAGGCCATTAATCTAACTTGGCATAAAGACTGAAAGCAGAAGCAAATTAACACTTTTTTTCTCACTTGTTTAATCTGTACAGAAACAAAAGGAAAAACTACAATTTTAGGTTTTACAGGAAGTTGGGTGCTCTAACAACCGTTATGAATAAATTTTACTCTATTTTGAGCTGTAAATTGGGATTTTTGAGTTCCAGCAATAGTTAACTTTCTTTCCTTACATGTCCTCATAATTCTGTAGGTGTTGATATGCCTATTTTTTTCCACTTTGGACAGAGCCATGCTAGCTGTTTTCCTTTGTATCCTGTCTTTATGCTAAGCTAGGCTAACTGCCTCCCGCCTGCAGCTCCATACTAATCACACAGACCTGACAGTGGCATCCATCTTCTCCTCCTCCGAAATGAATCTTAAGGGCCAGGAAGAGCTCAGGGTCAGAGTGAACAGCTCTAAGTCAGCGGACATTAAAACAAAAAAAAAAAAAAAAGGAAAGGAAGAAAACTCAGGGTCCAACTTAAAAGTCAAAGCTGACGTGTCTCTTTACAGCAGATTACTAACAGATTAGTAAACTAAACCGACTATGCAACCCAACAGGATCATCCAGCAGATCACTGTCTGTCCGTGGTACGTTATTGTACTTTACCTACAAGTACGGCGTCATTACCGATGTTTGTGGGACAGCAAACCAGTAATTTGTCTATTTTTAGTTGTTGGAACTCTCATGCGTTTTTAAACTACTTCATGTGTGTCTGTTCTCGAATGGCAGGACAGAGCTGCCTCTGAAGCAGCTATGAAAACAAACCCACTATTGGCCTTAATGAGTAATTAGTCTACAGCATTTTGGAAAAGGTGTGATTGAGTTAAGTATGCAACACTGCAATAACATGTCAGTGACCGGACTTTTTTTTTTTTCCTACTCTAAATAAAATGTGAAAAAAAGGAACCAAAAGCACCAGTAGGTTTTGTCTTTTCTTCATGGCATCTTTTTGTTTTACAGCCCCTCCCTGCCCCCTCCCAAAATAACAACACTTAACCATCCTTCTGTGCATACTGTCAGTCAGTTTATTTTTATTTTTTATAAATCAGGAAGATATGATTTGTTATGTAACAGCCTGTACAACGCAACATACAGAAAACAAAAAAGAAAACAATACAAATCAAATTGTACAAAGCAGCACTGGGCTGTAAATAACCCATATAATAATAATCTTCACATTTTTAATTGGAAGTTTTTCCTTTCCCAAACCCCGTAGATCTTTCATAAGTCAAATCACAGCTGCTCTTAGAAGGTGACTGAGCTTCTTTAATTATAATTTATGAGTTTGACTCATGTTCTGTAGCAGTTTATCAAATTGGCAACAGGACTGAGAACGGTGTAAAAGAAAAACGCTTGGGACAGCTGTTCACATACAGTCATTAGGTGAATGTTTTGGATCAAATAAAACCCTTGTATAAACATTTTTTGACAAATGTAAATCACTGATGTCAGTTGACATAATGTAACCGCAGAGCCCTAATTAATAACATTCACATGTAAACACCAGCAAAGGTCGCGGTGTGCGGACGACTCGACGTCCCGCCGATCTTGTCGCTCCTCGGTGTAGGCTCTGGAGGTCCTGCCCGGTAAACAGTCAGACATGACGGATGGATGGATCAGAAGAGCGGAGGTGTGAGTGGAGCTAGTGTAAACGATGGAGGGGAAGGGATAAGAGCGGGAGTGATGCGGAAAACCACTTAAACCCTTTGGCTTCAGTCCATTTAAACACCTTTAAATAATCAACATTTTGGGAATTACGGTTACTCGCTTTTGAAGATTGATACCACTCTGCTAACACGAAGCTACAGCTAGGAGAGCGTTAGCTTTTCTCCATTTAAAGGTAACAAACCCACCTAACATCGCGTATAAAGCTCACCAGTGAACATATTATATCTCATGTGTTTAATATGTATAAAAACTGAAGTGTTAAAAATGTTAATTCGCAGTTGTACGGGTGGTTATGTGGCGAACAATTAGTAAGCCCGAACGATTACAAGTTGCCAGGCAACCAAGGATAACTCCACAGGTTGCCTGGCAACAGATCCAAGAAACAATTTGGCACATAACTGGCGAATTCTTTTTACACTAAACTTTAAGTAGGGATTAAACAAACCAGATAAAATGTGTTGTGAGCTTTAGGGTTGCTGATAGGTGGATGTTGTTACCTCTGGACCGGGCGCTAGCCCCGTTGAGTTCCTTTCCCGAATGGTTCCCATTAGTAAAAAAAACTTAAGGAAGCAGGAGTGTGCTGGAAGGGCCGGTTAACCACACCTCCTTTTGCCAAACCAATCACTTAGTCCTAATCGAAGGATTTTCTCTTGTACAAGTAAAAATATTCTTTGAAAACACTTTAATTGGAGCATAAATCTTATATTTGTGTGGCTCGTTCCAATCTGTTTTCAACTGCAGCGTCTTCGACAAGCAACGCAAAGGTGAGACTTTACAGGAGAAAACACTTCAAGGATAAAAGACTTAGTGGTTAGTTTGTCAAATGCATGTCATATTAACTTGCTAAAAAGCAGCAGCATCCCTAAGCTTTTCAATGGGATAACCATCCGGGAGAGTACTGAACGGACTGGCTGGCTGTAGCTTTGTATTTACTGTCCGGACATGAGAGAAGTGTAACCTTCTTATCTAACACTTGGCACGAAAGCAGATAAGCTCATTTCCCAAAACGTATAAAAGTTCCTTTAAATCTTTGCGCTTGTGCCAGCAGCAGTAGGTGTTATCACAACCCACCAAATATAGAAGTAAATATATATATATTTTAAATATTTCAGGGTGTATCCTCTTACTTGTAGCACAGAAGCTGTAGGGCTGGAATATAATTTGCCATTCATTATCTCTATTTTTAGCTTCCCAAAGGGTGTAGGAGGAGGTTTTTTTCTCTCAGAAGTCAATTTTTCAGTCAAACTTTCCAGTTTTCTCCACCATTTTAAGTCTGTGAATGTTTTTCCATTTGACAAGAGGATAAAGAAGTGATGCTGGGCCATAAAAGAAACAGGACTAATCAAGTAGCCAGACTGCTAATGTGGAGACACGAAGAGGACAGCAACATACAGTGGTACATGTGTATTGTGTAAACATTTTTTTCTTCCTCCAGTTTTTAAAATCCCCCCCCTCCCCCAGAGAAGTCACAATCACAAGACACTCTTGGGTTCAGTCTTAGATTCAAGTGTCTGGTTTTTTTTTTATACTTTTGTGAAAACATTGTCACTCTTATTTTTTTTTCCTCTCTTTTTTTTTTGACCCACGTTTCAGTCTTTTTAGGTGACAGTCTGTTAACGTGCAGGTTGGCAGGGGACAGCTCCTCCTAAAATAAAACACTGACCAGAGCAGAGGTGATGAGTGTTAAAATAAGTGCCAAAACATAAAGAAAGTTTGTCAGGGTGGAAGAAAATAAGATGTTGGGAAGAATGAGAACAAAAATGTGGCTAAAAAAAAAACCTAATTGCAGCGAATGAACAAACGTGTTGTGTCGATGAGAAGTTAGTTTTTTAAAAAATCGCCCACGAGTGTCCGAAACATAAAGTGCAGGCAGTGTCTGTTCTTCTTTGAAACCGCCGTAGCCCCCGGCCGTTAAAAGAGTCCAAGAGCAAACAACCAAAAACCAACAAAATAAACAAAACCAAAAAAAACAACAAAAAAAAATCAGTAATGCTGAATCGTCAACAATCCACAGTAGGAACAGCTGGATTCCAGAGGAGTCTCTTGCTCAAGGCAGGGGTTGGATTTGGTTGTCAGTTTAATAAAAGTACGAGGAGCGCCGCGCGCGGACCCTCCCCCCACTTCCACCCGAATGCCTCCCCCTCGTGGCTCCGTTCACTCGATCCGGACGAGCAGTCCGTACAGGAGCGTGCCGCCCTGCTCCTTCGTGATCCACTCGATCTCTGAGTTGCTGAAGCGAGGGTCCAGGGGCTCGCTGTGGCCGAGTGTCTGCGGTCCCACCTTGTAGGAGCCTGGGCGCACGCACACCTGGAATCCCACCTGGGCCTGGTGACAGCGGTGAGAGCGGGGGTCCCGAAATCTGCATGGAGACAAGGAGAGGTGTAGTGAGTGGCAGGCGGTGAAACTAACGTGTCGGGACATTTCACTGAACCAGTTGGACTTACTGCACTTTGGGAGCAAAGATCTCCAAGCCGGAGTAGCGCATGGTGGGGGAGAGCCGCACTCTGGGAACCTCCCTGCCGGGGGCGCTGTTCTCCTCTGGCTCACTGTAGCCGTTAGGCCCCTCCGCCTTCACCGGAGACACTGAGAAGATGGATGACGTCCCTGCAACACGTCAGGTATGTCAGGCATTTACTCGACACACTTTGTCAAACAGGTGGGTGCAGCAGCAGAGAGAGCTGCACTGCATTTTTCAGCAACAACATTAACGTGCTAGAGTGAAGAGATCAGTCAAATATTCCTCTGTTTGTGGAATGACTAAAGATAAATGTGAAAAGGAGTCATCTTCCTACCAGGCAGCAGCTGGCTGTGATCCAGCGTGCGTCGCAAGGCTCCTACACTTGTGCCGTGGTACGCAATGTGCCACTTCTTCAGTGCATTAGAAACCTCACAGTGGGGCTTGATCCTGCACACAGAGCTCATACGGTTATAGACACACAAGCAAGGTGACAAAACCTACTCAGAGGGACTTTCTTTGTCCTTGTAGCTCTAATTACTGAAAGACTAAATAAATTAGCTTTGCATATTGGCAGGTAAACACTCACACAAAGATTGTGAAATTGTGAAAGCACAGAGCTACAGCTGTTAGTAATGAGAGACCATCCCCTCACCTGAGGGCGAAGCGGCACCATCCGAAGGGCAGGGCGTAGTCACGGGGCGGCTCGCCTCTCTTGTAATACGCCTCGTCTCCTCGTAGCTTGTGACAGGACTCACAGTAGCACAGGTTGTACTTTGCGTCTTCGTTGAAGTAACCATCTTAAAGAACGGAGGTGGAGAGGACGGTCGAGATCGTTATTTATTTTAACTGTGACTGTGAGAGGAAAAAAAAAAAAAGTCTGGGGGTAAAAACTCACCTGGTAGCGTTAGCAGGTCCTTGAAGCGTGAGCACAGTGCCTGGTACTCGCAGGTCTTGTTGGGGTTGACCTCTGGAGGGGGCGTCCAGCACACACTCTCTTTGATTCCTGTTAGACAAAACACATACGACTCGGTGCTTTAAAGACAGAGCAGTTTTTAAATGTAAAAGGTTAAAAACAGAGAGTGCGGCCTTCTTACCGTCAACCATGTCGGCCTTCTCCATGTCGCCCTGACAACGGGTCTCTCCACTCTCTCCACCCACAGCTGGCACATTGTTTGTTACTATAGTGACCTGCCGTGATGACAAAACAGTCATTAGCATATCATCTTGGGTTTCAGGTGACAGTGATGTAACAGCTCATTCAGCTGGGATCAGACCAACTCTGCTGAATCTGAATGTGATGTAGACTGTTGCGCTTAAGGCTGTGGAGGTCAAAAAAGATGGTAACTATTCCCTAGACCTTTATTATGTGTGTGGTGGAGTGTGTGTGTGTGTGTGTGTGCAGACAGACCTGTTCACACTGGCCGTAGAGGTCAATGAAGGGGTAGCAGGGTGAAGGGATGTCCTGCGCCGCCACGCCCTGGTCCATGCCGTTGACGTAGAGGTGGAGACAACTGTTGGCGTCCACCAGCAGACCCAACACCGTCCCCTCCGGACAGGTGTCCAGATTAGGACCGTAGTTCTCACATATCTGAGCAAATGGAGCCGGGAGACAAGTGTTCGGAGGGATGGCGTTGGGAGTGAGAGAAAAATGAGAAAAGATCGATCATACGGTCGATGAGGTTGAGTGTTTATTTCTCACGTAGGACCAAAAAAAAAAAAAAAAAAAAAAATCAATAGACATTTTCACAGTGACACAGATTTTGTGTGTGTGTTTGTACCTTTAGCGAGTTGTGGAAGACCGAGTCTCTCTGCAGCAGCCAAGCGGAGCGTTTCAGACAGCACGCCGTGGAGGGGAAGTTGAGCCGGTCAGGGGAGTGACCTATCACCCCTAACGACAGCGACGACGTCCATGACGGATTCAGACGGTCGATCTGAAACTGGCAGTCACAGAGAGACTGTTAACAGCGTGGAACAGGTTTATTTCTGTTGGTAAAGCTGAACAATAAACTAAAATTAGTGCCATTATGAAGCTACTTTAATCTCCATTATGGAAATCTATGATCACAACAAAATATATTTGTCCATTTTACAGCTTTTATTTAGCGTGAAACATTACATCAACAAACCTCAACCCTACAGACTCTGATTTGTGCAGTACCTGGAACAGCTGCTGGCGAGCGAGCGGCTGAGCGGTGACCAGCAGGCCCTGGTTGTAGCTTGACACTCTGGCCGCTGTCAGGTTCTGGTTGGACAGCTGGATGTTCTTGCCGTGGTTCTCCAGGAACGCCATGACGGTGGGCACCAGCGCGCACGGCTCAGTCTCCACCTGGAGGGAGCAAGAAAATTCAAATGTGGTGACTAAGGTGTTAGATCAGGATCCGGGTCTGTGAGTTTTGGACATCTTGACAGACAGCCTCTGTTTGAGCTCCTACCTCTCTGACAGGAGTGCTGTCTTCTTCTCCTTCGCTGCAGCTGTCAGAGGAGAGCGACGGCGCCTTGACGCTCTCCATGTCCTCCATCAACGAGGAGCTGACGATGGACACGGCTGTTATCCGCCCGTACAGGTCCAGCACTGCGTACACATTCTGCAGGAAGCAGGGGGAAGAACAGTAAGTAGCTATTACTGCACTGTACATGTGTACATTGTAGATACATATATGTGTGTGTGTGAGAGAGAGGGGGTGTGTACCTTGGCCACCGCAGTAGCAGCAGGTCCCATGTCTTCTCCGTCGATGAAGATGTGCATGGTGTCGTCGCTGCACCGCTTCACACCCACACGGTTCCCAACCTGGAAACACACATTTAGTCTTATTAAAGTCGTCTTAAGAGAACAGGCAGACAAAATATTCATCATAATTTAGTTTCTCCATAAAAGAAAAAAATTGAAACAGGCGATGAAGTGATTTTGTCTTCGAGAAGAGACCTACAAATGCCTTAAAACAGTATTTTCTCATAAATGTATTAACGTGGACGCCGAACAAGACATTTTGGTTCAGTTGGTGTTCCATATGAACATAACTTTACTCTTTCAGATGGCAGTGTGATCTCTTGAGGAACTCTGATAGATAGCCTAGTAGTTCTTGGATAAAAGAAAATAGAATACTGCACACAAACATTTTCAGGACAACACAAGACTTTCCAGGACAGTTGACTTTTTCCTTTCATTTTCCATGACCGAAAAGAGTTTTCCAGATTTTCCAGGACATGTGGGAAGCCTATCATGTTTCAAAAAATAAACTGTAGATAAAATGATTTGCAGATAAGAATCCTCAAGCTACACAGTGATTTCCAAGACCCTACCTGTGCTCATTTGATTAAAAATACTTAATAAGGTTTCAATTAAATTGGGTAAAATCTATTTTACAACCACTGGTAATCACAGAACATAAGTCTATGAACAACACAGTAACATGACATCTCTTTTAGTTCTACTGAACAAATGAATAAAGATTTAAAGCCTGAATACTGATGAATTAAGGTAATTAAAACACAGCTCCTCGATGTTCAGGACTTGCACTCGAAGGTGTGTGAGTCTGTGGCCTTTGTTACTTTAAAATGAGCATGAACTACCACATTTGTCCCGATGAAATGTTCAAGTGTTGATTCATCCTTTTGCCTGAACTGTGAGTAATCCTCTGTGGCTGCTCGTGTTTCTCCTTCTCTGCAGAACAGTTTTCGGGATAAGGAGGATGAGAGAAAATTTAAAATGCGGTTGAGGAATAATTCTTCACATAAAAAGTGAAGAAGTGAGTTGTCTGTGTTTTAAGATGTGAGAGGAAGTAGATACTGTGACAATCTCAGAGCTGTGATAACTCCTTATCATCTTAGCTCAGGGCTTTGAAACAGCCAGAGGGGCTCCGTCAGAGAATGTGAGTCAGAGAAAGAGATCACAGAGGTCTTTGATGTGACCTCTAACCAGATCTAACTGCGCTTTAAGCAATCCATGACATTTCTGTGTTGACTTTGAATCTAACGAGTTTCCCCGGGGAGCGGCCAGAATCGCACTGATGTGGCTTTTATCTGCTTTGAAAGCTCAGGTCGCGCCTGAGAGAGCGGCGAGAGGGCGGCTTTACCGTCAGCCGGTCCAGCGAGCAGCCGTAGTTCTGGCGCTGCAGCACGCCGTTGCGACGGACCTCGGAGCCGCAGAGCAGCCAGGTGACCTTGGTGCGGAGCTGAGGGAGGGAGGGGGAGAGACCGGACAGCGGGCAGGACGGCAGCTCCAGAGGTGCCAGCGTGGTCAGACCGATGTGCAGCGAGCCGCACCACTGCTCATCCACCTCATCAACCCTCACCTGCAGACACACACAGATAGAGATAGAGAGAGAGAGAGAGAGAGAGAGAGAGGGGGAGTCAGACAGGAGAAGAAAACAAGTAGCAGCTGGTAAAGAGAAAACATGAAGTTAATCTACCTCAAAAACTGCTCTGAATTGTGTCTTACCTCAAACAGCTCGTCCGCTTTGAGTTCCTTCGCGCTGAACACGATGCCGTGAGCGTAACCTCCGACTCTGACGGCCTGGCAGCCTTCGCCGAGCAGCACCACGTTCTTCCCGTGTTTACTGTGGAGCCGATGAGCGACGCCTGCTACTACACACAAGAAGAGGAAACATGGACGTGAGTCTTTGAGGAAAACTGATGTGACATTCTCCGTCTCTTTCTTCTACAGTTTTGTTGGTTATTTCTTTGCTTTTAACCTTTATTTTCAAACATATAAATGCAAATTTCATTCAATACCAGCATGTGGTTTTAACTGTAGAAAACAGTTACTATATAAACATATACTATATTTAGACTTTCTCTACAATACGACCCTATTTCTCCATGCTTTTCCAGGGCTTTCCAGACCTGTGTAAGGACCCTGCAGAGTACCTGGTGAGTGAATGGGGAAGCTCTTCTCAGTGATGTTGCTGGTACACAGGCTGTTGTCCAGCGGGCCTGAGGAGCTGGTGATGGACACCTGAACACACTGACCATACAGGTCGATCACTGCGTACACCTCTGAGGGAGAGAAAGAGATGAAGAAGTGGTGTTTCAGCCTAATGTCTCCTGACTTCACGTGTCTGACTTTTATGGGCCGCTCTTTACCTGGCGGCAGCCCGGAGCAGGCCACACCCTGGTCCACGCCATTGATGTAATAGTGGAGGTCGCCGCTGGCTGAGCGCATCATGCCGATCCGCGAGCCCGTGGTCAGGGAATCCAGGTCACAGCCGTAGTTGTTGCGCATCGTGTTGCCGTCCTGCATGATGGCTGTTCCACTGCGGAAAGAGGAGACGACAAAAAAACACATTCTGAATTGAGGATTTACATAAACATGGGAACACACTTTTGAATGTTCATATTCACATATCACATCAGTACCTGAGCATCCAAGTGTCATAGTCAATGTCAGTCATCGTGTTTGGAAACTCGAGCTCCTCTGGCCTGATGGCTGTCACTCCTGGACACACAGAGAAGAGGAGCAGGAGGAGGAGTACAGCAGTGATTAGACAAGACACGGATTTGTGACGTCTAAAATGCTAAAAAAAATAACTCTTATGTAACGTGTGCAGAAACACCTCACCTGCTTCTATTGAACCCGACCAGCGGTCCACCATCTTCTGAATCACGATTTCAAACAGCTCTCCATCTCGAAGGCACCTACGACGTGGACGTGACAAATTAAAATCCTGAGGCAGCCGAAATGCTCTTCAGTCTTTGCTGCAAGCTCAGGGGAAAAGTTTCACAGATGGTTCTCAAGTATTATGATCACAGCAGATGAGGTTTCCTTTGTTGGTTTACTCATGTCAGACAAATCACTTCCTGTTTGTATCATGTCTTCTTAACCACATAACTGATAACAACGACTGCTTGTGGAGAACTTCAACAGAAAACACACCTTGTTTGTATCATAATTACTCAATTTAGTGCTGACATATGCCTTAAGACTCATGTATGAATGGAAACCTTGAACTACTTTGCACTCTGCTGGGTTGTTGTCAATTGGTGCCACAAATCAGATTTAATTAGCACTTTGTCACCTTCTGGAGGTAACTGAAGTTAGAACTACAGCACAGATGGCAGAACTGATGCAGAGGCCTGTTGAGGATCAGAACAACTCGTTGCAAAACCTGAAAATTGCACCAGCTGCTAAAAAGTGATGCCTTAGGTTTACACTATTGACTTTGATAGATGAAAATGTAAACATGGTGTGAAATATGTTGCTTCCAATGAGCCGGAGAATTAGCAGCACCAGCCAGAGCAGGTGTGACTCGACAAGTCGAACGACTTTTCTCAACAGCAGAATCTGGGAGGAGTCTTCAGCTGCAGTTAACGTATGAGTTGTTATGTTTTACGATCTGTGGATGGATATAAATCACTTCACCTGTTGGAAATGACAATGGCGTCGTTGAACTCGCTGCGGCAGTTCTGACGCAGGGCGGTGCGCCCCCCGTTGGTGATGACAGCGTTGGTGCCGTGTAGCTGGTGGAAACGCAGGTCGCTGGTCGTGGTGGCTCCGGCTACTGAGCAGGGGCTCCCGGGGGACATGGCCGTGGGGCCCTCTGAGCTGTCCTCTGGGAGAGGGGGGAGGTCCACTAAGAAAGGGAGAGGAAGGTGAGGGGGGGGAATCGTTAGAAGCTTGTCTTGGAATCTCAGCTATTTTCTCGGCTTGTTTCTCTGCCTCTCCTCCTTCTCTCACCCATGTCGTCCATGATGGTGGCCTGAGCGGCCTGCCCATAGAGGTCGACCACGGCGTAGACGCTGGGAGGGACGTTCCAGGCTGCCGGGCCCTGAGCCACACCGTTCACAAAGAAGTGGAGGCTGCCATCTTCTTTCCTCACCACGCCGACTGTGTCACCGGCCTGCAGGAGAGAAAAGAGACATACAGAAAGAGTCAGTGAAACTTTACTGCAAAGGAAAGACTCAGAGTGATGGTTAAAACACAGGAAGTGACTGACCTTGAGCCGGTCCAGGTTGTGTCCGTACTCATCCAGTATTGTAGTTCCGTTGTGCATCACGCCATTCCCCGTCATCATCCACGTCCCTGGAAAACATGACCGCGGATTTTTTTTTTTTTTTTTTTTTTTTTTTGACGTTTCTGTTTATTATCATGTTTTTTATCATAACATATTTTTATTTACCTGAGCGCAAATTCGTCATGGTGGAGGGCAGCTGCAGGTATGCAGGGTTGTGTGTCGTGACACCGATCTCGATGGAACCTGCCCACTTGTCCACCATCTTGTCGATACGGACCTGGAACACTTCGTTGGAGCGCAGGGGTCGGCTGCTCAGGACAACGCCGTGGTTGAAGTCGTCAGTCGCACTGTGAAAACAGCGTCGTTAGCTTGTAAGTACATCAGTTTAAAAAAAAAAAAAAAACTGCACGTGAAGGATTTGTACGAATTCTTCACTGCAGACTTTGAGGTGGACTCACTGTGGCCGCAGCGCTGTCCTGCCGTCGCTGATGATGGCGGCCTTCTGGCCACAGTTGGGGTGGAACAGCAGGCGGTCGGGCCCCTCTGGGTCCGGGGTGAGGGAGAGAGCCGGTCGGGGTCGACCGACGTCGGGTGATAAAGCCCTCATGATGGCGTTGTTGCGTCTGAGGCGGTCGCTGTGGTTGTGGTTGTGGACTATGGTGACTTTGACGGCCATGCCGTAGAGGTCGACCACGCCGTAAACCACGCCGGGGGTCTGGGCTGCTGCGACACCTGGGAAATCCAGACATGGAGAGGTTAAAGAAACAGAGGTTCATTTTCAATAAGCTAAAAACAGATACGTTCATGTTCTACTCGACCACATCGTTCTGTTCTATGCTGATTGGCTGGAGCCCATCCTCCAGCTCTGAGCTTTCTTTCCCTCATCAAAGGTCTTGACGTGTCTCACCTTGGTCGATGCCATTGATGTAGAAATGGAGCGCTCCGCTGGCTTTGCGCATCAGTCCTATGTGATCTCCCTCCTAAAGCATGATGGGAGGAGTTGATGGAGATTAAACAGACATGCTTGCACAGTGGGTGGCAGAATGAAATGTGTGTGTGTGTCTGTGTGCGTGGTAACAAACCTGAAGTTCGTCAAGGCTGAATTCACAGTATTCCCTGCGGGTTCCCTTCCCATTGGTTAGTATCCCACAGCCACTCATCATGATTGTACCTGATTGGACAAGCCAGCGTGTCATTAATTACCCAACCTACCCCTAACCCCTCCTCAAGCATCTCATGTTTTGTGTGTGTTACCTGAGCGCAGATTGGTCATAGTTGCAGGATAGTCCAGGTTGTTGGGGTTGTGTGTGGTCACACCAATCTCTATAGAGCCTGACCACTTGTCCACCAACTTATCAATACGGATCTGAAATAAACAACAGAAACAAATGGATACTTTGTTAATTTTCAGTTCCAGCCAAAATAAAGTAGGATTCCCTGTGCAGCCAGGTGGTGTTCTTTGATGCTCAGCTGTTGATCACAGCTGGGTGATATATCAATAAAATCCTGACGTGAGATCAGATTTTTGCTTAATCACAGTGAAATAACTTAAATGTTTCATTTCTTTCCTAAAGGCTGAATAACAGCTTCATTTCAATACTTGCCTCTAAAATGTTCTGCTACTTATGCCTTTACCTGCTGAGCCATCATACAGATAACTTCTTTCACATATGCTACAGTGACTCAATATCACAAAGTGATATTACGAGAATGGACGGCCTGGGGCTAGCTGGTTAGCATGCTAAATGAAGTTCGATGCTGAACGTAACATCTCTTCTACACTGGAAGTAAACAGCTGTTAATGCTAACATTGTAGCGATAGCAAAAAAGTTACATATAGTACCTTTAATCAATTAATCCAAAAAATAAATTACATATAGAATCATCTCTATTTCTCCGTCACCTCAAACATATTGTCAAATTATAAATATCAAGGTATTTAGTTAGAAATATATCAGCTGTCCTATTGACTAAATCAACTATCTGCACTGATAACTGCGAATAAGTCAGGTATAACTCATTATCTGGCAGTACGTTATTCACGTGTGATTGTGTGATTGTAATCACCTCGAACATCTCGTTGTGTCGGAGCGGCCGGTTGGTCATCACCACGCCGTTGTTGAACTCGTCCAGCGGTCTCCTCCTCTCCGCCGTCTTGTTGTTGTTGCTCAGTTTGATCAGTGTGCCGCATTTCTCGTGGAACAGCAGCGCGTCATTGGTGGTCATCCCACCTGTCAGAGCTCCTGGCCCCAACCCTCCATTACTAGCAGGACTGTTGTTAGTATTCCCACCATCTCCACCGCCACCGCCAGCTCCTCCTCCCCCTCCCCCTCCTGTTGTCCCTGTCCCACTGTCCCCATTCACTGCGCCTCCTCCGCTGCTGCTCCCTCTGTCATTTCTGGAGGAGGAGTCAGTGCCTGTGTTTCCTCCTCCTTCTCCTCCTCCTCCTCCTCCGATGCCACCTCCTCCTCCTCCTCCTGCTCCTCCTCCACCTCCGCCATCTTCCCCTCCGCCCTCATCCTCAGAGCGATAAAAAGAAACTATTGCGTTGTTGAACACGTCGAAGAGCTGGTGCTCCGTTAGAACTGAGGACAGAAAGGAAGATGAGAACGGCTGTCAGTTGCTGGTCATGTTTCAAAAATGTCCGTCGACCGATCTGAGGAGGATTTTCTTACCTGTGTCGGGCTCCAGGTTGTTGGGGAACTTGTCTGGTCTGCTGTGACTGCAGCTGAGCTCAGGCACTGACAGGAGAGGAGGGAAAAGGACAGAAGGGATGAAAATAATCCAACATCCAGAAAGGGGAAAAACAAAACAAAACCACATGGATGAAAACGCTGCCTACCTTCATCTCCATTCATCATTCCATTCATTGCTGCCACATTCATCAGTGCCGTGATCCCTGCATCCTGACCACCGCGCACCACCACCTCTTCCTCCTCCTCCTCCTCCTCATCCTCCTCCTCGTCCCGCTCTATTGTCTCTCTCTCCCTCTCCCTCTCCCTCTCCCTCTCCGCGGAGGGCGGTGGCGGCTCGCAGCTCACCACCGTCACTTGAGTGCACTTGCCGTACAGGTCCACCACCGCCCAGAGCTTGGGCGGCAAGCCGCTGGCGGCCGCCCCGCAGTCCTGCCCGTTAACCCAGAGGTGGAGCTCCCCGCGGGAGCTGCGCTGAATGCCCACGCGGTCGCCCTCGGCCAGCTGGTCCAGGTCGCGGCCGTACTCCTCCAGGACCGAGCGGCCGTCGCGCAGCACCGAGCAGCCCGACACGATCCAGGAGCCGCCCTTGAGGCCTGTGGCGCTGCTGGGGAAGTCCAGCGCGGCGGGGTCCAGTGCCGTCACGCCAATCTCAATGGAACCGCTCCACGAGTTCACCTGAAGAGAAAGAGAGGAAAGGTTCAATGAGTATCTACACTATCAACTATTTAGTTTTATTTCTGATAAAATCTACCAGAGCCTGATTTTAACAACAGATTCAGGAGGAGAGAATAGTAACAAATCAGCAGCTGCTACTCTGATCATAATGAGACTCAGTGTGGAAGCATCTGAGTGGTGATGTGTGAGTTACTGTTAAAAGAGTGAGGTGCTGTGCTAAAAACTGCAGGTAGATATCTATGGAAAACAAAGTGTGCCTTGTTGTATGATCTGTCTCGTTATTTTTAGTCGCTCTGTCAGCGAGGAACGTAGCTCAGGGAGCTCTGCTTTGAAAATAAAGCAGGACAGCGTGGACACACACTGTAACACATGAATGAAAACTCAGCTATGTGACGACGACTGTAGTGGAAATAACTGAACTTTCAGCAGTTTACAAGAAACGTGAAAAAAACATTAACTTAGGGTGAAACTAATTTACTTCTCATTACCTGTACTCTCCTTAAAAACACAGACCAATAGTGCTGCACCATCATTCTACAGTAGTGCCACCATCTAAGGTCCAAAATGGGATGTTGAAAGCATATTGATGCAGAAAGGTAGTTGTGTGCACATCCCGTCCTATATTTAGACCTGGTACAGGACACCAGATCAAAGAAAAAAAGGAGAGGATTACATCCTGCTGACATCACAGTCAGCTGATTAAAGAAAAAATACTGTATATATATAAGACTTGCAATATGATCCGTGAGGTCATATAGCAAGTGTTGTATATTTTTCGTTTGATCAGTTGACCATGACCAAACAGTGTAATCAGTTTTGTGCTTACATACACCTTGTCACATTGGCCGTTTGCCCGAGGACCCAGAAGGTTGAAACGCTGCTTTTCAGTCCAATAAAGTTTTGTCAGCTTTAACCTGGTGTGCACACACACTGTTTTCTTCCTTTGTTAAATGTGTACAGACACTGAAGCAGATCTGGTGAGAGCTCATTATATAGGAGGGATTTCTTCTGCTACTGCTCATTTTCTATTTAAAAATTTGCATTACAACAACAAAATGCAATATAAGCATTGTACCAAACATATTAGTAACACACTTGCTTGGATTTGATACCTTGAAAACCTGGAGACTCTTGCTTCTCTCATCTAAATTGCAGGAATCCGAGTCCTCTGCCTGAGTTGTTGACTTGGGTTTCCTAAATGACTGGATGCTACCTACTCTACATGAAACACCACTAAAAACACTGTGGATTTGAAATGTAACCAACAGTACTACCAACACTGATGCTCATGTGGCCCAGCCTCACTTCCATGATCTTGCCAACCACTGCAGATTCAAGACATGAAAACAATACAGCCACTGCTCTTGCATTTTTTTTCCATTACACAGACGTTTCACTGCAAAACTCCTTGTGCCTTTGCATGACATTGGACTCGTATCACATAACAGCCTCAGATATCTGTTTCTCCCCAGAAACACAAAACTCGACATAAGCTCACAATAATGCGATACTTTATTGATCTCTCAGGGGTGAATTCTATTTTTTCATATTTGTCTTGCCTCCACGGTGAGGATGACAGCCTGCAGCGTCAGCTATAACGCAGAGCCGGTGCAGCTGGTGGACATTCAGAATCATCGCCTCGGAGACACTTCAGCCCAGCAGATGCTTACCGACACGGGGGCACGGACCCGCGTCATCTCGCAGAGGAGGAGCGATGGCCTGGCTCGCCGCGCTCCACCTGCTGCGCCCCGGAGAAAAACATCCGACAGAAAACTACGCAGTCTGTGCCTTGAGTCATAGGGAATCTAAACTGTGAGATCAGTATTCCACCACTCTTCTTTTCTCTCTTCTCAGCTACTCCGCAGGACTCTAGTTTAAGTTTGGCAGAACTCCACCCTGATGGAGTGACCTTGAGCATAGCACTGAAACCCTACCAGCTCCTGGGATGTTTCTCTGCAGCTCACCTCACAAAACTTCCTCTGAGATCAATATTATCTTGAAAATTTTTGCTCCTGTCTGCCTCCTCTCCCTTCATCTGTTCCCCTGGCGTCCTCCTGAGCTCTGTGGCAGGTGCTATGTAAGGCAGTGTGCTACGACAGCCCGGGTATCTGGGTTAACAGATTTAGTAGTAACTCAGCCTGACCGGGTCGCTGTGCGGAGGAGACAGACATCTCCTTCCCTCGCTCACTCACTTATGTAACAGCAGCCTGTGGGTGTCTGCCTCTCAGTCTCTCTCCCTCTCTCTCTGTGTTGAAAAGCCCAATAACTACAGGATACAGCCACACATGCCAAGTAGAGCAGCTTTTTAAAAGAATAAAAAAGGAATTGCGTCTGATATAAATTCAAAAGCAGAGCTCAAAGAAGTGCTACACAGAGTAGAAAAAGCTTCTGATTACTCACACCATCCACACACACAGACAAAATCTAACTCTTAAGAGAGGAACGAAATTCTCAAAACAACAAACAAAATTGTGGGATAAATTCACTTTAACAGCTGAAAGACTGACAAGATTTGGACAAAGAAAGTGGCAGTGGTATTCTAACATGACACAAAAAGTCAAGGTAATGTTGCCAACAAAAATAATAACAGAATAACATGATATTGTGGGTGGCATTTTAAGGCTAATGTTAGCTACAGTGTTTTCATCATTAATTAAACCCCCCTGACCCCCATAAAGTGTCAGAAAAATTCTAAGATCCAAAGCAGCATCTTCACATAGCTTTTTTCATCCAACCAACAGTCCAAAACCTCTGTTGATTGATCGATGAAATCAACTGTTTCAGCTCCAACTATCTGTCACTGATTTAGTTTTAAGGCACTTGAAGCACAAAATCCATGTTGCTCTATGTTTTTTCTTGCAAAGTTGGATCATTCCTTTGGATCACTTCCTCCAGTCTTAAATACAAACCCTAAACCACTGACCTCTCTTGCACTCATTTTCCAACTTCCACTGTAGCTCAGTGGATGTCAGTGGACAGGATGGGCAGTCATGCCAATCTGTGTGCTCCCTGATGGAAAGCTATTGATTTTCAGACAGGCGATGCATGTCTGACAGAGCATGAGGCTGTTTATGGGAGCCCTTATCGGACTGAGAACTCCATGAGGGATGGATAATCATTTATATACAGTAGGTGCTATTAACCTGGACGTTTAGCTTTACTGGCACTCACGCAGCTCAGCCTCTGCGTGTACATTTTCAGAATAACCTATCCATGGCCGATGGTCTTGGCCGGACATGCTGTCATTTAGAGGGTGTGTGTGTGTGTGTGTGTGTGTGTGTGTGTGTGTGTGTGTGCCCCAGTTGGCATTGGCACAGGCTCCAGAGCTGCCGTGTTGTTGATGAACCCAGTCGGTTGGCAGACTGCAGAGGCAGAGGCCATTACGACAGGCAAGCTATCCTACACTGAAAACAGCCAAAACGTAAACACTGTGCACAGGTACTGACATGATATGGAGACAAGAGCACACAGTATAAACCACAGTTAACCACCAGTGTTGGAGCAATAGAAACAACACATGTTCTACTGTAGGAAATAAATTTGAATGGAAGAAAAACCTGCATACTAAACAACAGCAGTGTTTAAGACAGTGTAGGCACATGACTGCAAATATTCTGTACTTTAAGAGACATTTCAGGTAATAATAAGATATCTATGGCCAACAAGCATTGTATCTTGGCTTGACAACAATAGAAATAGTATCAATAAAGCGCCACATATGTTAAATTCTGTTACCTGCATAAAGGTCAGAACTAAAAACTGGTGAAGAACCTATTGAACATTATAAAAGTCATTTAAAACCAGTGATAAGGGCTATAAGACAATGTTTTCCTGAGGAATGAGGGGGAGACCTTTCCCAAAAAAGGAGTGAAATGAATCACCTTCACTGCAAAAAAAAAAAAAAAAAAGCACTCTCATCTATCACATAAGATCATCTATATATAAGAAGCGTACATCTTACTTGGTCATGTTTATGTTTTCAATTTCTACTGTAAAATATCTCTAAATGGTATCAGATGAACAGTATTATAACAGCAGATGTCCCAGCAGTGAAGAGAGCAGGTTTAGATAGCTGCAATTAATGAGTTCCACCTCTCAGTGCTTTAACTTCTCGTGTATTATACTGATGGTAATGTCTGGATGTGGTTTGTGCTCAGATGAAAATGTGTGTAAATATTAAGGAGCATCTCTGGGTATTATTAATGACATTAGTAACAGAAAGCAGTGGCTAACTGTGCTCAGTCTTTGAGTCAGTGTGACAGCTCGGTCTGATATGAGCACTGCAGCATTATTAGCCACCGGGACAGACTGGCAGAGAGGCTGACAGCCACCGCCGACTGTCACTCTCAGAGATATGTTAGCCTGCTTAACTGAACTCCTGTGGCACAATAAACAACACCAAGTCCTTAATACACCACAGAGCCCCCATAGCACCTTCCAGAAACGCTAGCCCCGGCTAGCCCCGGATCACACCGTCTGCTACTGCTAGCGGCTCATTAGCATGGCTAACTGCCTGTACCGAGGAACCACAGGCAGGTTGTCGTTAGCTCAGAGATCCGTTTAACATTTCTACACATAAGAAGCTGTTTATTAAGCCTCTCTGTCCAGGCGAAATCTCTGACAGTGTGTGTGAATCTAACCCGAACAATCGCGACCACCGGGGTTGCTGTCAAGCCGTGTGATCCGCCCCGAGCAGCGGGAGCCCCTCACTGCGGACAGTGACAGACCCCCAGCCCGTCCCACCACCGCTGCTCCCGCATTCCCGCTGCTCTCGCCCCGCTCCGGAGGAGCAGCGGCGGCGGCCTGTTGTTGTTTACCTTCTTGTCAATGCGCACGGTGAAGACATCCCGGTCCCTCAGCGGCTCCTTGCTAAGCACCAGGCCATGGTTGAACTCCTGGACTGGCTGGTTGCGCCGGGCGGTTCGGTTCGAGTTGGACAGGCCGATCAGCTTTCCGCTCCGCGGATGCAGCTCCGCCGCCATCTTCAATGGGCGGCCAGTGTTCACGACAGTCAGGGTTTGCGACAGTAACGTGATGGTATCCGGCAGATTCCTGCAATCAATACGATCCGCACCACACCCTGTTTAACAAAATATTAAATGACCCAATTTAGCATTAATTTAAGATATACTTCTGTTTGTAAATTATGTAGTGCTTTTGAATATAATTTGAACGTTAAATTCAAATACTTACACCACAAAGAAATTGAAGCCATGATGTTCATTTTAGGGCTATTTTTTGAGCTTAAATCTTTGTTTTTTCGCCTTAGTCTAAAGGTATAATATTGTACCCGCTCGTGAAGGAGAAAAAAGAGATTTTATGGTGATTTTATTGGCTAAACATTTTGCTGATAGACGCAAATACCCCCGAGTGGAAGAATGAAGTGAATCTACTTTCAAAATCTCCAGTGTATGGAGGACAAAGACTAAGGGCAATATAAAACTTTTTTTTCACGTATAATTACAATTTATTATTCAAAGAATGCTTGAATGAACGTTTTTAATTGATATGATTGTGATGTTATGTGATGTGTGTATATTTAAGCTTATTTATTATCCAGCTTAAATATAGAAAATAAACTTTTTCTATGTTAAAAGTAGTTTTTTTGAACTGATATTAATGTACATGCTGTACAGAGAGTCGATGGTGCATCTAACACTGTCTTTAAAAATCCACTAGAGGGAGCAAAATCCACATCTTAAATCTCTCCTCTCTCCTCTACTGTGGCCAGTATTTCCCATTAGTGTTTAATCACAGTGTCTGAATCTCTCAAAGCACGATTAGCCTTTATTTGTTCTAAATACAGTAATAAAATTCATATTCATGGAGAGGCATATTAAAGACAAATATACTGTTGCACATACCAAGGTCAGAAAATGACTCACATTAATCTGTATATTCTTTTAAAATGCGGCTATTGAAAGAGAGATCTATTTAAAAACATATTCATATTTAGTAGTAAATCTATACATTTTACAGGTTAATTGGTACAAATACCACATTTGACTACAGAATGAGTATCAGCAGTCTGATAAGAAACTTATCAAGATGTTGTTTCGCTCCATAAAAACATCACATTTTTTGACAATTATGAACTTTACATACATCTTTTTTTATTTTTTTACCCAAAGGCATCCACTGCAAACATCTATTCCACATATGGTACATGCATACTTTCTATGCGGGGCAGCTGTGAGGGGAGATTGACATGTGTTTGACAGCTAAATCCAGATCCAAATCCTTCCCTTGGACCTGGATTTTCTCCAGACAGCCTGTCAGGAAGTGGGAGCCGACGCTGTCCTCACCTTCACCTGAAGAGTGAACAAGAGGAGAAAGGAAAAGCAGGTGACCTTGGATTGTGAGAGTGATCTAATGGTTGGTGTGATATTTGGAGAAAAAAAAGAAAGAAAAGAAGCTGTTTAGTCTCACCTAGGAGACCTCCGACGGCCAGGCGGCCCTCTGTCCATGTGGTCAAAACATCAAGGTTTCCCAGACTGACAGAAAATGGAGTCTCACCTGGTTCATCTTGAAACACTTGTAGTAACTCTCTCTGAAAGATTATCACCAGCTTGTTCAAAGAGTTTAACATAAGAGTCTTTTCTTGACCCAAAGTGAGTGAGACCACCTGCAAATTCAAGACAGAAACAAAAGAAATAGGTTTAAAATAGGTTAAACTGTGAAGCCACCCCACAGTGCTTAGGAATCATTTGTGAATTCCCTTTGACTTGTGTCTGATTTATATGCGCACATTTGTGTTTTTATCAGCCACTAAAGCGACCGTCCACTCATGCCTAGGAGATTTGATGCTGAAAATGGTCCCATTCATCTGACTGAAATCTCCCACCAATTCAATCTTGAGCCCATCATCTGCGTCAACAGGGAAACCTGCGAAAGGACAAAAGAATAATTCACATAATGAATAGAATTTGTGTCGGAGTGAGCTGTTACCATCCAGTAAAAAGCATTCTCATTTATTGGCCATTAACATGTGAAACCTGATTAAATCAAATTAGAAGGAAACGTTATTGATGCCTCAGATGCCTTGTCATGCAAGAATGCATTATCCAGGCCAGTTATTAAATGGAGTGTTTGCACTTGCCCATCTCTTGTTCAACAGAGCGCAGAGTTCCCACCTGAGGTGTTGAAAATGGCAAATCCAGTGCCAGCGAAGTAGCTGCCAGGCTGGATGTTTTGATAGCAGGGCCAGAGCTCCTCCACCTCTGTCTCCCAGGGGGAGCTGAGGTTCAGCCAGCTGCCTTCCCGCACACAGCCGTCCATCTGCGGCTCGAACTGCAGCAAAGAATGCAACAATGGGGTTTAGAAGAATGAACGTCTGGGACAAACAGTGATGGGGGAGGAGGACGGGGGCTGGAGCTGGCACCTGTGGATGGCTCAGAAATGTTACACATTCAAGATTGTTTCAGGTCATTCCCCCACACTATAACCCCCTTACAAGAAGGTTAAACCTACTGCTACTTTATTAACATTACTGCTCCACCCAAGTTCCCAAAGTGGATCCAATCAAAACAAAACAACTTATTGAATGCACTGTACCTGAACAATCATCTTTTCCTTGTCGATCAGGATCCCGCCAAGAGCCAATCGGAGTCCACCTGAAAGGACCTCCTCTGGCTGTTTGGACTGCGTCCCCACCACCAGCCCGCTGGTGCCGTCCACCTCCAGAATCACAAACTTCCCCTGGTTGCTCAGCTCCAGCTTGGTGGCACCAGGAGAACAAGAAATTCAGACCCACAGTTCCTGTAAGAGCCTTGTCGGTCCATTTGCAATAAATCAAACTGCACTGGGAAATTACCGTGTGCCACTTCCCGTCGTCGAGTTTGGGGCCTCCTGCCACGCTGACGAGTACGTCCTCTTTGCTAATCTGCATCAGGGGGATGCCGTCTTTCAGGGACAAAACAAACCAGTCGTCTCCGTTTTTGGTGTCTCCGTAGAAAATCACACCTTCTGGGTCAAACGTCCGTAGCTGGAAGGTCGACTTGATGCTGCAGAAATAGAGCAGAACAGAATTCAGTTCAATAGAAGTGGAAAAAAACAGGACCAGTCTCCCCTTTTCTTTTTCCTTAGTTCCTTTTTAAATCTTAATACTGACACATCATATTTGAACAAACAGGGGGTAAAAAGCGGGTAAAAAGCAGTAATAGTTCCAGGGGCCTGTAGCTGGTGAAAGCCAGTATGATGAAGGTTTATGTGATATTTCCATTGTTAAAAATAAGAGATCCAGGATCAACAAACTTGTAGTACCCATACCCTGCACTTTCTTCACTTATTCTCCTGTTCTGTTTGTACTGAAAGTTTAAATCAGCTCACATATCCTGTCCTAAGAGCCTTTCTTTCCCCCTAGAGCACAGATTTCCATGGAGCGGTGAATATGGTGCAGTTTTGCTCCCGCTGTCGTACCTGGTGATCTCACTGAGGTTGACTGTTGTGTGGATCAGCGGCCTCCAGATGTCTCTGTCCTGGCCGAGGTTGACGGTGGCGCTGCCTGATACTTCTTTCTGGAAGACACCAGCTTCATGAGGTCATTGTTTAACACTGAATCATAGCTTTAGCTCTTTAATCTGCACAGTTCACATTCATTAATCCCCCATTAATCAGATACATTCATCGGTCGGTGGTTAAAATAAGCTGAGTGATGAACTTTATTCAATTATTGATTCAACGTAATTGCAACATATTAAGGGAGGCGCCGTCATTCAAATTCTTAAGTGGTAACGAGGTGCAAGATCAATTGTCATTCATCGACAGGAGGGCCATGTGGAATCCAGCTGCAGTTCATCAATGTACAGTGTCATGAAAAGGAAAAGGGGGAAAAATTCATTCAATGATGAAGAGTTCGAGGTGTTGTGGTTATGACCCTGATTTGTCCTCCCACAAACTGAGCAAAGTCCTACACTCAATCTGAACTGCATACAGTATTAGATTCAGGGTTTTATACAGCACTTAATCTATACTCAATAAAACACAGAATTAGTACAGAGGGTGTTTTGCATATATATATATATATTTTAATGTAATTGCAATGTTTTAAATATAGCTGAATAGGCTATATTTAACTACTCACGGACTGTGTGACCCTTTCCTGATTTTGCAATGGGCAAAATCAATACTTTCTAAACGTTGCAGGACTCATTCATACTTCTACAGAGATTTGGGGAATTGATTAAAGTAGCAAAATGCACATAAATCAAGGATACACCATTTTGTATTAAAATATTCACTCTGTCCCTTCTTTAATATGGCTAAGGGATACACACACTCCTTCAATGAACAGAGACTGATAAGAGCATTTAACACAACACACACAGACACACTAACGTGCTATTAATTCCATTATACTTTGCATTGCATTTGAACATACCATACCCCGTCCGTTCCCCTGCCCCTCGGCTCCCCACCCCAGCAGAGCGAGGCTCAAAGCGAGCAGTAGCCCGTCTGCCACGGCTTCGCAAAACACGGCCATCCTTCAGTGCATTCACCCACCCAGGCCTTCAAGCGTGTGCAGTGTCCTGAGCCCCTGGGTGGTCCTGTGGACTCCAAACTACCCCGAGGTGTGTGTGGTGGTGGTGATGATGAGCAGAAAGACTCAGTGCAACAGTGTGTATGTGTGTGTGTGTGTGTGAATATGCGTGCTGGCACACTGTCCTGGGGTCCAGAGGGCAAATAATCCATGGTCAGTGCAGTTTATCGATCCCTGGGAGGGAGTGTTTCATGGTTGTGACTAATGGGAAGTTTGCTTAAGTGTAGGTGGGTGAAAAAGATAAAGTGGACAGCAAACAAACAGAAGACCAGAGGTATGAGGGTAGAGAGTTAAAGAGAGAAAAAATTAAACTACAGTGTGCATCTCCATCAGTCTGCAGATCTCCTGCCTTTGTGGTGATTCATGTAGCGTGGACACAATTGCAGGCCAGGTGAGTGACCTTAGCCCGACCACTGATGTGTGTTTACTCATCACACAGGAACCTTGATTCACCACTGCTGACCGTGACTCAGTGTGTTGTCGAGTGAAGTGGAGAGAGGGAGAGAGAGAGAGAGAGAGAGAGATGAGAAGGGAAGCTGCTGCAAGTCACGAAACAACTTTTTTTTTTGCCTCTGCTGGCTGCATTCCTGTGATACAGTCTCCTTCCAGGAAGTCCGCGATAACTGGGAAATACTTGGAAAAGTGCAACACACACACACACACACACACACAGAGAAACAATCAGCAAACAATCTGTTCTTCTGTTGTTGGGTCTTTACAATCAATCTGAAATGTTAAATCACTGCAAAACATTTTTCTCACATGTGCACTCAATGTCTATTAACTGTTTCTGACTATTGAGATATAGGACTTTTATTTTGACATGTCACAATAGGAAAAGAGCATGTGCAAAAAATAAAATAAGTGACAAGTGAATTCCATTTGGCTGCTTTAGTTTCAGTGTGCTGGTAATGCACATACAGGCCCATTGTCATTGCTTATTAGGACGCTTTGATATAACGGAGCCATTAATAATATTAGTAATATCTGTGTTTTTTCAACTATGAAAAGTCACAGTGTCTGGTGTCAGTTCTGTGTCAATTCAGTGCTTTGCTATGATTAAAAAATTCTTATCAGTAGTGGAGCACTGTGACTTTAAACCCCATGAACGCAAATTTTTTTTTTCCACACTTGACATTTCACAGCAAATGCTTTGAGATATCCATAAAATTTCATCCATATTCAGTGTTTTCATAAGAAATTCATCTGACACCATATTTTTGGGAGCGCAAAGAGGAACGAGCCACTCGACCCGACCGTTCCTGTTTAAACCACTGAGTGTCACTGGTGGGAAAGTCAGTAAGGAATCAGTTCCTGACCCCGCCGAGAGGAAGCTGTAATCTGGTTTTTATGTCAACCGACGATACTCACAGGACACTGTGTATTTTTTATGAATTTAGAGAAAACATGAGCGTGTGCTGTTGTTAATATTACATAAAAGAAAACACCAGGGAATGCATTACCAAAGATACAAAGAAAAACATGCACCAGTGGAAACAGAAGATGTTAAATCAACACTGAACGCACACTGAAAGAAGTAAATTGCATCCATATTAAACAACTGACTATGTGACTATTTGTTCTGCTACAATTCACAAGATATTAAATGCACATTTCACTACAGAATTCAAACACTGTGAAACCAGGAACCTGCCAACTTCAAGCACATGGTTCATATTAAGAACTCTGAATCAACTTGTAAAGATTAATACAGACAAACAAGAGGCCAGACTAGAGCTGCTTTCATTGGGTCATCAGGTTAATACTTTATTTTGTTTGATTGCAGCAAAGAGAAAGAAAGGGAGACGGAAACGAGAGGAGAGAGAGAGAGAACAAGAAGAATGTCGGAAAAAGGAGACTACAGACTTTGGGAGAGCTGTGGCTACAAGCCTTTGTATCAAATCTAAAGACAAAGTCATCAGGCAACATTAAAACATCTTTTAAAAATAACATTAACATATTTTGTGGGCTCTATATGGCACAGTATTACCCTAGACATGTACACGATACCAAAACAGTTTAGCCACACCCCTACATCTATGAACAGCTTCATAGCAAACAAAGCCATGAAATCTATCTCCAAATCATACTCATCATTTCTCAAGAAAACGCTCATTTGCTATTCATATTTCTTATGCCATAACAAGGCACCTTAACAGTTGAAATCTGGCAGATCCACATCTTACTATAGATAATTATTTAAATATCAAAGCAGAGGCACATTCATTTAAACTAAAACATACAGTAAATAGTTGTATATTACCACCAGATTCCAGTCCAGTCACTACAATACGTCGATTTGCATGCTTTTGGTCTGTATGATAACCGTGATGGCAAACTATGGCATAAGAAATGGTCCAAAAAACACAAACATGTCCATCTACAGGAATGGCTTGAGATAGTGTATTGGAGACAGCAAGGCTTTTTTACACTGAAACTAACCCACAGAAAAGTGTCAAACAACAAGGAAAAAAAAAAAAAAAACAGGTGGCCCATATACTGCCAAGGGATATGCTGCCTGGGCAGATTTATTTTGGTTTTCGTATTCACGCAGTCGCTCGCTCTCGTACATAAAACACGTTCACGCACACACACACGCAAAAAGGCTTGTAACCACACCCAAGGGGATGCTCGTGCGCCCCTTCAGTTGGTCACGCTGTGTTTTAACACTCCTGCCATGATCCAAAAAGGCGCCCCAGTACCATCACACACACACATACACACACACTGAAACATATGTACTTCATTCAGAGGTGCAGTGCGTTGGGTGTATGCTTGAGGGAAGAGGGAGAATTAAACAGCTCCTAAATAGTGACTGTGAGATGTAAATGTGGCAGCTAGTTTTGTGGAACTTCTCCAAACTGCGGTCTATAATTGATTAAAAAAAACAAAACAAAAAAATTAACGGAGATATGGAAGATTAAAAAGGCCAGAAAATATAAAAGGAAACGGAAACAAAAAGCTGTGCGCACAATGCCAGATTTGCTGAGGATATAAACGGTTAGGAAGCAAGTGTTGCTCATGCTTTGTGGATACAGAACCCAAGTTTACTGACATGTTCCTAGGACTACTGTATATATGCATACCAGACGTTATACGGTTCTTTAACAGGTTATTTGTGTCAAAACAGAAACAAAAAGGAACTGAAACCAACTCTACCATTAATGCAGCTGTACTTCATTAACCTCATGACTAAATTTACATTCATATTTTTAAGTTTACTCCCCCTTTTCACTGAAGCCACTTCCATCTGGTAAGAGGGCTAAACAACATAAACAACAACATAGTTTTTAACAAAACAAACATATAGAGATAACATTACACATAACAAAAAGGCCCCCAGGAGGGCGTCTGGGGAGTTTTCGGCCACCACTTTGGCTGCTAAGCTCAGCCTTTTCCTACCTCATAGTAAATGACACAGGGCAGGAGGGGTATCAGTTCAATCTCCCCTCGCTCAGGGAGCAGGAACATTTATTTTTTTTTGCCCCCCTCCCTCAAATCATCTCTGTGGGGCCTTCTGACTCAGAGTCCAACAGTTTTGTGCCCATATATTTCTTTTCCTATCCAGAAATAACTCAATACCCTGAATCCATTTTTCTTTTTCCTTCCTCACTGTCGCTCTCTTCTTCCTGGCTTAGGAAATGGAGCCTTTTCCTCTTCCGATCAAAGAGGTAAAAAGCTACGCACGGTGAAGGCTGACTGGTTTTTTTTATTCTTTTCCTTATTTTTTTTTTTTTAATGTGAAGGAAATGAGATGAAAAAAAATGGAAGTGCAATGGTCTACCAGCCTTCAATTCTTACCCAGTGGCCAGCTACATATCCAAAGCAGCTACAAGTGTCCCCTTTAAGTGACCACTACTTCTCTATTTTGTGCACATAAGGTATACACTATGGTGAATGCTATACAGATCCTACAGTGTCATCTGGCCGCTAAAAGTCACGTGGTTAGTTGAGACATTAGAAGCTCAGATGATCTGTCATTGTCATAGACTCGCGTTCAGCCATAGAATCGACTTCTTAATGATTTGGATATGAGGACTTCTAAATGCACTTCTATACATTGACCTACAGTAGCTATTCCAACTAGAGTAGGAATGCTGTGTGCGTCTGACACGGAATGGTCTAACCATTCATGCACATACTCACACACACACACACACACACACACTCGCTCTTTCACACATATGCAGTAATACCTGCTTAAGCCCACCTCTGCATGCACAAATCCCTACATACATGTGCATGTACATGCGCATATATATAACTTTTCACGGACAGTTTAACAGGATACACCTGCATTCTCATTCTCACAAACAAACACACGCAAAGGTTTGAGTTGCTTAATGCTCCGCCTCCAACTGTGTTGAGTAAGGACTCTTCTGTCTCATCCCTTATCGTTGCCCACACAAGCCTTCCCTGAAGAGCGTTTATCCTCGTTATGCGGTGACTATAAAGGGAAGCAGACTGAACTAAATTTTCACACAACACACACCCTGTTAGCAGTTCTTATTCTTATATTATAGATAATATAATGAGTCAGAGAGGAAGATTAATCAAGCTCTAGAACTACGACACACTACAGCAAGACAGGAGAAACCCAGAGAAAGGTGAGCAGGAGTAAAGAGAGGGGAGGAATGATACGTCACTGTACTATCAGCCTCTCCTCCCCGTTTCTTTGCTCCTTCTCCTCCCTTCACACCTACTCCTGATTTAATGCCTAGCTCTGATCTCTACTGAATAAAAGAGAGGCAGGGGTACTGTGCGAGTGTAGTCGGTGACCCAGTGAGCACGCACCCCTCCCGCTCGTCCCAAACAGGCCAGGCCGTCCCCCCTTAGAAATATATTCCTTATAGTGCTTCTGTTGTCCTACGGTTTGCTGCCGCTGCTGTCCCGCTGCTTCTTGCCGCTGCCGATGCCACCGCTGTACAGGCTGGGGTTTGCCACGAGGGGGTGGGGGGCTGCACCCATGTAGGGCCCAGCAGTGGCTGCGTAGTTGAAGATGGCAGGCAGGAAAGGCAGAGGCTCCACCTTGTCCCCTCCAGGTGCCATCATATTCAGAGCCACAGGAAGAGCTGCTAAGTTATAGGGGTAGGCCAGCAGCTGGGGCCCGGAGAGCAGCTGGTAAGGGTCCGGATAAAATGGCAGCTTGGCCAGGTCCCCGCCGTTAGGGACCATCACTTTTCCCAGTGGGCCAAAGGGAAGAGCTCCAGCAGGATAGGAGGACATGAGCAGGTTTTCATCCTGCTTCTTACCAGAGCGGTAGCTGTTCAGCAGCAAGGGATAATCCTGGGCAGCGTAGCCCACCGGGGTGGCGTCCCCCTGCTGGGAATCTCTGGAAGAAACAGTGTCCTGGTGCTCTGGCTCAGGTGGTTGAGGGGCTCGGGGGAGAAGCAGAGCGTGGGCAGAGGGGCGGTCACCGGCACCAGCTGCTCCAGTGGGCAGTGTGAGCCTGTCGAGTCCTTGTGAACTGGAGTGAACCTGGCGGTTGGCTTGAGCTAACAGTCCAATGGTTGAGGGGGACCGACAGGGGGACTTGGGAGTGTGCCTGTGTGAGGAGGGTCCATTCATAGTGGTTTGAGTGGTGATGTGCTGGGGGGACGGCACAGGACTCAAGGGCTCCTCTTTAGGGACCAACAGTGCAATCTGGTCCTCTGGGGGATGAGCAACTCTACTCATTTGCTGCGCCCTCTCTATCTCTTTTTCTCTCTCTCTCTCCATTTCTTTGTCCCTCTCCCTTTCTCTCTGTCTCTCCAGCTCCCTCTTTCTCTCTTTGCCTCTCTATCTCCCTCTCTCTAGCGAGTATGGAGGACATGGTCAGGTCTTGTGCTTCATCGGGAGAGGGACTCCTGGACAGGGACTGAACTCTGAGATCGTGAGCCAGAGGCGGCTCCTCGTAACCTGCGCGTAGAAATATCCCACTCCCACCCTGCCTCTCCCTGTCCATAATGACCCCATCCCGTTTCACGAATCCCCCCTCGGAGCTGGGAGCTGTTGTCATGGAAACAGGAGGAGCAGCAGTGGTTATTCTGGTCTGCGACGTCATGGGCACATTTGGAGAGGTGTTAGCCGATGCCACGACGTGCGTACAGGGCTGGGTATTCTGTGGATCTGGCTGTCTAGGTGCTTTTTGCTGGGGGTGCGGTAGTCCAGACACTCAGGTGCATTCATGACTAGTAACGCCTGGAGAGTGGAGGCGCGCAGGCGTGAATTCAGCGTTTGTGGGCGGAGGTTGATCAATTTTCTAACGGAGGGTCGCATCCGTGGCTGGCCTTTCGCGGAGCTGGGTGCGTGAGCTCCACAGTTTGTCACCGATTCTGATGAAGCGTCTGGCCTGTCAGCTCTCTGAGATGATCTTCATGCTGCTGTGGATGGCAAGGTCACCTGCTGGGCTGGTCTGGTGTTGAATAGCTGATAACTGAAACAGAGAGAGCACTTCGGGAACTGCCTTTTTCAGTCTCTGGGTCTCTGCTAACAGTATTAACAACTGTTCTACATGGCTCTGAGGTTTTATCCTCCTTTCTCTTTCTGGGGAACTGCTTAGCTCATGGCGTCGGATATGGCGTAAAGTTAGTGCTGAAGATGTCTGCACACCTTTGTGACATCAAGTGGACAGGTGTGTCGTGATAATGCTCTTCGCTTTGCCGACCTGACCAGAATTACCCCCACTAAACCCCTTTCTTCATCGCGCTTTGCAATCTCTGCACAGATTTGATCCCACCGCACTGGCTTGTTCACCATGCTACTTTAGAGGTGCGGAGGGTGCCTCAGTGGGCTTGGGATGCTGGGCCCTCTGGTGGTTTCCAACCATCCTCGAGGGAAAGTGGCTCGCAGAAGAGGCAGACAAACTCCAGCAGATGGCCTAGCTCGTGTTTGTCTCGCCTCCTGGGGCTGGAACTGAAGCGGTCGCATGTACCGTGACTCCGGCCATGCTCCTCATAGTCCAGGGCCGCCTCTTTATTCTGCAGGAGCCACTGAGGTAGAGCAGAGGAGGCTTTGAGAGTGCAGAGGAAGGTGAAACCTCAATGACGTGGGCCTCCTTCACCTGCTCCTCTAAGGGCCTTTGTTTTTTCTCCTTAAAGGGGCAGAGAGATAATCTTCCCCTTCCTCTCCCTTGTCTCTGTTGGGATTTTGACAGTTTTTTGTGCCGCCCTCAACCTCCTGGGCCCTCCTCCTCATCCTGTGATTTCTCCGCTTCCTTATTCACGCGGGTTCTTGAGCCTTCCTGCCCTCCTCTTCAGCCGGATGTGAGCGCTTTTGTACTTCAGTTCTCTGCTAGCTCTTGACTCTGCAGATGTGCCTGCCTTCCTCTTGGGCTTGTAGGAGCAGTAAGGCCGCCATGTTATCCCGGCGTCGGGTCGCCCTGCTCGCAAGGCAGACCTCCTGACGGAAGTAGTACTCCTCACTTCTGCCGGGGATTGGAGCTCTTTTTCCTGACCTCCTCTTCCTCCTCCTCCTCTTCCTCCTCCCTCCTCACAGTCTCCCTCCCTTCCTTATCGCCTCTGCTTCCGTGCTGGCTCCATGTGGAGGCGGTATGTTTGTGGTGATGGTGGTGGGAGTGAGGAGTGGCGCGCCTCAAGGCCCGCATGGATGATTTTTTCCGCCTCCGCTTGGTTTTTGGGGGAGAAAGTGTCTTTGTCTCTCCTGAGGTCTGTCTCAGATGCTGCTTACTATGGCTTTCACCCCATGCGTACAGTAATCTGGCACAGTGGCCCTGCCTCTTGACCTGCGACCCCACAGATGCTGGGACAGCTGCTTGAGTTAGAGATGCTTGTGGTCTTGTTGTGGGACTTGCGTGATTTGTGAAACAATCTGCCTGCCCTGCATCCTGCCCACCTCTTTAAACCCTCCTCTGTGTATCTTGAACTGTTCCCTGATCTCTTTCTGTGGTTATTATCTGCACTATCCCTTTGCTTTTAATCGGCCTAGGGCTGCCCTTGTGAAGTCTGACTGCTGCTGGTTTCGGGGAGGGGCTGCTCATTGGGCTTTTTTCATTTCCAGAAGTGACCTGGTTGCTGTGCACAATGACAGAGGATGACATTGCTGTTCCATGAACTATGATAGAGGGTTTTGTATGTCCACATGTTATCACAGATGGTATGCTTTGTTTCTGTGTTTTACCGGGTCTTGGGAGTTTTGGCTTTGTTGCTACTAGACATTTTGAAGCTGCCATCATTACGCTTCTCCCTTCGTTTCAACTCAGGGGCCGCCTCTTTAAGGTTTTTTAACTTGGGGCACGTCCGTCTGGGGGAGGGGTGTTAGTGCGGAGAGGTCCCTGTGTTCAGGAGCCACAGAAACAGGGAAGTCATCGGGGAAGGCATCTGGCTCAGGCTTAACGCTCTGAGGGTGGGCTCCGCTGATGAGGCTTTGCAGGTCCCCGGGGCCCAGGGAGCAGCCCAGGCCCGGCAGGGAGAGGGGAGGTGTTTCAGTTGGTGGGAGTAGGAGGCCGTTATGCAAACCGTCACTGTAGGTCTTGTAGGGTCTCTTCTGGGAGCGCATGGGGAGAAGGCGGTAGAGCTTGAGGGCGCTAGCTTTCTGTTTATAACCCCCATTAGCTGTCTTTTCACTGGAGATGAGGCTGGGGTTAATCCCATGAATGGTCTTCTGGTGTGTTTTGAGATTGTAGTAGGTGGCGAAGGCGTCCCAGCAGAAGATGCACTGGTAGCGCCGCTCTCCCGTGTGCCACACCTCGTGCTTCCTACGGTACTCAGCCAGGGCGAAGACTTTGTCGCAGTAATGGCACGGGTATTTGCGGCGCCATGAGTGCACGTTGGAGTGGCGCTTCAGGCTGGAAAGGGTCATGTAGGAGCGCTCGCACACAGAGCAGAAGTAAATGACATTGGCGTCCACCACCTTCACAAAATGGCTCTCATCACCCGCCACTAGCTCTGTGGCTGCTGCATCATCACCTTGGATACGCGCCAGGAGGCTCCGCGCTTTCTTCCCCGCCGCGCCTTACTGATGTCTGTTTCTCCCACAATCACTCCCCCCTCCACTCTCACCTCTCCCTCCTCCAGCGGCTCCTCCTTCGGCTACACGGTGAGAGGAGGAGGGCCCAGGCTGTTGGGGGGTAGGCCCGGCACCTTGCAGGCGGCCTCGTGGGATTGCAGTCTCTTGCTGTGGATGAACACTTTGCCACAGTAGCGGCAGCTGAGGGCACGGCTGCCGGATGCGCTGCATGTGGACCGTGGGAGGGAGAGGCCGAGCTGAAGAGCTGATGGCACACCCCTGCAGATCAGCTCTCGGCTTCAGGCTGTCAATGGGAGGAGAGTGGGGTGCGGTCAGACCCTCGGATGGGAGGAGGGAGGTGGCAAGGGGAGGGAGGTGGAGGGTGGGTGGGTGAAGGCTAGGTCCGTGAGGGCTTCCCACTTTCCCAGCCGGTCTCCCTGTTATTTTTTCCCTCCTCTCCGCATCCCCGCCTCTCTGATAGGCCGATGTGCCCAGACTGAAGAGGATCTGGGCAGTCTGAGAGGGCGAGGCTACACACTTTGGCCTTCCATCCCATCCATCTCCATTGCACAGCCCCCCAAGACCCGCCCAGAGGATCTCGGAAGGTTCAGAAACTGTTCTGCTGGGTTGAGTTTGGAGCACTTCAGTGGAGGCGGGGATTTTATGTCCTTCCTGATAAGTGCATGAACAGTCATGGGAGATGAGGAGGAAGAGGGCGAAGAGGACGGAGAGCTGTCGTGCCTCGGGGGCTTAAAAGGTCTGTGCTTTACGTCCATGGTAGCGTCCAGTTTCCACAGCGACCCCTCGTCTGAGCTCTTGGAGGACGGCCGCCGCCGGTGGGGGGAGGGGGAGGACGAGGAGGAGCTACGACAGTGGTTTGGAGATGTCAGAGAGGCTGGGAGGGGGGCGGCACTGAGTGGGAAGCTTAGGGTGATTTTTGCATTTTTAGGTCCATCGGCCATGTCCTCCAGCCTGTCCTCCATCATGGCCTCCCCCCGGCCTCCGTGCCTTTTACCCTTCATCTCTGACTGCTCCGCTTCCCCTTCCTCCTCCTCTTCTTCAGGCTGAGAGGCCGCCCCAAGAGAGCGGAGAGGTTTGTGCGGTCCTTCGATCTTTCTCGAGCCGTGCAAGGGCGAGGAGGCCTGAAGGGTGCATCTAGAGCCACTAATGACAGTGGCGGGGAAGACAAAAGTAACGGCCGCTGACTCTGGTGGCACGTGGTGTCCTTGGGTGCAGTATGTGTGAGGTTGCAGAGGGGAGCTAGCCCAGTAGCCAGGTGCTGTTCACTCAGATGTGACTGAAGAAGGCCCGCATGGAGGGGGTCCCACACCTTCTCACCGGACACCATGACGAAAGTTCTCAAATCAGAGAGAGAACTGCGCAAAATTGGAAACATCCGAGGTAAACACGAACATATAAAATGCACGCTGACATAAAGCAAAACCAAGATTACCAAAGCTTTTAGAGAGATGTTCCATAGCGTATGGAATACCAGAGAAAACGCAAAGAAAACTATGAATGCCTAGCAATGTTAACCCAAATAGCCAGAAGAGCAAAGAGGAGAGAATTAACTGCAGTGTTGGCTTAGATCAAGCCTTCAGAAAGGCATTCCAGAGATCTATCTCTCGGCTGTGACACAACATTCCCTATGCCTAATTGGAAGGCGTTCAGATTTAATCAAGATTCCCTCAGAATAGAGCGCTGACTTAGATCCGCGGCCCCAACGCACGTAAAAATAGTCCCACTCTCTTTGCTATTTGAGCGAGAGCCTTGTTAGCCATTCCTGGCAGTGGCTAGTATTTGCCGGGCATGACTCTAACCATTTATTTGTGAAGGCAAAGGTGGGAGGGGGGAGGAGAGAGGGGAAGAGGAGAAGGGAGGGAGATTGCATGCATGTGCACAGAGAAGGGGTGTTTTTCCGCCCCTCTGCATCCGGTACAATCTCGGCTAAGCTGTGGAAGATGAGCGACAGGCTATTCTCATTTCCATTCTAATTCAACCGCTAAGGCTAGGATGCAGCCTCATGATTTTCCGTGTACGTAAAATAGCTTTGACTCACGCGCCATAGGCAATCTTGCGTTATTACTTATTTAAAGCGGTTCCATTTGTTTTAGGGTCTGTGATTTAGGAGGAACTTTGGCATGCAGGCCAGCAATGATGGACGAGAAGAAAAATCCTCAGTCATGCTTTTCTGCCTGCGTTTTCAAGCAGCAAAGCAGCCAGGAAGGCAGGCCGCTGTAAAATTCCACAGGCAGCCCTGAACAGGCAGAAACTAGGTCAGCACTGTTATTGCAGAGGGAAGAGGAGGAGAGAGAGAGAGAGAGGGAGTGAGTGAGTGTGAGAGAGAGAGAGAGAGAGGCAGGGATGGAGGGGAGGAAGAGATATAGAAAGGTGAGAGAGAAAGAGAGCGAGGTTATGAGAGCAAGAGAGTTGCAGAGAAGGGAGAGAGGAAGGGGGAAGGAGGAGAGGAGGGTGGTGGGTGGTTTGAAACAGGAACAGTCAGACACACTGCACTGTCAGACAGACAGGAGCCCAGGCAAACACTATAACACACACACACACATTATTAACACACAAACAAGTGCAGCACATAGACAAACATATAACCACACACACACACACACACACAGAAACGAAATATGCATGTAAAAGGAACCAGTAATATGCTCATACATGCCCACAGGCGAGATACAGGAGCATAAACAAAGTGTCTAATATGGATGTCACTAACTGATATTCAAAATTGTAAGCAGAACTAGTGCAAACACGGCACTGAATCAGCTGTGTAGTCTAAAGCAGTCAACAAGAGGTTTGCTAAGAGTCTGTAACGACATACTTAGTGCGGCATTTTTGTCAACTGTGCTGAGCTTGCTCACCACTTGGTGTCATCAGATGATCTCATAAAACAATGATGCACAATCCTGTCTCGCTGGGTCACATGTTGCTCAGATTAATCTACCACCCCACACCACATTTGCTGAGCGACAGATGTTGCAGGAAATCCCTTGCGGGCGCGCCAGTTCATGGGCGGACACGCTGAGATAAGTTATAAGCCAAAAATTTCACTGTCTCATCTGATGCTTGCGCCGCGGACAGGAAAATGCATGACGCCCCCTGCTCTTTTTTCTTTATCTCCTGTGACGCATTAGTTGTGCCGCTGCATTATGCGATATGCATGACATGCTGTCTGACTGTATGCAGGCAGCTTTTAACGCACTTTAATGCTGGATCTGTATTACTTGTGAAATGTGAGCACTAATGCGGTGCAAAACACTCATTATTACCTGCATTGGTAAAGATGAGTGACAAGACAACACACATGTCCTTCCTGATAACTCAAACATCAAAGTAATAGCAAACAAATGTGACCATGAATATGGCAGACCTCAAGGAATCAAAATAACACCAACTGTAAGTTCCACACCTCTGCAACAGGATGTTCTGCACAAACAAAACATGTTGGTCGTGCCTGCAAAGTTCACGCTAGGTCTCTACAAAACCACACAGCACGAATAACAGGTGCTTCAGCTGGTGCAGGACAATTACTAACTAGACTGTAAATACAAAACACATTGGCGTACCAAACACACTGGCTTGTAATGTGAAGTTTTCGTTCGACTACCTGGAAAAGGAACAGCATACTTTTAGCCACGCATCGATTCGTTCCGTGGTTCCATCAAATGACAAATGTAGTAAAAGCAAACACTGTTAATTTTGATTCCAAAATTTCAAATCTAAATCACTACAAACAATAGAAACTACGATCGTCTCCTCTCTCAGCCTAAGTTTTATCTTGAACCAAATAATTTAAGGGAAGAAAAGTGCTAGGTTTCAATAATCTAAAAATTTTCCTCGCTTAATCAAATAGCTTTTGTAGTAAATAGCAAAAGCTTACCATCAACCTGAGATATTTTGCCATTAGCATCTGAAAACGATGACTGCAAGGACTCAGCCATTAGTTGGGGTAATCCCTGAATTTAGAATGAACAGTCACTGAAACACCATCATGAAGCGGCCTTTGCATAACATAAGGCAGGACGGTGATATTAAGAAAACAGCCCTTAAACCAGCTACAAGATAATCGTTATTCACTGAAACTTGTACTTGTGCTGAAGGACAAATAACTGTTAGGATCCAATGACTACGCTTTTTTTTTTTTTTTTTTTTTGCCATCTTCCATCCTAAAAGGAAATTCCTCAAAATCTTACCACAACTAATATGTAGTTCAAAGACAAAGTAATATGCTAATTCAAAACTTAATTTGGCTCTAAATAAAGTGTTTTAAGCTATTTGGTCAAATACTTGTGTTCTGAGGCCAAAAATGACCCATAATCATAATTATATATTAGTACTTGTTTTTAGTGCCATTTAATCTATCTCCATACTACTATGAATGTATACTGTACCAAAGCCTCATTAAAAATTCACTTGAGGAAATGCATTGATTACAACTATCTCATTTCATTGTTTCCGAGTTTACAATTGTACTGTCAAAGAGCTGTTGAGATTCCAAGAACTGTTGAGATAAACACATAAAAGAATGCAGACCAGTGAGACATTCAGGCAGGTTGTAATGAGTTTAAGGATGATCTACCACTTTATTTTGAGGTAAAAGCGACAGAACTTCCCAAACACATACACGTCATCGCACAGGAAACTCAGGTGCACAAAGCTACAGTACATACTGGTGCTTTAGTATCTGCAGGTTAAACTTGAACCAGGGAAGTTGGTCTATACCTATGTATTTCTTCTTCACACTTTTTTGCAGTATCGTTGCCTTCAGATCAACCACATATTACTGATACGAACGATGGCCAAACCATGAAATAAGAAGCATCCTTTAACTCTGTCTCAGTGATGTGCTGCCATCAGAGGTGTGTACAGTGTGTGTGTGTGTGTGTGAGGGTTGGGGAGGCCAAGGTGAATGTAGTCTGTTCCAGTCAGGAGCCAGCTGCAAGGAGCATGTGGGAAGAGGAAGGTGTCAAGGGCTTTCTCCTGCGAGGGGCAGCCAGAGGCTTGACCACACAGCAGTTGTCCAAAATATAGGAGGTGTTAGTGTGGGTGGGGGCATCGTTAGCAGGAACAGACACTGAACTCTCCACAACCCCGGCCAAGAGAGCTATGTTTTATGGATGAGTATATATAAGGAGGAGGAGGTGAGGCACAGGCTGGCTGGGGAGTGGTTGGGACAGAGGTGGTAGGTGGTAGGCAGGTGGTGTGAGTATGGGGAGGTGAGAAGGTGGGAGGAAGAGCTCAAACACATCTCACCATGCTCATGGTTTCCCTGTCTCTCTGATCCCCCTGACTGACTGTGCGCCCCCATGTAAACCTGTCACCCAGGTCACACGCCCACGCACCAGCGAACCTGCCCATGTCTAAAATTTACTTTCCACGTCTGTTAGCTCAACCTAGCATTTAATTCCCACCCCAAGCTGCTGCAAGAATCATAGGAGGCATTAAGACGCTGTAGGGCTGGGAAAGCACTTTAGAGTGTGTTCCATATCAAGACCTTTATAAATTTCTGCAAATCACCACTCTATGTGCAGTCCCGGTTGAAGGAGGTGTGATACCCCACTGGAGTTCTCGGCTAAAACAAATCAAGAAACATTTGAGTATTTATAAGGCTGAGGGTCATTAAATAACCGCATGTGTAAGTATAACAGGCTGATAAATGAAGCGCTGCACCAGCTTCCTGAACACGACTACACTGTGGTACACAATCATTATCCTTTGCGTTGTGGTATTCAAAAAACTAAAAATATAACACTGTGATGTAAATAACCAACCAGCATCGCCTCCCTGCAAGCCGCCAAGACTTGCACACTAGCGCTTTCATGTCAACATCATAGCAGTACATCGAGCATGAAACTACACTTCCCATTGTCTGGACCTATGACCCCTACCCCTGTGCAGTGTGATCATATTTTCCATACATTCAGCACTTGGGGCTTGGCTTACATCCATGAAACCAGGAATGTGGAGTAGTAGGCAGCAGATGCTCTGTTGTTTTGGAAAAAAAGAAAGTGAGGCTTAGGGCAGCAACAACGGGGTTGGTGACATCAATATGCCCTCTGCCGCTCTACGAGAGACAACCTCCATCAAAACAACAGGCTGGTAAAATGGAGGACAAACTGGGCGGCTCAAAACTGAAATAAGAGACAGAACCAGTCGGTGGAACTAGATATGTTTACCGTCGCCTGTGTTACAAGTTTTTCCTCCCAAAACACTTCCTCTAATGTTGTTCGTAAGTTGATGGGCATGAGGGGGCGGGGTGGGGATGATGGCCCACCACCATGTTAAGACCCCCAACAACAAAGCTCACATCATGTTTAGCGCCTGGTCTGACGTGTGCAGGCCGCCCTCCTATCCCCCACACCCTATTAATTTCATCCGTCTGGTGTGAATCACAGAGACACGAGAGGCTTCGATAAATTAAAAGTTTCATCACAATCTCAAAACGAGTCATCGCTCTTGAAAAAGAACTGCGTGGTGCGCCAGCGACAGAGGGGAGGATGAGGGAGACGAGGCCTGTTACTGGCACACACACACACACACGCACACACACATTACACATACACACACACGCACAGACACAGCACAGGCACACACACACAAATACGCTTCCACAAACACACACTGCATAAATACACACACCCACCAACACCATGCCCCAACACACGCACGGTAAATTAAAACCTTTTCTCCTCTTCACGCGCGAAGCAACCACTGCCAACAGCAGCGGAGGAAGGAAAAAAATGCTACAGGGAAAAACAGAACAGTTCTCTTCCTCTATTCTCTCTGTCTGTCTCTGTGAAGGCAAGCATACAAGAAAACGTAATTCGGAAAACCTCCTGCTGCATCTCTGCTGCGATGTGTTCTCTCCTCACACCTTCTTTCCTTCTCTCTCTCTCTCTCTCTCCCTTGCTCTGTGTATGCGCATGTCTGAGGTGTGTGTGTGAGAGAGTGAGAGAGAGAGAGAGAGAGAGAGGGAGAGGAGTGAGCATAGGAGAGGCGGTGCACACACACACACACACACACACACACACACACACACATACAGGCAGTGTGTGAAGACAGAGGGCAGGAGTGATTCTCACACTGAACTTGCTTGCTCTCCTCACCACTCCCCCTTTCTTGCTCTCTCTCTCTCTCTCTTCTCTTACTCCAGTTTTTGCCTCTGACACACGATTTAGTAGCTGCCTTTTTTCCAGCAAGTGACCCCCCACTGAATCCAATCTTCTTTTATTTGAAGTGTTGTTCCTCTCTCTCTCTCTCTCTCCCTACACACACACACACACGCACACACATACACACTACTTTATATACACAAAGCCCAGCGATAGGGAGGGAGGGAGAGGCAGAGGGAGACAGAGTGAGAGCAAGCAAGCAAGAGGACGCCATTTAAGCAGTTTGTTACGAGCAATCGCAAGTCCCCAAAATGGCTGAAAACAAACAGGAACCACGCTAACTCAAAACCTGGGCACCAAGGACAGACAGACAGGAAGACAGTGAGGAGTGAGAGAGGAGCGTGATGAGGGAGACAGGAGAAAGTTGGGATGAGAGAGGACAAACCGTCGGTGGTCAAATGGCGGATGGGCGACCTGTGAAACAAGGCGGAAGCTGAGGGAAAAAGGAGGCATTAGCAAGTACTTCAGCGTATTTAGCAACTGCAGACTTTGATAAAGTTTAGACTCACAGTTTGATTAAAAAAGAATCACAAAATCGTGCAGCGGAGCCGATATCCCACTTAAAGTCCTCAGTGTGGGCCAAGCTCCAAAAACACTTAGATCATCCTACATTTCCCATGATACAACCTGATAGCCTCTTTCATTAGACTCTCCCTGCTGGCAGACATCCACGCCTTTTTTTAAACTCCACGTCCTTAGTTTCCTATCTCTGAAGCAATTATCCAAACAGCAGTGTGTGAGAAACAATGAACAGGTTGTGATTGTGGGCGGTCCGAACAAAACTATTAAACACGCACTGTGAAGTTGTTCTGACTGATGAATCCATGGACTTGAAGGCCAAAACACCGTACAGTGGTTTATACTTCTATCAGAAAAGGACTTTTATAACTTTGAAAGTTGTCATCCGCCCTCCATCTTGACTATCTGTCTGCTTACGCGGTGTTTTAAATGATGGTCACGTCATTACGACACAATGTTTGTTGAAATGCAGATAAATTCCAAATCCCAGTGTCGATTTAGTCAAAACCGCAGGGAAGGAAACTATCTATCGTCGAATTGCAAATACAAGCTGCATGCTAGAACCACGCCTTTACTGGACCTCCTTTTGCACCGCGTCAACGCAGTGGTCCCGAAATGGCGCGTGAATGACATCTTACTTTTCTTAGACCCTCAGCACCTCCAGTCAACTGTTTCAGGGGATGAGTGGTATTCTATGACAAGTAAAGGGATTCTACGCAGAAATCACTGGAGTGCCTCAAAAAGAGAAAGTGAGAAAGGTGGTCAGATGGTAGGACAGAAACTGGGGCAGAGACACTCTTCGATTTGGCGTGCTCCTTGGCTGTGCGGTTCGGCGGCATTAAACACGCCGTGGACGATCAAATTAACTGTCAGTCAGCGTGTGTATCTGTGTGTGACATACGTGACGAAATAAAACTACTACTGACAAGCTTCCGCTTTGTTTCTTTGCAGCACTAAACGTCCTCCTTCTTCTTACTCAAAACAACTGGGCGCCACTGCACCAAATATCAAGGCCCGTGAGCTGCGTATCACTCCTGATTCATCCGTGATTCATGCAAAATGCCTCACAACAACCTTCTGCCTGGTTGTCGGGCCACGCACGCCATGGTCAGTGGAAATTCCACATATCTCTGTTCTGCCTCCACGTACGTGAAACCACTTAAGGCCTTAGACTGGGAGGTATTCTCTCAGCTGGAACAAGAAGGTAGAAAATGAGAGGAGCGGTGAAGAATGTTCTTGTACTGTTATGCTACAACACCACTGCTCACTGTCCTTTGAGTGGAGCTGCAACCCCCCCTCCACCCCCCACACAGTACCCACTAACTGAACCTCGACGCCAACAACCCGCCTCCCTCCTCCCACTCTCTCCCCTGCCCTTTCCCTCTCTCCCTCTCTTTCATCACTCTCTCACCCTCATTGTACGGTGCCACACTTGTCTCCATGGGAACCGCCTGGGATTGGGTGTGTTGTCTCAGGACCTCTGGCCTTTGAGCGATCGAACTTTTTTCTCCTCCCGCCCACCCCACCCCCACCCCACGTCCTCTCTCATGCACTCCCGCACGTTTTTGAAGCATGCTTGGTGTGTGTGGACGGGATACATGACAGCGGCCTATGAGCGGCTTCAGAATGGGACGGGATGGGCAAAGTAAAATTGTGTCGGTGTGAAAAGAGGAACGAAAACGAGAGGCTGGGTGTGCAAAGCAGATTGTCCGTTGGCAAAGACAATAGTGTGTGTGTGTGCGTGTGTTTCAGGAGTGCGGCCGCTCGGTCCACACATGTGTGCTGGCATTGTCCCGTGGCTGCAGCCAGCCACTAACTCGGTATTCAGAGGCACCCTCGTTGTCCAGCCGTCCCTATTCATGGATGTTTGGCGAAACGTGATCATAGCTTTTCATGCTGTGCTACCATGCGACACACACATCTGAATACACAAAGATGAGGAACTAAGGAAGCCATCTTGGTGGAAAATTTAAACCATTAGCTCACCAAGACTTTTGGATATTTAAGCTTTATACAAAGAAAGAAAGGAAGAAAAAGCAGTTTAACCCAGTACAAGGCCTTAATGAGGTGTTAATCAACAACTAAAATTCATGTTATTTTATAAATAACATGAGGGACGAATTTTTTTTTTTTTGTTCAAGTTCGCAATTAACATTTGAAAGAATTAAAAAAAACGTCCTGGTCATATATACAGTCACAAACTGTTATGTAACGGCAGCAGTTAAAGGTGCCCTGTGGAGTTTTTGACCACTGGTGGTGCGGTTTTTTTTTTTGCTCTACCAACATGCGGAAGAAATGTGCCAATAAAAGAGGAAGAAAACGTAAGCTAAGGTTTTGGGGGCCATGTGGACGCAGCAGAAACAGGCCATGAACACAACACTGACCTCACCTTATAAGTTGATGTGGCTAGCATGCTAGCAAACCGTTGCCGGATTCACTCTTATTTTAGCTCTGTTCTTGGTCATCACTAACTCCTGAAAGTAATATGTGGCTCCTCAGTTGCTAAATGCTCCACTATGGTCACAAGCTAGTCACAAAGTTTGTCTGCTTGATGTTTGGGCACGTAGGGCTGTTTTTTAAAGAGATGTTTTACTAAAAAGAGCTGCCTGCTGCGGCTAAAAGCTATGCTATAGGAGCGTTAAGAGCTTCATAATGAGTCTCAGTGTGCGACCACTTTTGTGGTCATTTTAACCATTGTTATAAAAATATTAATTATAGTGGCTTAAAGTAGACATGTCATGCATTTTAGTCAGAATTTAAACAACACTTAATTTTGCAATGAAAATCCACAGGGTAACTTTAATAATTTCATAATTCACATTTCAGCAGCCCCACATTAGAGCACTAAATGTGCCTTATGGTTCCAGTAAAAGAGCTGAGTGAGTCAGTCAACCTTAAATCTGCTAAAGACGAGAAAGTTCACATACCTCACAGGTCTCAAACTGCAGAGTCACACCTGCAGTCTGTTGGCTGTTTTGGTTTTAGTAAAACTGAGCACTAAATGTGTTAACACACAAGCTTTGATTGGTATTCACATCAAGCATCAGATCTTTAGTGTGGTTTTCATTTGGCAGATTGATGGTTCATAAGAAAATACAGTATAACTGTTACCTGATGAGCAATAGTTCATGAGTTTACTGCATGAATTCCTACTAAAACAGATATATGTGTGTGAATATATCCTGAGGCATGCTCAAGCATTAGTAAACATCCTCAGCAGTCTCAAAGAAGGGATGACTAACCTGCTCTCCAGCTGACTTGGCCCGAGATCAAAGTGGGAAGTCAAACGTCGTTCGAGGAGTTCAAATGTCAGTGGTTTCTTAAAGAGGAAGCCGTGGCTTTACAAGGACGATGAAGCAATTCCTGTTTCTGTGGCCTGCATGCAGAAATGTGAGGACAGAGAGGTAGAATGAAACCACAGCATGTAAATTCTCTGCAAGCGCATGTACAGATAAGCATGACAAATGTTTACATTCGTAGCCAGACACGCATACAGATGAAAGGGCGTCTAAGCCCTCGGCATTGTCTGACAGACATGGGGGCGGTACAATGAATAACTTGAGGAGAACTCCCAAGACACAGGGAGAGCTGAGCGTGCTGGAGCATGTCTTTAGCTAACACTTGTCTGCTGTTTACAAAAACAAATCTCAGGGAAACAAACCAATAATATGGAACAGGTAATCCAGCCAATAAACAACGGCCATAAGATGAACATTTAAAGCAAATCACTCTTCCTCAAGACTATTTCCGAGGCTGACGCACCTCGCGTATGAACTGAGAAAAGTTCACTTTCAGGAGCACAGTCTTAATATGATTTTTCACTACTTCTACATATCTTAGTGCAGACATGTTATATTTTTACAAGCCCAGCAAAAATAAAACTGATATCCCCTGACCTGTATCGGTTAAAATGTATAATTCCTGTTATACAACCACTCGTCCATCAAATACAATACATTTTCCAAATGAATCATTGAGTAAATTTATAAAGTAAGTTTGCAGCTTTTAAAGGTCAGATGACATGATTTTCTGTGTTGTTGTTGCTGTTACTACTCCACTGTGTATTGTGTTGTGCCAGATATATGTCAAACATTGATTTTCATTTATTTTTCTTCACAAAATCCAAACTTTTACTTTTCCTGTGAAGTCTCTTCTTGATGCCTAACAGGGTGAAGAAAACCCATTTAATAAATGTTATATGAGATCTTGAGGCAAACCTGGCTTCAACTTGGCCCCGGTGAAGAGGATTTCAACCGGCCAATAAAAATTCAATAAAAATTTAAATGTAAGAGTTCTTATATGGAAACCTGTCAGACCACATGGTTAGACCTGCAGCAGAGTTGAAACTTTAAATCCAGGGGTCACTGCCACAACGCGTCTCTCTCCCAAAATATTTTGTGCATAATTAAAGCCAGATGAAATCTGATATTTCAAGCTAAATAGCCTCAACAGTAGCAACCAAATAAATTCAGATCTGAATCTGATTTCAAACACGGGGAAAAGATCTTAACTCTGCCACATCAAGTTGTTAATTTACAGACTTACTGCAATCTTTTCTTCTTGTAAAATACTGGAAAATTTAACTACTACTAGATTACTGAGATAAAACAGAGGAAACATCACTCTTTGGTTGAACAAATTAATAGACTTACGCAACTGGGATTGAGGTGTAGCAAGGAGACACTGTTTCGATTGAAGACACCACAGGACAAAAAGGCTGGGAACTGCTGTCACAAAGTAACGAAAACTGCTGGTATCACAAAAATATATTGTGTAACACCAAGAAAACAAGTCTGTTATGCTGACATCAAGAAATCAAAATCTTCCTGTGACAACATGAAAATGGAGGAGAAAAATCTTTCCCATGTCCTCCGTTACCTTTTGTGTAAAAGCACTTAATAACAAATACAGCATCTGAGCACTATGTGAAAAATGGATTTTAAGTTTCAGTAGAAGAAACATAGAAAGCTGACGATGCCTGAAACCTTTTCAGTTTCAGCAGAGGAGTTCAACGCTGCACCACCCTCTGCCTTCAAGACAACACTGAAGGACTAAAACACACATCACTCAGAGGCTATCCTGAACAGATGTCCACAACCTGCTTGCTGCAAAGTTCAGACTGTGTCTCATACACAGGATGAAAGCACAGGAAGGATTCATAGAACTACGCTGACAAGTTATATAGTTGTGCTAGACTTGTTTAATATATATATATATATAACTCAATGGGTGGATCCATCCGAGTATCAGATGACAGAAATGTTGTTTCATCGCCTGAAGTCTGACAGGCCCTCATCAGGTCCCTGTAGCAGACGCACTGAGCTATAACAAGCATGTTTGTGTGAGCAGTGACTGCTGAGTCACACAAACTGTCCCTGGGTACACACAAGAGATAACATGCTAAAAAAAGGAATTAGATGGGTGTAGGCTGCACAAAAGAGTTACAGTTGGCGTGCAATTTACAATCGGTTTGATATGCAACGAAACCGCTGGCAAAACACGGTTGTGTAACGGAAAAAGAAAGAAGCAAAGGAGAAGAGGAAGAGAGCGTTTGTAGTGTGGACGTTGCCAAAGGAGACTGGAAAGGATAGGTGGAAAATCATCTGGGAGGGGGGTGCCTGATACGGTGTTGGGGGAGGGAGGGAGGGAGGGAGGTGGTGGTGGTGGTGGTGGTGGTGGTGGGGGGGGGGGACGGCTGTTTTTTCCACTGCCAGAGAGAGAGAACGGCTAAATCAAATTAATTAGCTCCTTCATCTCCAGGCAGCTACTCAGGCATGCTGTACTGGCGAAGACAGACATTCGGAGGGAGTGGGGACAGAGGGGTGAGGGGGGCTGTAGGCTTAAGAGAATAGGAGAAAGCGAGATAGGACATGGTGGAGGGGTGAAAAGCCTGCTGTGTATGTGCGCCATTCAGGAGGACGGGCGGCAGAGGAGGGGAGGGGTGCATAATTCTCTGATAAGTGTGAGGGTTGTTTTGCTGGAGCCTCTGTTCAGCCATGAGGAGGAGGAAGAGGAGGAGGAGGAGGAGGAGGAGGAAGTGGCTGCATGTTGGCTGACGCTGTGTGCTGCTGCTGCTGCGCTTCGGGGCGATGGTACTTCCTGTTTCTAGACAGCCTGTATTTTAAGGGGCACTGTAAACAACCCTGCTCCTCTGCACGCCTCTTTAAATAGCACACAGACGCTTCAATCAAAACCTCCCGGAAGCACAGAGAGCTGAGAAAAGTCTCACAAAAGAACGATAACAAAGGGTTTTTTGAGCGGCGGCAACACGAGGCAAACTTCTCCTGTGATCAAAAATAAAATAATAAATCACTTGTGGCCGCACTGATAAAGGAAAAGGAAGGCAGGAAAGAGGAAAAAAACAAAAGAAAGTGAGGCAGATGGTCAGGGGCAGTGGCATCACGCCAGGGGAAACACAACAGCAGCAGAGCAGAGAAACGGAACACAAAAAAAGTGAGAAAAGAGGAAAAGAGGCAAGGCGAGTGGTACGGCCAGGAGAGAGCCACTGCAGGCGGCATGTGGCCGTCTCTGAGGGCTTAGTGCGCAAGAGAGAGGGATGACGGGAACGGGGGGCGAGGGAGAGAACAAGAGACAGTAGAAGAGGGCGTGAGAGAAATTATGGAAAAGGTTCGAGCAGAGGGAGGAGGATCGGTTCTGTGAGGGAGGAGAAGCAATCATGTGAGTGCAAGGGTGAACTGCACGGAAAAAAAGAGGAAGGCCGAGCTGATTCACAATAAATAAACGGCGCTTTTAAAAAAAGCTTAACAATAAGTGAGAGGAGGATGATAGTGGAAAAAATAGGATGTGTGGCAACAGAGACAGTGCCAGAGGTCAAAACCTCGGGAGAAGAGAGCAGTGGACAGCTCGGTGCAGCGGCGTTGCCCAGACGAGACTTGGCTGCACTGTGAGAACCCCAGATTAGCACTAAGCCGATTGCAACGCGAGGTGGGATCAAGAGCAATTAATTTAGCACCCAGATAGTTCCAGGAAGAGGCTGAAAGAACCTTAACAAAAACGCAGATCTCCTGCAAAAACTCTGCTGTGTCCTCTGAGTCAAATACTAGGTGACTTAACATTCCTACTCTCTGTCTGCTATTTTCTGCAAATGAGCCGCCTGAATAGAATCCTGTGTAAAAGTAGACAGTAGATGAGAACTTGGAAGGCTTGAAAGAGTGTGCGGATGATAAAAAAGAAGGATAAAAGAAAGATGAAGACGCTTGGCAGGGACTGACATCAGCCAAAACAAACACCCAAAGAACAGGACATTCTCTCGCGGACAGAAATGGGCCGGCCTGTTCCAATGGGCTCTCAGAGAGAGCATGCCTCCGACCCTGCGTCACCCATTTTTATTACAAAACAACATCCTGGTGCATAACTTAAGGAGGAAATACAACCTATGACTGATTTTCTTCTTATTCATACAACAATGGGCGATTCACTCTCACTGTGCGCAAAGGAACCAGAAACAAAACCAACACATTTCCACTCAGTTTTTTGTCTAGTTTTTGATTTTGGGAATTAAGCTGCTACTGCAGACTGGGACTGGTTATTTTTACATCATCAAGTGCCCAGAATCTGTTTCACAAACTCTACTCAGACTCACAAAATCTCCATTTTCAGCATTACAGCCTTAAGGACATGTTGCCTTGGTTTTAGTTTTTGCAGACAGTTATCAATGCTAACAAACAGTGACTGAATTGTTTTAGAAATAGGGAGTGCACTCTTGCTTTTTTAGCGGATTGTGCTTCAGGTGCAATGGCTCACTGGCTGAACGTATCTAATAAGACCGCTGTTCTTCCAAACTAGAGTCCAGTTATAGTTCAGGCCTTCTGATTGCAAATCAGATTGAAAAAATAAACAGTCTGCTCCTCCCACCATGCTTTGCATCTGCCTGTCTGTCTCTCCCTCCACTCTTGTTCGCCTACTTTATTGTGTTACAAAGCACGCACACAAACACACACACTCACAGATGGGCTCTGACATCATCAGACAAGAGCTCCCCCTAGATACATGAATCCTCACCCTTTCCAGGAATCCATGCCTCTGGAAGATAAAACACATGCACTAGATGTATATACGTGTGAATATCTGAACTGCCGAGGTAGAAACGTTATGCCTAACTACAGTCTGAACTAACACTTTGCCTTTTTACGGACACAACATCACTGTCACGGCTGCTCTCAACAACCTATAGCAACCCACCTACGTCATGAAGAGTAAATGCCCACCTTTCAAAAGCACCTGTCACAAGACTCAGTGATAACAGAGTACTTGCAAGTTTCATTGACTTGGATTAGAGACTTTTTAATGATTGTTGAATTGAGGATTCATTTAAACTGCCATTAAAAAGTCCTGCATTCAAATTTTCACTCAAGCACAAGTACATATGTATTACCAGCAAAATATATTTGTATGGGAAATATAACTCATTATAGGGGATGGGTTTCGTTTACAGTATTATTATAAATATTACATTAAATAATTGTCATTGATATAATATGCAAGCAACATTTTACAACTGTAAAATGGTTGAGTAACTTTATTATAACTTTATCTTGTTTAATATGTTGCTCATTAATAAATCATATTATGGAGAATAATCAGGTTTGCATATAAAAGAAGGAAATTATATTTCTTTCTGGAACTGGAGTTAAAGCATAAAGGAGTATAAATATGGAAATACTAAAATACAAGTATCTCAAAACACCACTTCTGTAAATGTACTTAATTTACATATATTACAGAGAATATGGACATCAGTCTAAAGTCTAAGTATTAAAAGTTATTTTCTCTGTTCAGTTTGTGTTACAAGCATTCCCCATACTCATCTACATCGGTTTTACTTGTAATCCTTTAGTAATTATTTTGTAAAAATATCCTGAGGACAGTGGTGTAATAGTTATGACAATTTACAACATTTGGTTAAACTCCTACCAAACTACATACCTGACTTTAAGCTTCTGTGCACCAACCTCCTTGGGGCAGTAGAGGGAGCACGTCTCACAGCCTTGTGGGACCTCGCTTCCGCATTGAAAATGTGGTTGTGCAATATCTTTGCACTGCCGATCATTCTCAGTATGAGCCAGAGGAGGGAGCCAACTGGTCAATAATGAATCCTTTGTATAGTCATGGTATTGCATGGCACATGGTGAACAAAGTGATTTACTGTCACATTCCTCTATGTATTTCAAACCCAACATGTGCTCTATTTTTTTCAGTTTAATAAAATAAGTCAAAACAGAACATGGTGTGATTTCATAAGGATACTGCAGATGTGGAATCTACCCTTGCTTCTGGGCTTGAATGATGCTGTCCTCTGCTGGACCTGCCAAAAAGAGATGATGGCAAAGAGGCATGTTCATGCTGGCAGCAGCACAGAAACACTAAGCAATACAACTCAGCAGCTACTGGCACCAATGTTTTGTTTTAGCATGAGTTCAATTATGTAAAAATGAACTAGGTATAATTGTCAAAGAATAAATCAGCCCAGTCCATCATGTTGGTTGAGTGTCTTTATTTAAACACAAGGCAGAGAGAATGATAACATAACCTGACAAAATGTGTTGTGGAGCACTGTTACAGAATCATTGCTTGTAATAAACACTACACCAGGTTTAGATTATGCAATCATAGCACGGAGATATTCAGAGGTGGTTCAACCACTATGTCTAGGTTTTACTTCCACTTCCATGTTACTGTGTGAAGACAAAATACACAAAGGGTCACCAGAAACATATTCCAGCACCTTAAACACATACTGTATCACTGCCTGAATGGAACAATGGAGATTTATAGCTCTCAGAGGACCTTACATTAACACAGTGTACCATTCTGCTTCTGAACATTAAGACAGCCATCAGCACCGGCCAAACGTTACTTCTCCCTTTCCCTCGGGTAAACCTAGCACGAGCTGACCGGATAAATCTATTGTGTAACAAGCTAATGGCATTTCCTAGTTCCTGAAGGCAACATTAAACTATTGTTACTTGCATCACTGATTATAACAGCTTACTGAGAATACGGCAAGCTTATTCTCCCAATAACAGAGCGATATGCTTCTAGTTAGCTAGCAAAATGGCTTCAACTTTCGATACCGAACAGTCAAGACTGCCGAAATACTGACTAGCAAACTTCCAGACAGTTTCGACACTTAAAAACCCTGCCACGTTAAAGATAAACCCCTCGCAGTACCGCTTCTTATTGAGCCACGGAACTCTACGTTTTTTTTTTTGAAAATGCGCAGCTCTTTCGCCGGTCAAGTTAGCCAACACGAATATTCCAGACTCCATCTTTCTCGTTCACAACAAGAAGCATATCGTTAAGCACCGCCATGTTGAGCGCTAATGGAGTCTCAGTAACGTTATGCTAGCTGTGATAGCCTTTAATTTAGTCCTTAGAGTAACACTGTAATACCTCAAACACCCTCATACCCATCAACTTAAGTCTCAACACTAAGATACATGCAGGCTCGCAAAAATCAGGGATTTAATCGGCTAATAATTAACTGGGACGCAGCTAACTGAAGGTTTTGTCCCATAACGGCAAAGCTTAAGCCACCAAGTTACTTTACTATAAATAAGACATATTCTGAGGGTAACACTACTTAATCACATTTTATATTACGATCAAAGCTACATTAGTTGAACACACTTGATTGCGACATTGTGAAAATAGAAAAACAGCAGGGAACATACCGTCGTTGTTGGCGGAGTACATTAAGCTAACCAGATCACCAGCTCCATTGCTAAAAAAGCAAACTTTGAACGTTTCTATTTGAAAATATAACCAGCTGTCCGGCAAATGATTTGTTATGATCACAATTTTGAGTAATTAAAAATAATAATCAATTAAATAAATAGCGAACAAATGTTACTTAACCGCCAAAACCACGGCATTTCGGGCAGCTTTCGAAATGTGGCCTACGCCAAAATGTCACATTTTAACAAAAATATGAAAAGCTTAATAACAACTGAACAATACAATGTGATTTGAATCAAACACAGAACATGTTTATATAAAAATAGTAAAAACCTGTTGAAAAACAAACGTTAAATGAACACTTAAGGCTTCCCCCAGACTTTCCTACACGCCGTACGGAAAGTCCAGTCCACTGGTCGGCCATCGTTCGTGGGCGAGTCCGAGGCTTGCAACAAAGTCCCAGAGATCCAAAAATGCGCAAGACGAAAAACCGGCACGTCGACATGATTCAAAAAAAGCTCGAGAAATAATCCATTTTACATTGTTTCGATGTATAAATGTCATGTATTTCGACAATTTTCCCGTTTCATTAAGGGTCTTAACAGGCCTCAGCCCTGAGCCTCTTTTCTTAGAGCCCAGGCTGATCCAGAGCGAGACGAACGGGACAACAGAGATTTTTTTTATTTTTGCTCTGAGGGAAGAAATTCACATCGGCCACGTTCGGCAAATATCGGAAACAGGGTGGGTTTTGTTGAAATTATTCTAAGAGGGTTCATTTCTTCGTAACCATTGGTGCTCGCTTCTGTACTACTCAATATTAATGACAAAGCGGACGAATCGAGATCATTTTAATTGAATATTCATACTGTGGATGCAAAGTACAGTCTGCGCCGCCTACCCTGTTTTAATAAAGCCAATAGGAATTGGTTCAGATTAAATCAACGCCCGCCTTTAGTTTTGATTCGTTTACAAAATAAACGTGCCCTATCATTGGCTGTACGTGTGATAAAATTAATTATTCATATAACTGTCTCGAATGGCCAATGAGCGTTTTACTACAGAGATCCATGTCCCACCTTCCGAAGAGTCAGTCCCTGTCTTTTTGGGTGTGCAACCCCGTAGTAGACACTCAGTCTATATAACCAAGCGTTGCTCTGTTTCACGCTCAGAAGCGCTTAGAGCGCTCCAGAGTGTAGATCAGGAAAAGGGAGGGGAACAGTCGGTGGCCAGCATACTTAGGACCAAAACATAAATAATTCGTCCATTAAGGCTACCGACAGCAGAGGTCCCTGGGATATCGCCTTCGGAGACTTTCCGGTCACCGTTGGCGGCCTGACCAGAGTCGTGGTGACAATTTAAAGGCTGTTCCTGCTCACAAAGCGGCGTGCCGAGGAAGGACGCGTCTCTTTGAATAGACAGGATGCACGGACCGCCCTCCGGCGACAGCGCATGCCCATTGCGCACGATCAAGAGAGTTCAATTCGGCATCATCAGCCCAGATGAGCTTGTAGGTTTTCTTTTTGGGGAGTGGGGGTTTTTATTCATTCTTTTACAGTTCACACACTACTCTTACAGCTTCTTGACTAATCTTGTAGTTTAACATATATGGAAAAGACATGGTTCTGTTTACAACGGAAAATGCTTGCTGTTGCTGTTAGCCTAGCCTAGCTAGCTGTGTCAGGCTGGTGGAGCTTGAGCTAACTAGCATGTTGCAGGAAGTTCGAAAAAACTTAAAGCACAACATTATCAAGAAGGATCCATGCTATCACATGAATTAAACCCCCTTTTTATTGATGTAATGTTACATTTAGGCCCACCAGTGAGTGAAGATTTTGGTTACTTTATAGCTATTTTTTGTGAACCAGCGTGTTTGGTTTTACCATTGACCGCATTGTACGCATTGCTCTGTTTTCTCTCACAATAAATTAATAAAAGGTAACTTAAACAAGGTCAGATATGCATGTTTTCTTTAACGCAGGATTGAGTGTTTAGCAGATATAAGGTGAATAGAAATATTTATTTTTTTGTTTGCGTTTTTACCGCCTCGTAACTCAATATGAAGTTTCATGTCGTTGTAAAAGTTATTGTTTCCGGAATAAAATTTTATTGCCATGTAGCAATAATTAGACAAACTGTTTTGTCTACGTTTTCATTGTCTCAGTTTAATTGATGTGAGGAGTAATTGGTTAATGAAAATTTAGATTTCATCACTTATTATGATGAATTGTTGTAGAAAACGAATTGTTATGACTGACCTCTGTGAGGTATGGGAATTCAGATTATAGCACTGATGAAGGACGATCAACTGCTGATTACTGTATCATCGGCTTACGTATATATATATATGCTGCTTTTTCCCCAGAAACGGATGTCGGTTACAGAGGGGGGAATCAAATACCCCGAAACAACAGAAGGAGGACGTCCTAAACTTGGTGGCCTTATGGATCCAAGACAAGGTGTCATAGAAAGAACTGGAAGATGTCAGACATGTGCAGGTACAGTGTCATCTCAGCATTTCATGCCAACATATATTCTTGATCGCTTGACTGCTGTCTCAATGTGATTTGATAAGATAAGATAGAACTTTATTAATCCCGAAGGAAATTCTAAATTAAATGTCTTTTGTTCCCTCAGGCAACATGACAGAATGTCCAGGCCACTTTGGACATATAGAACTGGCAAAACCGGTTTTCCACGTCGGCTTCATTACGAAGATAATGAAGGTTCTTCGATGTGTTTGCTTCTTTTGCTCCAAGCTATTAGTGGATGCGGTAAGTATATTCAGCATAGTACGGGACATAATGTTAAAAATCCACTGATGTTTAATCATAAGTGTATCATTTCAGTCTTATATTTCATAGCTTTTGTGGGTTTGCTACTTAATTTGTTCCCATTGTTGCTACCTCCAGAACAATCCAAAGATCAAAGACATCCTGGCAAAATCTAAAGGGCAGCCCAGAAAGCGTCTGACACATGTGTACGAGCTGTGCAAAGGAAAAAATATATGTGAAGGAGGGGAGGAGATGGATAACAAATTTGGAATGGAGCAGCAGGAGACAGAGGAGGACCTCACTAAGGAGAAGGTATTTGGTTGGAGTCTTTTGTCATGGTTAACTGTATGAGCTCAGCTTATTTTCTCACTCATTCTCTTCCATTCACTTCTCATTCGCAGGGTCATGGTGGCTGCGGGCGCTACCAGCCACGCATCAGACGCTCCGGCCTGGAGCTGTACGCGGAGTGGAAGCACGTTAATGAGGATTCGCAGGAGAAGAAAATCCTGCTGAGTCCTGAGCGTGTACACGAGATCTTCAAGCGCATCTCAGATGAAGAGGACATCATCTTGGGCATGGACCCAAAGTTCGCTCGGCCTGAGTGGATGATTGTAACTGTGTTGCCTGTGCCTCCACTGGCTGTGAGGCCTGCTGTAGTCATGCAGGGATCTGCTCGCAACCAGGTAAGAAGAGATGACCCCAGACTTTAAGTTTTGTCACCTTGTTAAATTACATTTTTTTGTTCCTGCATTTTAAGCTGTGTTAAAATGAGATCTCCTGTTTTAAAGGATGACTTGACCCACAAGCTGGCTGACATTGTCAAGATCAACAACCAGCTGAGGAGAAACGAGCAGAGTGGTGCAGCGGCTCATGTCATAGCTGAGGATGTGAAGCTGCTTCAGTTTCACGTAGCCACGATGGTGGACAATGAATTGCCAGGCCTGCCAAGGGTAAATATACAGTTAGATATCGACCCAAATATGCTAATGTGTGCTCAGTCACAGTGGCTGTGGCAGCTGCAAAATATTTTTGTGGTGTTTAAATTTTAATTCATGTTCTGTTTTCTCAGGCAATGCAAAAATCAGGCCGCCCTCTCAAATCCATAAAACAGCGTCTAAAGGGAAAGGAGGGGCGAGTCCGAGGTAACCTGATGGGCAAGCGTGTGGACTTCTCCGCCCGAACCGTCATCACCCCTGACCCCAACCTGCAGATCGATCAAGTGGGCGTACCACGATCCATCGCCGCCAACATGACCTTCCCAGAAATCGTCACACCCTTTAACATTGACAGGTGTGCCACAGTAGATACCTTACTACACTTCATGTGTAAAAACCTGTGTATTTTAAAATTAAATGTGATGCCAGCTAATTTGTTCTGATGATTTTTCTTAGATTGCAAGAGCTGGTGCGAAGAGGCAACAGTCAGTACCCAGGAGCCAAATACATCATCCGTGACAACGGAGACAGAATTGACCTGCGATTCCACCCCAAACCAAGTGACCTTCACCTGCAGATCGGCTACAAGGCAAGATAAAAAAAAAATATATATAACTTGTTCAACAGCAATGTCTATTACCGGGAATTTCTTTTGTTACATAATAACTTAAAAATATATATAAAATATTTTACTTCAATTCTAACTAAAACAGATTTTTTTCCCTGTCTATTTAGGTGGAAAGACACATGTGTGATGGTGACATCGTCATCTTCAACCGACAGCCTACACTACACAAAATGTCCATGATGGGGCACAGGGTTCGGATTCTGCCCTGGTCCACATTTCGACTCAATCTCAGGTACCAAATGAAAACCAGACCTCACCGACTTTTATAAATTTGCCATAATATAATGTTATAGCAATTTTTGTTCTATATGAATTTGATTTCAAATGTGGTTTAACGGCTCTAAAATCCCATCCTGTCTTCTCCCTTTAGTGTGACCACACCATACAATGCCGACTTTGATGGGGACGAGATGAACCTCCACCTGCCTCAGTCTCTCGAGACGAGGGCAGAGATCCAGGAGCTGGCCATGGTGCCGCGTATGATCGTCACACCCCAGTCCAACAGGCCCGTCATGGGTATTGTGCAGGACACCCTCACAGCTGTGCGCAAATTCACCAAGAGAGACGTCTTCTTAGAGAGGGTGAGGAGACTGTCGGCGTCTCAGACAGCGGCCTCATGAATGCACAGTGTTTGGTTTCAGGTGTTCTGTCGGGATCTTTCTGCTCACTGTGCGTTTTGCCACCACAGGGCGAAGTCATGAATCTCCTCATGTTCCTCTCCACCTGGGACGGGAAAATGCCTCAGCCGGCCATCCTTAAGCCCCGTCCTCTGTGGACAGGCAAACAGATCTTCAGCCTCATCATTCCCGGACACATCAACGTCATCCGCACGCACAGCACCCACCCCGACGACGAGGACAGCGGCCCTTACAAACACATCTCGCCAGGGGACACCAAAGTACAAAGCCCCGATTAATGATCCGCAGATTAATGAATCTGAACTGGTTCCAGTGAAAGTAACTTCACATTGAACTCTTTCACACAGGTCATAGTGGAGAATGGTGAGTTGATCATGGGCATCCTGTGTAAGAAGTCTCTGGGAACCTCAGCCGGCTCCCTCGTCCACATCTCTTACCTGGAGATGGGCCACGACATCACCCGACTCTTCTACTCCAACATTCAGACTGTGGTCAACAACTGGCTGCTCATCGAAGGTAAGAAAACAGTGAAGTTAAAACAACTTTATCGCTGTATTACACTGGTATTGAACTTACAAGTTTACTCTTTATATCTTCTTCAGGTCATTCCATTGGTATCGGTGACTCCATTGCTGACGCCAAGACATACCTCGACATCCAGAATACCATCAAGAAGGCCAAACAGGATGTGATAGAAGTAAGCACACAGTACTTCGACAGTTTTAGCAGCTTTTCAGGGGAACTGTAGCACAGAAAAGTTACACTTTCTCTTCCCCTTTCACCTTCCCAGGTCATTGAGAAAGCCCACAACAACGAGCTGGAGCCAACCCCCGGTAACACACTGAGGCAGACCTTCGAGAACCAGGTGAATCGTATCCTGAACGATGCTCGTGACAAAACAGGATCCTCCGCCCAGAAGTCTCTGTCTGAATACAACAACTTCAAGTCCATGGTGGTGGCTGGTTCTAAGGGTTCAAAGATTAACATCTCACAGGTAAGAGTCTAATTATCAGTACCGTACTATAGATTTAATTAGATTTGATTTAATAGAAAGCAGTTGTTGGAGTTTACCATGACAGTCCCTTTACATTTATCTTCTCTCCTTATTTAGGTTATTGCTGTGGTGGGGCAGCAGAACGTGGAGGGTAAACGAATCCCCTTTGGATTCAAACACCGCACACTGCCTCACTTCATCAAAGATGACTATGGTCCTGAGAGCAGAGGCTTTGTGGAGAACTCCTACCTGGCTGGCCTGACGCCGACAGAGTTCTTCTTCCACGCCATGGGAGGCAGAGAGGGTCTGATCGATACAGCTGTCAAGACTGCTGAGACTGGTGAGTCCCAGTCGTCCTTTTTTTTTTTTTTTAGTCATTACAGTACTCGACAGAAGGAATGTATAGTTCCAACAATAAAAAACCTGCTCTACCTCAACAGGTTACATCCAGCGTCGTCTGATCAAGTCTATGGAGTCTGTGATGGTGAAGTACGACGGCACGGTGCGGAACTCCATCAACCAGGTGGTCCAGCTGCGCTACGGTGAGGACGGCCTGGCAGGAGAGAACGTCGAGTTCCAAAATCTGGCAACAGTCAAACCCTCACACAAGGCCTTTGAAAAGAAGTGAGTCACACACCCATAGAGAGTCTCGTATTTTGTAACAGTGTATTCAGTGACAGTGATTTTTGGCTGTGTACACTTTCATTTCAGCTTAATAATAAGTATAAGTATCAAACAGTCTGAAAACAAACAATCCAATCTGTCTAGGTTTAAGTTTGATTGCACCAACGAGCGAGCGCTGAGGCGGATGTTGCAAGAAGACGTGGTGAAAGACGTGCTGACCAACGCCCACGTGCAGAGCACCTTGGAGAGGGAGTTCGAGAAGATGAAGGAGGACAGGGAGATCCTTCGAGCCATTTTCCCCACCGGGGACAGTAAGGTGTGTGTGGTCACAGCCGTACACACCTCTGCTCTTAGAGTCTCCTCCACCGCCACGTAAAATCATACGATACTGATGATAATGTTTCTCCTCGCCTGCAGGTGGTGCTGCCATGCAACCTGGCCAGAATGATCTGGAACGCTCAGAAGATCTTCCGCATCAACACTCGGACCCCAACAGACCTGAATCCTCTAAGAGTGGTCGAGGGTAAGTGAAGAAATAACACACTTCACGAATCAAACGTATTCTATATCCTCGGCCAGCTTTGATTTTCTTCCACTTAAATTGCACGGTAATGCATTCAGCAAAGTCGCCTCCGTGTATTTTTAGTGACAAGATTTTGTGAACCACGTGGACAAATGACTGAGAGCTAGGAGGTCGTGACCTGGCCTTAAGTGCTCCATAAAGCCACCTGGGAAAGCCACACCTGTTACATAACAAGTAGAAGAGCTTAAGCCCTAGTCGAAGAGTTTTATAGAGAGTGGAAATCACCTAAAATATAATACTGTCAGGGAGGAAAAGGTAACATTTTCCCACTGTAGGCTCAAAGTGAATTAATTTTCATAAATCCACACCGGAGAGCCTCATGAGTTTTAATAGTGAAACTGAAATTGGTCGCATAAATCTCAATCTGTGGGTGTGTATTTGGGTCCCCAGGCGTTCAGGAGCTGAGTAAGAAGCTGGTGATTGTGAATGGCGAGGACCCACTGAGCAGACAGGCCCAGCAGAACGCCACTCTGCTCTTCAACATCCACCTGCGCTCCACGCTCTGCTCCAAACGCATGACGGAGGAGTTCCGCCTGTCCACAGAGGCTTTCGACTGGCTGCTGGGAGAGATTGAGACCAAGTTCAACCAGTCCATTGTAAGTTTAGCATCTCAGTATATGTGGTTTAAGAGCTGTTAGTGTATTTTTATTTATTTATTTAGTTTTTCATTAATCCCATGTTTCCCTCTCGTTTATCAGGCCCACCCAGGTGAAATGGTCGGCGCTCTGGCTGCTCAGTCGCTGGGAGAGCCGGCCACCCAGATGACTCTAAACACTTTCCACTACGCCGGTGTGTCGGCCAAGAACGTGACACTCGGTGTGCCTCGTCTAAAGGAGTTGATCAACATCTCCAAGAGGCCCAAGACGCCCTCGCTGACTGTTTTCCTGCTGGGTCAGGCGGCACGTGATGCAGAGAGGGCCAAGGACATCCTCTGTCGACTGGAGCACACCACACTGAGAAAAGTGAGAGAAAATTACCAGACACTTCTTCATTATGGTGTTTTTATTACTCTGTTAGGGAAGCTACAGGTGTTTCTGGTGTTATCAGGTAGAGAGATTTCACATTCTGTGTCAAGAATTTCAGCCTAATTTAAAAGCTGCAACTAAAAATTAACCTTTTTTTCTCAGGTGACAGCCAACACTGCCATCTACTACGACCCCAACCCCCAGAACACGGTGGTGGCCGAGGACCAGGAGTGGGTGAACGTCTACTACGAGATGCCCGACTTCGACGTGACGCGCATTTCACCGTGGCTGCTGCGCATCGAGCTCGACCGCAAGCACATGACCGATCGCAAGCTGACCATGGAGCAGATCGCAGAGAAGATCAACGCAGGTGAGTCGCTTTACACACGCACTTATTTTGTAACTTGAGGGGAAGTGAAGCGCTTTTCCCTAATGTCACCGTGGTTCTGTTTCTCCAAAGGGTTCGGAGACGATCTGAACTGTATCTTCAACGACGACAATGCTGAGAAGCTCGTTCTGCGAATCAGAATCATGAACAGTGACGAGAACAAGTTCCAAGAAGTGAGTGATGATGATATATTTAATCATATAGAAACACAGTAGTGTCATTTCCATTTTAATCAATATATTTTCCTCGTCCAGGATGAGGAGGTGGTGGACAAAATGGACGACGATGTGTTCTTGAGGTGCATCGAGTCCAACATGCTGACAGACATGACCCTGCAAGGCATTGAGCAGATCAGCAAGGTAACAGAGTAAACACAGTAAAACGGGATCATTATGATATGCTACAAACTCGTCATCAGTAGCAAACACATATACCCATCTGAGGCTCTAAGTCGAAGGTCAACCTCCTCTCCCCCAGGTGTACATGCACTTGCCTCAGACCGACAACAAGAAGAAGATCATCATCACAGAGGACGGTGAGTTCAAGGCCCTGCAGGAGTGGATCCTGGAGACAGATGGAGTGAGTCTCATGAGAGTGCTCAGCGAGAAGGACGTGGATCCCGTCAGGACCACCTCCAACGACATCGTGGAGATCTTCACGGTACATAAGTATAAAAACGGCTTCATCTCAGCGTTAGAATTAGAGTCCTTCCCTTTACTAACTGCTCTGTCTCTGACCGTAGGTCTTGGGTATTGAGGCTGTGCGAAAGGCTCTGGAGAGGGAGTTGTACCACGTCATCTCCTTCGACGGTTCCTACGTCAACTACCGTCACTTGGCTCTGCTCTGTGACACCATGACCTGCCGCGGTCACCTGATGGCCATCACACGTCACGGCATCAACCGTCAAGACACGGGACCGCTCATGAAGTGTTCCTTTGAGGAGACGGTGAGACTGAATACTTTAAGAAGACACTTTGTTGACCTTTTAAAAATTGGGTTTTAATAAGTGGATTTCCTTTTCTCAATACCTGGTTCTTTTGCATTCCCTCCTTAAGGTGGACGTGTTGATGGAGGCATCGTCCCACGGTGAAAGTGACCCCATGAAGGGTGTGTCTGAGAACATCATGCTTGGCCAGCTCGCCCCGGCTGGTACAGGCTGCTTTGATTTGCTGCTGGATGCTGAGAAGTGTAAATACGGCATGGAGATCCCCACAAACATACCTGGCATCAGCGTGGCTGGACGTAAGTGGAAATATGTTTGTCGGACATAATGCATTTTTGTGTTTTTACAGCAGATACAGTGTAAGAGCTATGATATTTACACTCTGTCCTGTTTGCAGCCACTGGAATGTTCTTTGGCACAGTGCCCAGTCCCATGAGTGGTATGTCACCTGCCATGACCCCGTGGAACACCGGAGCTACACCAGCCTACGGCGCCTGGTCCCCCAGTGTCGGTGAGTATATGCCCAGATTTCCTTTTCTCTTCTCCTGTTGTTGGTTTTCATTCACTGACTTTGGGATTTTGTTTGTTTTTGTTTTTTTTCTTCAGGAAGCGGCATGACCCCTGGAGCAGCAGGTTTCTCTCCCAGTGCAGCATCAGACGCAAGTGGCTTCTCTCCAGGATACTCCCCAGCCTGGTCCCCGACTCCTGGGTCTCCGGGGTCTCCGGGACCTGCCAGCCCATATATCCCATCTCCAGGTTAGACACTGCAGAACTCTACTCCTATACAAAAAAATATGCAGGCAAAATTAACTATTTATTACCTCTACCTAAACGGTATAAAACAATATTCACAAGATATACAATTTGTACTTCATGTAAAGAAGACATTAAAAACCGAAATAATGAAACAGATTTAAGCAGATGTTCTATAGGACTTAAAGGAAAATATAACACATTTCAAACGTGAAAACAAGTTTCACAAGTTAGTAACATAAATATTTACCTCAGCTTGTAAAACACTTGAAAAAATTAAGATTAGATTACTGTCTGGTTGAGTAACAGAAAATCATGTGAAAATGAAACATTAATATTAAGTGTAAGAGGATAGAACTTCCTGAAAATCACAAGGTGATTGGGTAGTCGGTTTTCAATGGGTCAAATTTCGAACAATTAATGAACGGTTGTAGAAAATGTCCTTACCCATATTTTATTTCAATATGAAAAGCAAAGATGAAATAAAAAAAATAAGAGAATCAAGAGGACAAAGTGTAGATTTAGTCACTATTTTACTAATAATTTTCTCTTCAACTCAGATCTTAAGCAGCGATATTCAGAGTACATTTGTTGCTCAGACAATATATTTCATAATTATCAGTATGTATTTTTACCGCTGAAATATAATACTTGGATTGAATGTTTTAATTTTAGTAACTGACACTAGTTCATTTTCATGTGCAGAATGGTTGTATTTTTTTAAATTTAATTAATCAAAAATTGAATATTTGAGAGCCCATATTATGTCTTCTGAGATAAACTATATCAGACACAGTTGTAAAATCATTCATATACATAAATAATAGTGGCCCAGTGATGGACCCCTGAGGAACTCCTCGAGTTTTTTACCCACTATTAACTTTTGTCTGTTTTCCTCTTCAGGTGGAGCCATGTCACCCAACTACTCACCCACCTCCCCGGCCTACGAGCCTCGCTCCCCTGGAGGCTACACCCCTCAGAGCCCAGGCTACTCCCCAACATCACCGTCTTACTCCCCCACTTCTCCCTCCTACTCCCCCACCAGCCCGAACTACAGCCCAACATCTCCTTCCTACTCTCCCACTTCGCCCAGTTATTCCCCAACTTCTCCTTCCTATTCGCCCACATCTCCTTCTTACTCCCCAACGTCCCCATCCTACTCCCCCACTTCCCCGTCTTACTCCCCCACCTCCCCCTCCTACTCTCCCACCTCGCCGAGCTACAGCCCGACATCGCCGAGCTACAGCCCAACGTCGCCCAGCTACTCTCCCACCTCGCCTTCTTACTCCCCCACCTCACCTTCTTATTCTCCCACGTCTCCCTCTTACTCCCCCACCTCCCCCTCATACTCCCCCACCTCTCCTTCCTACTCGCCAACCAGCCCGAGCTACAGCCCCACGTCGCCGAACTACACCCCCACCTCGCCCAGTTATTCCCCCACCTCCCCCTCCTACTCCCCGACATCGCCCTCTTACTCCCCAACCTCCCCCAACTACACCCCGACCAGCCCCAACTACTCTCCCACCTCTCCCTCGTACTCTCCCACCTCTCCGTCCTACTCCCCTTCCAGTCCACGCTACACCCCGCAGTCACCCACCTACACACCCAGCTCACCCTCATACAGCCCCAGCTCACCCTCTTACTCCCCCACCTCCCCCAAATACACCCCGACTTCACCCTCATACAGCCCGAGCTCCCCGGAGTACACTCCCACCTCTCCCAAGTACTCCCCTACTTCTCCAAAGTACTCCCCAACATCACCCAAGTACTCACCCACTTCTCCCACCTACTCCCCGACAACTCCAAAATACAGCCCCACCTCTCCCACCTACTCCCCCACCTCCCCCACCTACACCCCCACCAGCCCCAAATACTCCCCTACATCCCCGACTTACTCCCCAACCTCACCCAAGTACTCACCCACGTCTCCCACATACTCGCCAACTAGTCCTAAAGGCTCCACGTACAGCCCCACCTCCCCTGGATACAGCCCCACCTCACCCACCTACAGCCCGGCCATCAGCCCTGATGACAGCGACGAGGAGAACAACTGATGAGCCGCGCCGGAGAAGGGGAGGCACCTGAAGAAACACCTCCCCCATCATCTCATAGGTGGACACCTGAAGGACAGCACCCATAACCAGCTGGAGGCTGTCTCGACCATCTGAGGGAGTTGCCCCACCTTTACCCCCCCCCAAAATAGTTAAACTATTATGTGAAAGACTTGAACTGCTTTGCCTGAAGGAAAAAAAAAAAGGCTGCCTTTTGAAATAGTTTTTTAATTTTCACATGGGGTGTCGAAGCAAAACTGCAAATCCCAAGAGGGAATGAAAAGGAGAGGAAGATGTGGTGAACACATTAGGGGGAGAAAATGTCCCTTTTTAACTTTATAGTGTATTGCATCCAGTCTCTCTCTCGTTCTCTAAGTGTTGGGTATATAGTCGTTCCTGGAAAGCATACATTTTGCCAAAAGCCTTTTTCGAAAAGCTAAGTGGATTGTATTCATCACATAAGCTCTAAAGAAAATCAAGGAGGTAAGGTTTAGACTTTGTTTACTGAATATTTCACGGAGGTGTATCTTGTTAGACCTTTTGCTGCTTTTGTAAAAGTACAGTTGCTGCCAGTTTTGAGGGCATTTTGTGGATGAGAGAAGATGGAGCTTTAGGTGTTTTGATACATTCGAATGGTCGGGTCAGAATGTCTAAAGGAGAGAGTCGGATGATCGGTATAAATGCATACATTACAGGAGAGAGAAACTGGCTTGCAGGGAAAGGAAATCTCACTCTGAACATCATTAACTACACAGGTGTATGTACCCATCGCCCTCCCCTCTTCCTCCTTCACACCCCAAAGACAAAACCTGAAAGATGTCATGAAAACACCCACCAGCATCCTCTTGTCCTGAGACTTCTGCATCAAAAGCAAAAAAAGCAAAAAAAAAAAACAAAAAAACTTTTCCAGATGCTATTCTTCCCTTGACACTGGGAATTTAAAGATTTATATGAAAAAAAATAGTCAGAAAGATTATTCTGTCTTTAATTTTGATTCTAGGAGGAAATGGGGCACACGTGGACGAGGGATACTAGTTTGGCGTTGCTGCTTTTGTCATTGTTTGCATGAGTAGCACATGTTAATACATTTTAATCAAGCTTTAGGTTGAAATTTGTTTCGAATTCCTCCCACTTCTTGCTAATCTTTGTCCCATTTCTAATAGCTGACGTGTATACAAGTTTATTTGGACAATTCAATTTATTTAAGAAAGAAAGTTAACTACTATTCTGTGTGAATATGAATAGAGGAAAATTAAGAATTTTAATTTTGTTTTTGGCTTATCACTTGTTTGCTTTTGGTGACTTTGTAAACCTGTTTGCAGGAGGCTCATGTTCATATACTGTGGATGAAGGGGCAGTGGACGGAGGGGAGTAGTTTTATACATTTTTTTCACCCCCCCTTGTTCTCCCCAGCAGTCTGAGTTTTTGCCATTACAGCGACTGCTCTTTTCACTAACAGTTGTACGAAATGTTGCATGCCGTCACCAGGTTGTGACGTCGTTTCAATTAAAAGGTAGAAGATCGTAAAGTTAAGAGCTCAGTTTGGTGTTTTCACTGCTCGGGACGCCAGGGGGCAACATTTGTCCTGTTGGCCTTTTTCCTCACAACGGGGTGGAACAGTTTCTTGTCTTTAAGCAGAGATCGTCCAAAGAAACAGCACTTTTGGCCTCTCTTAAAAAAAAAAACCTTACCCACTACATTAGTGTGAACTTTCTTTTGAATAAGGGTGCTTTCTCACAACTTGACCTAATTCGGCTTGTGTGAGGGGAACCGTCTGTAACCGTCTGACAATGGAAACATTTTTTCCCTTTCCCTCCTCGTTCCATTCGATCATTCGATGCGGTTTCTGAATTTCTCGGATTAGCTGGGTCTCCTCCCTCTTCCCTCTTCATCCACAAGTGATCCTCATTTCTGAAATCAGTGTTTCTTTTTTCTACCCGTGTATGTACCTGTGACGAGGGGAATCATGGGGAGGGCGGGGGATGTATCAGAACTGACTGGGAGTCCTGAGGAGATACAACACAACCAGTAATTTTTTTTTGGGGGGGGGGATTATGTTCTGAAAGTGTTAAAATAATTTTGTGAAACATTGCTTCCATGGTCGTCTTGAATTGAAAGGACTGCATCCTCTGGCCTTTGAGATAAAGCAGGTTTGGTAATTGCACTTAGTAAATATTGTGGTGGAGCTTGTCGCTTTCTATAAAGCCCCTTAATTGTCATATTTTGTCCACTATGCTTGCATCCAATCCTGTTGTCTTAACTGTGTGCTGTCCAGTCAATTCAGGACGTCAGGACTCCCAGGTTGAATGAATGACTGAAAGTGCGTATGTGTGTGTGTGTGGTTAGTGCGTGTCCAGAGGCGAGACAGGGTTTCAAGCAGAGGAAAGACTTCATGTCTGGGCAAAGGAAGGTTTAACTTAAAATTGCCACTGTATAGAAATTGATTCATTATCTCATTCTCTGTATCTTTGTTCTGTTTGTTTTTTGACTTGGGGAAAAAAACAATAAAAGTTTTACTACAAGTCTGTGTCTGTTGTTTTATTTCCCATCTGCAGCTGTGAGATGACACACTGAATGTGTAGATGATGTCTGTTTTGTGCAACAACAAATGCTATAAGAAAATGCTACATTTAGTAGTTTTGATGTATGATTAATGGTCTCCAGTTAGTTTTTATATGTTGGGGTAAATTCGTATTTTCAATCTTAAGCAACTGATTAGAGTGAAGGTAGAAATAAGTACATTCACTCAAATATTTTACTTATGTACAGTTTTGAGATACTTGGACCTGAGTCACACTTTTTAAAGCTACTTAATACCTTGTAGAAATATGGTATTTTCTACTCCACTACATTTATTTGACATCTATGGTTAGTAGTTGCTCTGCAGGTTAAACTGAGCTGCTACAACATTAAAATGCTCCTTATGTAATAGTTAATTTTAATTAATTACTGAGGTAACAGACAATCACATGATGAGCCCTGTTCAAAATGCCTGTGCCATTAGATCTTAATGTGAGCATACCAGACAGACAGCTGTGTGCTTTAGGTGAAATCTAACACGCTCCTTCCTCTTGGGGGCGCTCTCACCTTGCTCACCTGATTTCAGACAGGAAGCTAACCTGTAAATCAGGCTCACTCATAAACTGGCACTGACACAGTAACAGGATTTGTCAGGTACTGAACTAATTAAGAACTAATATAAGTAGGTACATTTTGACAACAAGAGGCCCATTTTCTGTTGAGTACGGTGGCCTTGAAGGTCAAAGCACAACCACATTTAGCAAAAAACAAAAATATTTCAGAGCACAATAACATTTTGGGAAAGAATATCTTAGATTACAGAAATAGTGGGAACACTTATTGTTTGTGATTGGACAGGCCAATTGTTTGCTTATGACGTCAGTGAAATGAATGTTGAGGGCAGAAAGTGAATGTCTATAAGTCCAGTCAGAGGAATAAAAATGCCTACGGTTTATGCTGTTCATGATTGCTCAAATAAATCAAATCTATCAAGTACCAAAAGTTGTTGTTGTTAATAAGGAGGGAAAAGCAAGAAACTGACTGGAAATCATGACAAAATGGATTTCAATAAATATTCAAATGAGCCAATATCTCAGTCCACAAAACTGAAAACAGAATTGCAAATCAGAAGTTTTTTTACTTCTTCCCTCTCCCATTAATCATCTCACAACTCCTTAGATTTATCTGGTGACCCTGTATATAAAACTACATAATATTCAACTATTCATTATTCAAACTGGTTCCACCTCCAGCAGCTACAACAGAAACATGCTGCTCACACACTGATGCTTCACTATGAATAAAAATATAACATCAGTCAGAGGGAATTTTAACTGAAGTGTTTGACGACATTTTGGTTCCGAGGATATGTGTTTGAAGGTGTGACATTTGCACCATAGATAAGTCATGCACTGTAGATGATGTTAAAGTGCAACTCTTGATAGTACACACCTCTATGGAGTCAATCAGTGGGCTCCTCTAGTTTGTAAGTGGATCATTTACCTGTGGAAATGATGAATCACAGGTTTCCCCTTGACTTCCCACAGCTACAACTGTGCAGGAGGCCACGCCATATGATGATCTCAGGCTGCACTTCCACACACGTTGTATAGGCGTGTTTAAGTGGGGGAATCCATGTGTGACTAATAAGTGTGTTTGGGTTGGTTGCTGTGGTGATATTTACCAACTGTGGAGCCCTTGAACTGAGTCATGAATGAGAGGGTGTTTGTTACAAGAATAGTTCATATTTTTGAAAAGGAAAATGTGTTGCTAACTATTAGCATGTGTTAGAAAGAAATTCAGGGCGATAATATGCAAAATAGCAGTACTAGAAAGCTGAGGGGGGAGTTTATTAATGAATTTAAGACATATTTGTAATCTGGAGTTATTTTATTTCCCAATTTTTATATTTCTTAAAGACAGAAAGTCTAAAGAAATTAGAAAATCAGGCTTTAGAATGAGCTGTTACTGTTTAATCAACTGGGTAATCATTTTGTGAAGCAAGCCTAGTTTGCATTTGAATTCTCCCTCCTCTTGAAGTCCTGATTTACTCAAATTCAGCACTTTTTGTGGTTCAGTCAGGGGGCCGGGCTAAGGCTGCCACAGACAGAGGCAGGAAATATCTTACGTGAGAGAGAGAGAGAGAAAGAATTTGAGTTTAGGGACGTGTTTGTCTTTGCACGACTGGTTTTGTCTCCACTCTCTGCTCAGACGTGTCGTGTCCCGCCGCTAACTCACTTTGCAAGGTAAGTCTTAATATTAAACCTTTTTGTGTGTGTGTGTTTGCACTTTCTGCTGTACAGCCTCAGAATCACTCCTCTTATTTCTTTCTTCACCTACTTTGTCTTTTTTTTCTTATTTTCCTTCCTCAGTGTTTTACCCTGAAACTTTTTCCTATTTTTTTCTCCCATGTTTCTCCTTTCTCTGCTGTTTGCTCATCACATTCCTCCTCCTGGAATCAGCTGAGGAATCTCACATCCAGACAATGAATCTTTAGTTTCACTTCAGCGAAACTCCACTTTGTCTGACATCCATCTTCCCATTCAAACTTTGCGTTTAATTCTCTGCTGCACTTTTCTGTTATCAGTGGGAGAAAACCTGCCCCGTCTCACTTCCTACATATAATCCTGGTCGTATTCGCAGCTGTTTCACAACTTCCTCAAAGTTAGGGTGGGGTGTTAAAGCGGTATCAGCCTTGGAGATCTTGTGCCTTAAAGAGTTGATGTAGAGGTAGATGTCTGATGCAATAAAAATTTAAAAACACTTTTCATTTCACATTTCACTACAACTCTAAAACTGTAATTTGTCTCTCATATGATCCTGTATTTGTTTTCTCACTCCTCTTTGTTCTCGGAGGCCTCTCAAATTCTTCCTGTCTGCATCAGTCTGTCTTGATTTCAGTCCTCTAATCTCATAAACATACAGTGCACCCAGCCGTACAAACACACACACACACACACACACACACACACACTGTATACACTGAGCATCAACTGACAGATTGCTCTCAGATCTCTCTACGCCTGCTGCCCTGTCCGCCTGCATATTGTCAGCTCTCATATTTCTGTCTGCCCGTCAATGCATGAATGACTGATTGACTCAGTGACCCCTGTAGCCTATCTGTGACCTTGTGTCTCCATCTAAACCCCTCTGTCCACTCTGTCCCCATCTCTCCCTGTCTCCTCCATCTAACCAGGCGCCACTGACCGCTTCAGTAGCCAAGGCCAAAAGGGCACATTGCTATTTTCTAACCCCTCGTGCTGCCTTGTTTCCTCTTTGGTGACCTTTGTAAGTCTGTCTCAGCACCTAAAGCTGTTTAGTTTACAATATTAGTAACAGCAGATCTTATGGATAAGAAGCTATTGTCAGAAAACAACAAATATTAATAGTAGTTCAAAAATAATTTCACTAATATGCAAATCATTTTAGGATTAGTCCTGATCACGAACAACCTGCAAACTGAGGGGCAGACCCTTGTTAGGATCAAGGTCATAAATATTTTAGGATTGTTTATTTGGCTGATGGGTAATAACACCTGAATGCATACACTTGAAATTTGAAAAACTACTTGCCATACCAGTAGTGTAGACACAGCAGCAGGATGTTGGGAGGAAGCCCACAAAACTGAAAGCTGCTAAAACCTCCAGATGGTCTGTCTGCGCAGAGGAGACAAAATAATTAATGAAAGTTACTGTAATGAGCAGCAACAAGACAAGAAAGTGAAGAAAGACAAGAAAGTGTTACTTCCTCAGAATTTCAAGGGATAACACAGTCAGCAACTCATGGTTGATGTGGTTGACAAGTCTAAAAAAAAAAAAAAAAGCTAGTAAGTGAACCTTTGAGTTGAGCTAATTTTGTCATACAGGAGATGTGTAGTTGTGCTGAAGTGCTGTCACCTGAGCCTGAGGATGTCAGTAAGAACACTGTTAAAACTGCAGCTTGAACATACTGAATCCTCCTGTCCTCTGGTTTTTCTCAGTGTTTCTCCATATAGTCTCCTGTATCATGTGACCATGCGATAGGTTTATATTCTGGCCATTTTATTGTTTTAAATGGCTCTAAATGCTGCCATTTCTATGGAGAACTAGTTATCAAAAGCAAAAATCAGAGCCGCAGCAAATTAGGAACAAAACAAAACAATATGAATTTGTCCAAAATGAACCCAAAATCCCAAAGTTAATTCTTTTAAACTGCAGATTATGTTGTAAATTTCTCACTGAAATGCACCTTGGTAGTCAAAGGTAATGTCTCACAGGCTTGTATCTTTTACTTTGTATGAAATTATCAGATATTTTTTAAGTTTTTACTCTTTGTACTGATGATTCAACCAGAAGAGTCCATCCAAGCCGTGGAAGTGCTTCAGCCGTGAGTCATCTGACATTGTCTATGGAGAAAATGAGCAGGACTCAATCTCTCCCCCCACTTCACTACACTATAGAGAGTGATTCATATGTGGGATTTCATAGATGAATGAGGAATGATGGAGGGAAAAGAGGGGCCCAGAGTCACTTGTGTAGAAGCCAGGGGGCCTATAATTCCTTATTACGCCCCCTCTTGGAAAAGAAATAGATGATTTTTTCTTTGCATGAAAGAGCACATACAGGGTAAAGGAGGAGGAGGGAGAAAGGCCAGAGCCAGAGGAGAAGGGAGGAGTGGAAAGATGGAGGATCCTGCAGCTTGCTCTCCTAGTAATTATCCACTTGGTGTTTAGCTTTAGCCAGTAACCAGGAACCCGACTCTACTCCCCCCGCCCCACGCAGCGTCCTATCCACAGGCCGCAGGTAGGCTTTCATCACACCGGCTCCAGTTACCTCCCACATATAAGCTAACCAGGCCAGGTGAGTGCAAACACTCCTCCTCATGGTCTCTAGTGCCACAGCAGCCCCCACACTCACACACTCACATGGTTCCACACACTCAGTGGACAAGCAGAATGGAGCAGTCAGACAGCATGCCAGAGGTACCAGGATCATGCCAGTTGATGGACCAGAGACCTTTTTCTCACTTACTCCTGACCTCTGTCCAGCATTGTAACCTTAAGCGAGGCCCTGCATGTGCTCCTCAGGCCCCTACTCTGTTCCTCGCTCACACTTAAGCTCCCTCCTCCTCCTACTCTACCATTTTATGCGTTTTGGATATTTCACTCTGCTGCCTGTCACCCCTCTCTGCTCTCCTGTTTGTGGTCCAACCATGGGTGGTGTTTACTATTTATCTCCCAATCTCCAAAAGACAAAGGGGTGGGGCTGCTGCACACTGACATCCTGTATGACTGACCACATTAGCACCAGCAGCTGCATTTCCTTCTGCCGTAATAGGTCATTTCTTAGATACTAGAGTTGGCAGCAGTGTCCTTTTTAGGATCAGTGTCTCCTTGGCTCTAATCACTATAATCATACTAATTTGTGAAATTTGTTTCTACTCCTCCTTTATCAGTTATAGTTTGCTGCCTAGCGCCAAACCAAGCAACCACAAAATTATACTGAGTTGATAATGATAAGTTTTCCCCGTCAGTGTTGCCTAAATGCTCCACCCTGTTTATGTTGATGTGTATTTTAACATAAAAATATTTACATAAAACGAGTAATCCTGCTTAAGATTACTTCAAAAATGTATCAAGATTTCTTATAAAGACGAAACTCAATTTTGATTATGTAGCTGCAGCATAATCCTTGATGAGTTTTAAATGTTTGTGTATTATTGCCCGGAAAAGCCTTTTGATCAGAGCTATATAGCAGTGCCTGATATAACACTATCATATTACAATCAGTTAAATACTAACTTTTATAAAACACATAAAGTCATTAGAAATGGTTTTATTTTCATCTGAGCTAAACTCAATGAAAAAGTTCTTTTTCTTAACCTTAAGGCATTATTTATACAAAAGAAAACCTAAACTCAAGATTCCCTCACTCAGATTTGCTGGGAGCTTTCAACCACATTTCATGGATTAATCATGCGACCCTTGACTGAAACCTAGCTCAGTTCATCCTTAACACCCAAAGAATCACGCGAAGAAACAGAGCTATCTGTCTGCTGAGGAGAGGCGCAGAGATGAGTTGAAAAATCACTTAAAGGCCAAAAATAAAAAATAGAGTGGAGCTTGAATTAAATTTTATTTTCTCTGGTCAAAACAGAAAGATTCATTCTGGGCTTTGGAACCAGTACAGTTCAAAAAAAAAAAAAAAAAAAAACTTAACTCAAGATCTACACTTTCTCTCTGTACAGGTGCTAACCCACATCTCATAGTGCTTCTTTTCCAGGAATAACTTAGGCAATCAGGTGACCCTAAGTTACCGAGACAAGGATACTCAGATAATGATATTATCCCCATCTTTCAAGGGAGACAAGATTTGTTGACTATGGAAAAACAAATATTACTTGTGGTAAAGTTTTTCTGATCAACAAACAAGAAATTTTGGTGTTTAATTAATTCTTTGAATCATTATCCAAAAGACCTAACAGCCACTAGGTTTCACTTGTTAACGTGCGTTTTGCTAACCTTCCACATCTTATACAATTATAAATTGAATATTTCCTGGCTTTTTCGACTGTTGTTTAGAAGCAATGGATCTCACGTTAGGCAGCAATGGCATCTGTCACAAACCTCACTGTGTTTCAGTTTAGCAGAGTGTACCTTTGGCAACTATGAGCAGTTGGGAAGAGGCGGTGGATTGGGTGACACTTACTTACTATAATCAGCGTCAAACTGCTGTTATTTCGCTTCTGCTGCTGGGAAAAGTACATAGAGAGAGACATGAATTGCATTAAGTGACTGAACTAAATCCATACCACCGAAACCGTCTCACCTGTCTCATGGTCAACCTGCATATAGTCACGCCTCGTTTGTTCACTGACACTAAAACGTTGTTTTCCATGAGGCCTGCTTGGTGTGTGTTGCATAAAAGTGATGTAAATGTGGCCACGTGGTATTTGGGCAGCAACACAACCCCTCATTTGTGTCAACTCTTAATTGTAATGGCTCATCACATGACCCATCCACTTTCACAAAGGCACTGTGGTTTAGAGGCATCTGAGATTAGCTCTGATCTTTAAAAAAACTCCTTCCACCTACGACCCAAATCAACACTATGGTCGTTTAGAGGAGTTTCAGTCTGTTCTTCGAGGATTGGTAAGAATTTTTCCGGAATTTCGTAAGCGTAGACACCATCATCTGATTTGTGACAAGTTCTGCATCCTTCATTTGTCATGACTTGTATGGCTTTGACTTCTTCTTTCTTTATTCAACCAAAAACCAGGTATCCCTATTCCCACACAGAGACAGTGACACATACTTCCTGTTTCAGCCAACAATGCTGACTACTTTTTCCTTTTTCTTGCCAGTCTTCTTCTTCTTCTTTTCTTGCAGTATGCTCCCATTCCAGCCAGCACCAGGTCAGTTCAGTCCAGAGGTCCGGGAGCCGGGCCTCAATGTGTAGTGAAGATGTAAATGCGGTGTGGACCCTTCAGTGGGGCCTTTTATATGAGGGACTCCTGTCGAACTGCAAGAACCTTTGGGCAGCTGGGGCCTGACACTCACTGCGTTGATGGCGACTGGAACCTGGAAAAAAAAACAACCTGACATGAATCAAAGTGATCACTGAGAAACTGATGGTTCTTAATAAACCCATACATGTGTAAAATGAGTTGCAGCACAGGTATCCACTTAGCATGGGAAGACACAATGGATTATGTAGCGGCCAGCGCCAATCTGACTCAAGACTAAAGCCACAATCGCTCCTTAGCTTCGAAGTATTGTGAGTGTGTGGCACTTTCTGATGATAGCATCTAATTCAGTTGAATCAATCAGTAAGTCACACCGCGCGATGTTTACAATCAATCGGCATCGCTTATTCAAGAAAAAGCAAGATGATTTCAGCAGAAACACTGTGAAAAAAGAAGAAATAAAATAAGGGGACAGAAAGCATGACAAGAGGAATAACTTTAAGAAAAGACATCATCAGGATTAAAAAGGTCTGGTGTTGTGTTTAATCCCACTCGCACTCCAGTGTGCTCATAGTCTATTCTCCCAGTTGGAAAAGCCAGTCATGAGCTTTGTAGGTGGTCATCTCCCTGAACCAGGATAATAAACTGGCTGATAACTACAGCAATGGTTGTCGTAAAATAATTTACTTGATATTTAGTTTGGTTGGGGAAAAGAAAAGAACAAAAAGAATATACAAAGCAATAGCGAGAACACAAGTCACTGAAAAATTGAGTTAAATTAATTCTTGATTTAAAGATAAATCCAAACCAGTACGATACAATCAGACGAAGGTAAAAGCAGCTAACTTAGAACAACACGGCCAGTGCAGCATCCTCCAAGATCAACACGGGGTTAAACTGAAACAGCGTAAGGCCAGCTTGTGCAATCAGACATTACAGTGCACGCTGCATCGACATGCAGTGCTGTAACTTTCTGTGAAGCGCAACTGCTGTGAAGCGTATTCTGAGTTTCCAGCCTTCAGCAGAGTGACATCCACTACTCATTGGAGCAGGAGATGCCCTTAGTGTTCAGGGAGCTTTTCAAAAGGCACCCATGACTGGAGAGGGGAGCAGCTGATCTCCAGGTTTTACAAAATACGTAACCTACAGAGAGGTAGAAAGAAGAATCTCTTACCAGAGTTCTGCAGCGAGGTATCTCAACGAGCTACATTGGCGCTAGCATAACACCAGCTGAATCTTCAACTGCCAGACTGTCAGCAATTGGGTGGCATTATTGGGTAATGTAGGCACCAGGTTTTGACACAATATGTGTAAAGAGAAGCTGCGTATGACACTGAAAATATTAAAGGAAAATGTTGATGCTAAATCGGTGGATTACTCTTTCTAACAGTGTAATCTTGAAATATGCTCAAAGAAGGGCAAAGGGATGCATCTCGTGTTTCTATTTTACTCCGTCCAACAGCAGTAACCGTGTGTCAGTGCTTACTACCTGCCGCCTCCGTAGCCCAGTGCTATGTTGGCTTCTCCTTCCCTCCCACTATTGGTGATGACATGAGACCTGGCCTGACCACTGCTGCATGTGTGTGAGAGAGGCTGGAGGGAGGAGAGGGGAGGGACGGATGACAGGCGAGAGAAGAGGAAAAGTCCCGAGGGAAATGGGGTGGTTTTGAGCAGAGCCATTAAAAATACAGGATGACTGTTACAGTATAAATAACTGTTGTTTCCAGCATGTATCCGAGTCTTTAGTATAAGCTGATTATCACAACGGAAGCGCTCTCTCTCCTGAACCCTCTCCACTTGTTTACAATTGTTAAGCCCTACCTTGTCTTTGTGTGTATTCCCATGTATTCCATGACCATTATCTGTCCAGTGGCTCTCTGGTGTTCCCTAATTTTTGACATTTTAATCTTCGGGTCTCATTTCCTAATGCTCTAACTTTCTAAAGGTTTGCCTGAAGATGTTCTGGTACAATCTGTTCAGCATGTATTTGTGCAGCAGGTTTCTTTGGAGAATGGGGCCGTTTTTGCACTTCATATTTTCTGTCCTCTCTGACAAATTCGCTTTTTGCTGCAGGTGAAGTCGTCTGGGACGAGCCAGGTGGCGTCATGCTGTGCACCCAGCGCTATGGACAACTTCCTGGGTGGAACCCCCGTTCCTTCCAGGCAGGTGAGCTACGAGTCCCGGGTTCATGACACACTCTTCCCAGAGGGTGGCTACAAAGGTGAGGACCAGGGACTGGTCCTGATTGCTGCAATGTCTGCAAATGATTTGCGTCATTGTTTTCAATCATGAGCATTGAAACTCAATTCACAACGTGCCTTAAGACATAACCTGTTTATCAACATCTTTTTTATTGCTGGGCATCATTTATCTTTACAGCACCATAGATAGTGTAGCTTGAAGCATGGAAGCTGATTCAGGCCGCCAACAATGTTACCTGAAATCTCAAGTTTGCAGGTCAACTAACATAAAATATGAAAAAACATAAATATAATTTAAGAAAATCAATGCTTCCTCTTCTCTCAGGAGGGTGGTATGTGATCAGCAGGCTTCAGGGCCTCAGGAACAAGGAGACGGTGCTGGACTGTACCAGATCAAAGGGAAAGCACCCAACATCCGTGCCAAGGGGTGGGCACAATGGAGCAGCTTCAACAGGGGCACACCATCACCTCGACCTTTGGGAGGTGAGACACTCCTGTTAACCCCAGCTAAAGAAAGACATGCATAAATAAGCAATATAAAGGATTACACTTTCTAAATGTGAGTTTGTGTTTGTGAAACTGAAGCACATTGCAGCTGTATAAATAAGTTTCTTACCTCGTTTATCTGATGCTGCCTAGCTGCTCTCAAACGGTGTGTAGTGGATCGGATCTCAAGCCAACATCTTTGAGAGCGAAGTGCGTGAGATGTAGCCACCATGACCATTGAACACGGACAGACGGAAAAGCTTCTGATGGTAACAGATCTCTAACGAAGGAAGAACTGGAAGAGATGCTCAAAGGTGAATACGAACTGTAGAATAAATAATCAGTTAAAGGTGCCTGTATATGAGCTGCACTATACCGGCATGCGTTAGCAATAACAGCTGCTTACTTACGAAACTGGCATCACTGCTTACAGACTTTGGGACTATGACCACAATCCTAAAATGGGAGGATGGGTTGGGTTGTGGCTGGCATACTTGATGAAGAAAAGTGAAAATGTAATGGAAGCAAAACAAGACTTAACAGAGTTGCTTTCACTGCAGAGCAGTGCTTAGTGAGTAAATGAATGAAGTTTGATTAATGTGTTGGCTGCCTTAAAACTTATATAAACTTTTTATTCAACACCACAACAGAAGAATGTACTTGTAGAACATGTAATGTACTAGTCACTACACTTTCCCGAGTCAACAGCTACTTTCAAAAATGATTTAAAATGAAGTTACAATCCCAGCGATGAATTTAATTTTGTTCCTGTGTTGATGAGCAGGTCCTGGGAGGCGATGCCAGCTTCCTGGCAGAAGGCACGCCAGAGGAGACTTCGCTTAAAGCAGGCAGCTTCCAACTGCCTCACTCCTGAACGCCTCATCTACCTGATGTAATCAAACTACCATTCTACCATCTGTTTTGTTTGTTTTTTTGTCAAACTGCCAACATTTTATTCCACAGGTACGGATGACGTGGGTTCGTGACTATGATGAGTGTCGGAGAATTCGCTAAAGACACTGGTTCGTGATGACTGCTTCATCTCGGATACATGGCCAACGGAAGATTTCGTCACAAGGAAAGGTGAGGAAATAGTACTTGACTCCGAACCAACCGAAGCTTCTGCTGCCACGAAGCTACTGACCGAGGAGGTAACAGTATAGTAGTTATTAGATGCCAGTGATATTCGGTATCTAATTAGATGAAAGATATTGAGCATTGTGAAAAATAATAATGGTTTAACAGAAGTCATGAGGATATATGAATTATCACAGCGTTTCTTAAAGAAACACCAACATCATATGATACAGCTCCATGACCTATGTGTTGAATTGCGAACTACTACAAATGCACCCAGTGTCAAACGCCTGAAATAATCTGCTGCCTCTGTGACAGAGACGCCTAGACGACCTGAAACATACATGAATGTGGCAAAATACCTTGTGGTGCTTAGATTTTAAAGGCTAGCTTTCTTCCCAGGGAGACTCTGATCACACAGTGGAAATACAGATACGAAAAAACTTCCACAACAGCAGAAACTAAACTGAACCTCCATGACTGTTGCTGCTCTTCAGGCCAAGAGACTCCAAGAGGTCGAGGGGCGTCTTGTTATAGTTTCTGTCTAGTGACCGTTAACGCAAAGTTCAAACCCCACAACTGCAAAGAGGTTTGATTACAAACCTCATATCCTATAGTGGTAGTGAGCCCAAAAGCAGGACAGGCTTTGGCATGTTTTAGTATAAAGGATGTGTTGCTCAGTTTTTCTTTTATTCCCGTCAGTGTTTGTCAATCTTGTCCATTCTGCCTGAAAAAATATCAAAAGATGCACTTTTGCTTTTTTTCTTCTAAATCCCAGTTCTTTTAACTCAACAGGCTCTCCACATTTCTCTGCCTGATGCAATGTTGTATGAGCAACGCTCAGGTTTAAGAGCCTCTTTTGGACTTGAAAACCACCAGCAGCACTTAACGGTTTTTGGTTAACCTGTAAAGTGTGACGCTAGCGGTCTGCAAAACCATCCAGAAAATGCATGCTACATACATGGGGTGGACATTTTTTGTGAAAGAGTGCAAACCTGAAATCAGGACAAACTTAAAAAGATATCATCCGCTATGTTTGTGACCCTGTTTTGGGATGTTCTGTGAAACTGATTGTACTAATATCCATTTATTGTCTGACAGGTAACGGAGCCAATGCGGGGAGAAAGAGTATGGCCTTACAGATGGCAGATAACTATGTGACTTTGAATGACCTGGGATAAAAACTTTGGTACACATGTCACCGACTCCTGCAGCAACATTATGATTTCAAATTTAAATCATTTACGGAAGGTCCTGTGACTATCACCACCGGCAGATTACCTGTAACTATTTATGTATACGATGCGCGGTAAAAGTTAATGTGCACTGTGCCACAGGTGGAGATTCTGCCACGGAAGGGCCATCATCTTCAAACAATTCTTCAAGAACGGAATTAAACATTCTAATGAGGAACATTTGCCGCACTGGAGAAGAAGCTGTATATCTGAAAACAGACAGCATCTCTTACAGATATGTTTCATTTTTATATGCATTTTAATGTATGTACATATTTCTTAGGTAACATGTGACCAAGTGTACCGTGGCTTGTTTTGGTTTTGGACTAGAATCAGAGATGAATGCCCTTTTATAAAGGTTTACTTCTGCTAACAGAATAGAGATATGAAGAGATATAAAAAAGAACCTAAAGTAAATTAGTTTGATTTTTTTTTTTACATTGTTCTTGTGTTGCTATTAAAATAAACTGCAAACTTCTTGGTACATATAGAGGACGTGGTTTGACGATTCTTCCTGTCATGCACATTCCCATGGGTCGGTGTGTTGGGGTTTCAAGTTCACTTTCATGTGCTGATACATTCCAGCCACACCACGCCTGCACCATACGGTGGTTTTTACATAACATTTGTTTAAGCTGTACCCCTCTCTGTTGCCTTGGCTCCATGAATTATTACCTATCACACAATAATCTGATATGATAACATCACCCACGGTAATCTGTGTTTCAACCAGTTGCTTTTCAGATTGTTTTGCACAAGCCATTTGGTTTCCTGCTTGATAGTTTCTTGTATTTTAGAAATATTGTCTGCTTCTTCACTACTTTCTCTGGCGGCTGTGTGACTCCGACAATGAAAACTAAATGTGGCTTCAACAGGGGCATCTTCCTGCATAAGTTAAGATTTTAATGCATTCAATGTTTTACATTTGACCTTGAATTACTAATTCTACCTAAATGAATCTGAACACATTTTCATGTTGGTAGTTTAATATGTTTTTAGTCAGCTTTTAATTTTTTACATTAATGTAAATTACTGGTAGTGTTTTTCAATTTATTTTACTGTTTTTGGTTACCTGTAACTGTTCATGATATTTACATGGATGCAGTTTGATTTAAATCATCTTTTAACAAGGAAAAAATTCAGTTTGGTTTTCAGTTTCTTCTACTCCAGGTTTAAGTGTACGACTTCGGTGATTTTTCTTGGTTACTGATTATTTATTACTATATATATATATAATAAATGTGATGTGATATGATGATGATGGTATTTTGTCAGGAAGAACAGGAAGTGATGTTTTACTTGACATTTTGCCTATTTTGAACGAAATCACTGAGTAACTGCAGACACGGACGATTTAAATCTGGTTTCAGCTGGTCATTTTACACTCTTCACTCTCTCAGCATGTAAGAGTATCTGATCTGCTACTGTGTGTGTGTGTGTGTGCATTAAAAACACAATAAGAACACAACAAAAATAAGGAAAAAAAGGGTAAGCATAAAAGACAATGCATAAAACACACCTAGAAAAAAATGCTAATTTACATTCATTAATTTACACAAAAGATTATGATCAAAGCTATATGATGGTTGTCCTTTACCTGCAATGCAATGTCAGTCAAAGTTCCTCCACAAGGGCAAGGTGATGGACAAGCTCAAATCTTGTTCTTTATGGCAGTTTATGTTGGCGAGAAGATGTCGCTGATTGGGGGTAAATAACAGTAAACAACAATTATCTCATCGTTAATATTATGTGTGTTTGAATTGTTACTGGCGATAAACACTGTATTAGATTCATAAATATTGCAAATATGAAACACTATTCATGCTAATAAAGTTTCTTGCTATTAGTTCTTTTTATTGTTATTTTAACCTTTATCCACCATCATATTATAATCTACAGTCCATTTATCTTTAAGTCCGCACTTGTCATCAGCTCGCTCCATATTTTGATATAACGGTAACAGTCCTGTGTAATAAAGTTTTAACAGTTAGTAAGAGGCTGCTCAGAGACAGAGCATGTAAGTACTCTCAATGATACCCAGAGACTTTATCTCTCTCATTATAGATTCACCCTCCTACCCTCTGAACGTGCAGCAGCTGATGGGAAGCTGGGGTTCATGTGAGAGGAGCTCCTACAGTTCCCCTCACACCTCAGAGGCCATAAAAGAGTTAAAGATCAGAGAACAATGAGGTGAACAGGCAGCTGAGGCTGTCAGTCTTCCTCCACCAGCAAGAGCTGCACCACGCTCCCTCAGATAGCAGTGGTGGCAAATATCGGCCTTAGTGTTATATATGAAGTGAACTGTGTGTCTATGGGCCAGGAGTCTATGTAGTATGACTGATCTAATAACCAACATATTTTAATGCTTATATAAATAAAATATAATAATATTTCTAAAATAGTTTATACTTGCTCTGGTGAATATTCATGCTAGAATTTCTTTCTTTCTACGAAAATACACTTATTTCTATTTTAAAGTGCTTTTGTCTATCTAAATTGCGTATTCAAAGTGTGACTGATAACCAATCCATTGTTATACATTAGTTTTTGGTGTTAACATTAAATAATTAGCCATTTATTTGCCAGTGTTTGATTGTCATTACTGTCATAGAAAATATGGAGCAAATTTACAGTATTCTGCATCTTTTTCAAGTGAATGATTTCATGTTTTGCTATACTAATGTTGTGTCTCTGTGGCTGTTTCATATGTACTTTAATATTTTCACTCATTTGAACTTTCTTAACAAAAAGGTAATCTTGAAATATTTATTTGTGACATATTGCTAATAAATTTACTACCAACAAATAAATGATAAAAATAGTCAATTATATCAAAATTAATAGAATTGAACAGCAGAAGGTATTTTCCTGTTTCATTAGATACTTTTATTATTGAACATTTTGGTAATATTACTTACACTTTTATGAGACCATTTTCCATTGCAGGGCTTTTTACTTGTAATAGAGTATTTTTACATTTACGATGTTACATATAACTAAAAGGATCTAATACTTCTTCTACTGGTCAACAAACATTCATCATTTTTTTCATGTACTCTCCTCTCACGGGGTGAGGACGCCACCATGGAATGAAGAGCATCCTGAAACCTTGTAAAAAGTAGTTTTTATGTCTATAAACGCCATGCTTGTTTCTTTTTTGCAACATAATGGTTTGATAACCTTGACACTTTGATCAGTAAGCCCAGGAGATAATGAAGTCCTTAGACTTACATTCACTCAAACATGATATGACTTAATATGGCTTTCGATTTGTGGCTGTAAATGTGGCGTGACTCTGGAAAACTTATAATCGATGATTGCTATTTCAAAGTATTAATACTCTATTACTTCCTTTTAACCTCATTTTCTATTGGATGTTAAAATCAATGGCGATCGGTGAGCTCCGAGTCTCGTTATTTCTTCTTGAACCCCCCTGCAGGGGTGAGCATGCTGCTGAAGGTGGAGGACAGCAGCACCACCCAAAGCAACTCCATCTGTGCGTCACGGCGGCACACCTGAGAGGCGTCCAGGCCCCACAGCTCGGCCCCCCCCAGCAGGCACACTACCGACCCAACAGCCCTCTTAAACAGTCACGATTTACACCACATATTCTTGATTTATTTCACAATTCAGATGTCTCTTGTACATCCTTTGTATATCTTTTTTTAATCCACAGTGAATAAATGTTTAATTACGACCTGTGTTGTGTTTCCTTCAGCAACATCCTCGTCAAGAGTGGCCTGGGATTTCACGCAGCCTACAGGAGTGTGTGCTGTTCATCGCCTGGAAGGAGCAAATTGGACTGATCTGCAAGGTAGGACCTGAAAGTGAAGGAAGAAAATAGCAAGTAAGCCCAAAAGCCTGTACAGACATGTGCCGGTCTAAATATCGGACATGTGAATTGTAACCATGAGGAACAAGACAAGGAAATTAACGATATTAGAGGTTTGCCCTTACATTTTCAGTCGAGTTTTTCCATTATCTCACTTCTTAGGTTGTTTTCCTGCACAGGAAGTCAACTAAAAACACAGATAAGAGCTGATGGATTCAGAATCCTGAAAAATGACAATAAGGTTCCATGCTGTTAAAGGTTCATAGCTGGAGATAAAGCTGGTGATACAATGCTTTAGCGGGTAGTGAGTTTATGTCTATGATTGCACAAAGTGGATAAAGTGTTGCTATAGAGAAACTGATTACTTTGCTTGTCGTGCAGAATATTATTGAGTTAATTAGATTGGGTGGATACTGCAGATAGGACCATGTTTATTGACTCTTTTTTTGTACAACTGACAACCCTCTCCTTCGCCCTGCTGCGCATGGCCTTACATGCAAAATTGGGCATCCCCTACCAGACCTTGTATCACAGTTTCTTTTAGGGACCCATATTGCTAACCTTTTGACACCTGTAAATGTATAAACTTCCATAAGTGCCCCATTTAAAAGCAGATTTGACCTGCAGTGTTTTTAACCATGAGGAAGCATCAGGTGACCTAAAACACCAACAGTCTGTGCCTGATTTTCCTCAACTTTGTGTGGACACTCACATCTCTGTCCAACATCTGAATTGTTTCAACAGGGAGGAAATGATTCAGAGGAGGGGCACACCAACATGAAAGAGGCCAAGAGTTCAGACCGGCGTACGGGCGCAGTCTGGAGGAGAACGGAAGCTGATGATCTAGGTGGGCGGCGAACTCCATCGTATCGACAAGGTCCAGTGATGGATGTGGTATGTGTGAACCTGTGGCAAAATATCAGTCTACTCCTGATTTTGTCCTCAGCTCCTGAAGGATACCCCCTAGAATCTAAGGAGTCAAGAACATGGAAATAAAGAAAATGAAAGATGCCAGTGAGCAGCACAACTGAGGATGATGGGTGGGCAAAGGAGCTGCAGGCGACCGAGGTGAGGAGTCCTAAAGAGGCACTCATGCCAGAAAAAACCTGTCAGGTTGGTTTTGTTGTCTGAAGAGTTTTTGTGTTTGCAGGTTCTTGAAAAGTGCAGGCGGGGAGGCTGGGGAAAGTGTTGCGTCCTGCACAGACTCAGAAGAAGCATTTGAGCAACCTGCTGCCTCTGCTGGAGTTCATCACTGGTCTCTGCTCAAGGAGGTGGCCGCGATTGACTGTTCTTCCACAGAAACAGTTCTTCAGATGAAAACATTATGCCATCTAAACCAAATAGGACCATAAAACAGTTTTCTGAAACGTTTCATTCTCAGAAGGCATAAGTGAAACAGTACTTGAATTCAAAGATAGACATTTTAACCTTTCACTCTGGTTCACAAATAAACCACTATTAGCATATAAAACCTAGTGTCTGCAACTCAAAAGTCAGGACCAAAGCAGGTTTCTGATACTTGGCCATTGCAGGCAGCAATTAAATGACTTTTAGCGTACGGCTGGTGGGCCTGCTCTTTGGTCGTGCAGGATGCTCAATAAATGATCAGTGATTCTCCTTTATGGCCCTATTATCGTTATATAACTGATCTGACTCTGCCTGATAACACCCAACAATCAGTGTCTGTGAACTGCTGATAGCGAACTACTGCAAGATAAACTGTCGTCACATTTTGCAGATGATGTTCCAGTGTTTGTAGCAACACTGACTGATTTTAGTTTGAAGGAAAATTCTGTGATTGTGCTTTTCTTTTTTTCTTTTCTTTTATTTGAGTTTGGCATGAATACTTCAAGGGCAACTTTCTGTAATCCCTGCAATAACAATAAACATTCCTATACCCTGTTGCAACCTTTTAGAATTTTAATATAGTGTCCAGCTGACTTTCAAAAATGAAACAACGACACATTTAGTAGTATTGCTGTTATAAAACCAACAGTAGCCAGCTAACAGCTTAGTCATAGAATAACGTAGAAAAATGTCTCTGTATGATTCATACGAGGATCAGTGGTTTTACTGCTGGTCATAAGGGGAAATGGAAAGGAGACAAAGGAATCATGAATATATATATATATAACATAGTTCCTGTGTATTCCTTGTTTTCATTTGATCTTTTTTTTTCCTTTTTGAGCAGGATTCCGCAGTTTATGATTTACAGACAAAGCAAAAGGGACCTGGAAAGCAGGAATTCCAGATACATCCCCAAATCGTTGCATTTTAACATGTTTTTTGTTGCATCTGAAGAATTGATAATAATAAACGTTTCCTTGTTTGTCCCTACCCAACCATAACACTAATGTCTGTTTCTCTATTTTCAGTCTGGAGTTGGATTTGCAGTGTGTACCGAGTAAGGTACTTAACAGATTTATCAACACTTTTAAGCCTCATGGTAGAAAAACAAATAAACATCATGTTTACAGTATAATATATTGTTATCTTTTCTCCAACAGCTGATGTGATTCGGCCATGACCGCCACCCTTGGCTTACGCTGTCAGGCGACCTGGCGTATGTCAGGCCCTCTCCAGAATCGCCTCCCTTACAGCTCCCAAGCGGCGACAGCTGGCCCTGCGTGCTGGAGTTGGGAGGGCTACGCAGCAGCCGCCACTGTGGGAGGTGGACACCAGCCAACAATGGCTACTGGCTTGGGACTGACCAGGAGCCACTCTGGCGGCAGGCGCTATGACCCCAAATCAGGGCTACTGGGGCCTGTGGCGCCATACAGACCAGTTCTCGCTGCACTAAGCCGGGGCGCGCTGCCCGTGGCCTGTGCCTAGTGTGGTATCTCGCCGGGCTCTGAAGGGGCCAGATCTCCTTCTACAAGCGCCCAGAAACAAAATTACACATCTACTTCCACTGGAACCTTCAGAGGAAGCTGTACCTCTGTTCGGCCTGCTGGATGGTGGCTCACTCCTTGACAATCATCCCCACACACAATATCAGTAGACTAGAAGATGGGACCATTTAATAATAATAAAAACTCAGTTTTGACTTTAAGAAATAAGGGGTTAAACTGAAACAAAAGGCACAAAAAAACAGAGAAGATTTGAAGATTTTTGAAAAAGCAGTCACCAGTTAGTTAAAGATTCTGTGAGCTGGGACATTAAAACTCGCGATATTTATACAATTTATATTATGTATAACGGAATTTCACTTCCCTTGATGTCACTTTAAATATTTAAATTAATTCCAAAATCTCAGTCAAAAACTGACTTTGGACACGAGGAGAAAGGCGGATTATGTCAAAAGTGCTAATAATATTATAGAAAAGATTTTTCTGATCGCACTCTAAAAAATGAATAATTGACTTTACTGTAAAACTACAACAACTCAACTTTGGGACATACATAGTACATCTTAAACAGTTGAATTTTAAAGTATCAGCTAAAGCTGAATATGGTTTCTAGCATTTACACTTGCGCATGAGTATCAAAGTGTAAACTTACACTCTGCATCTACATACACATGTGCTTTCAGGTCTTTGGCCAATATTTCATTTACATCACATGTTTTTTCAGACTATCTGACTTTTTTCTTGTTTCATTTTTGTCCATAACATTTACGGAAAAACAAATATATCAGCTCTTCTAAAAAAGTTTGGACTTTTGTTTTACAGCTATGAGAAAGTCGATGCAAGAAAATTTAGCAGCTTTACATGACAAGTGTGGCTGGACTAGACTCTGTAACAAAACTTTGGTGTAAAAGACCAAACTTTACCAGCATCTTGTAAGCTAAAGATATTTGAAATGTGTGTGGATTTGGCACAGCTGTCAGGACTCTTACAAACCCAAGGATCCGTCGCTTCACATTCAGCAGCAAAAGACTCCTGCTCCCTCAGGTCACACAGTCCTGTGATCGGCGATCACTCCACCTTCCCTTTAAAACACACACACACACACGAGAGAGAGTAAGAAGAGTCCACCTGACCTGACTGACAGCAATACAACCGCAATCCAAATAAAACTGATCCGTATGAACATAGTATCAGGTAAATGCTGACTAATGTGTGAAATACTTAGATGTAATAAGCTCACTTAATTTAGATTAAGCTGTGTGTATAAGCATGTATTATATGTGATATATGTGTAAATATGTATATGGATGTATATATGTACTATATCGTTGTAATAAAAACAAACTGAAATAAAATATTGTGAGATTTGTGTTGTAATCTTCAAGAAAATACAGTGGTGTGGCTGCAGGTGTTCAACATTTGCATATGATTTAACCTGTATTTTGAAAAAAGTTTGCTACGTTAACTGCGACTCACGGCGTATGGTGCTGGGCGTCCGTCAGCCCACCACAGCACACAGCCCTCCTGCTGGAGTCTGTCAGACCCACAAAAGGGAGCAGGAACGTCCTCATCCACCTTGGATAATTCCTACGGATGAAAGCAACATTTACTGTTGTTATTTCTGTACACATCTGTCCTGGAGGACGGATCCTCCTCTGTTGTGCTCTTCTAGAGATTTCTTGACTGTTTGTTGTATATTGTTTGAATTTAAAAGCCTAACTTTAGAGGCAAATGGTCTAATATATCAAAACTAACGACATGCTGGCTCGATTAAGTTGCAAAAGATTTTCATAGGAGCTTATACAGGCTGCATAGTTGTACCATCTCTGCAGAGTCTGATCACAGCCAGACTGCTGTTGTGCCCCTGACAAAACTCAAGCTCTTATTCCCTGCCGGTTTCTCAAGACCTACTGAGGAAAAGTAGCAGTGACCTCACCAGAGCCAGCCGCCCGGACTGACTGCATCTGGAGTCTAAAACAGGAAAGGAACACCGATGTAAAAGATCCTGCACACTCTGGATGATATTGCAACACTGCAAGATCCAACAGCTGTGGTTTTAATGAAAAAATCACTTTATCTGTGAGAGTCTCGGACAAACAATCAAATTGTTCTTGCTAACACAGTCATGACAATATAGTGAAAAAAGATCCTTATAAATTAATTTATAATTAAGTTTCTTGACTTAGCATCTCAGGAATTCTAATCATTAAAATGGCCTTCACAATTGTCAAGTAAACTACATGAAAGGCAAACCCTTCTGAGATATCACATTTGCAGGTTTGAGAGGCAAGTATAAATCACCCTTGAGTAAAGCGGTGTGGAGCATGAGCTTTGAATCATGCTGCTCTTTTTCAAAACACTGCTGCAGTCGCTCCATCGCTCCTTTCCTATGAAGTTTCGGGAAGTCTGATCCACGTCTGGTGTGGCCCTCCTCGCGACTAACAAATGAGTTTTACAGATGAACCCAACAGATTGAGTTGAATTGATTGAATAACCTTTATGTGATGGCCACTTCATTCATTTAAGTTAGGAGTAAGGAAAAAGGAAAGGGATTATTCAGAACATGTGAAATAGAATGACAGAAAGAAATTTGCATATCAAATGCAGCATTTATCTGCCTGCATTCTCTATTTTCTCTACTCACCAAATAACACCAAGGACAAAAGGAGTCCAGTGAAGAAGAGCGATCATTGTTGCCATGGGAAGCAAGCACTCCAGCCACCAGGTGGCTGAATCTACTACGGTCCTGTATCTATGTGGATAAAAAGAAAAGTTAGTCTGAACAGTATCTGTCATTGCTTGAAATCTTCTCATTGGATTATCTAGTTTTGAAAGAACAGATTCAAACTTGTAATCATTTAGTTTCATTAATAAGTGTTTTAAAATTATAATTCACAGCATCACTTTATGGAACTGTCAATGTGAAGAAAACAGAAACATTATTCTTTGTAACTTTCTGGTACCTGAGGCAAAAATGTGTCATGTAGCTTTTTCTTTTAAAAAGCATCCACAGGCATAAAACTATATTATTATTTTTTATATTGTTTCTCTAGATGAAAAGATTTAATACAGGAAGTAAAGTGATAACCAAAACACAGAGGAGACAATTCACTGATTGACGTCATCTGTAAGCGTTACTTTTCATGCATTTGGTGCACCCATATACAATACAGACACACCATTTTCACGTACCTCTGACCTCAAGATAAAACTGAGACACTTTCTAAGAATATGAAGAAATAAACTTGGACTTTGACAACAAACAACTGACTTTACTTATTATTGTTTCAGCCTAAAAAGTGCAGTATCAGGTGGTGATGTATTTTAGGGCAGTACACAAAAGTATTAAGCAGCACAATAAGTATCTGACTACCATGTGACGTACTAAACAGACCTTTTGGGTATGAAATAAATCTTCAATCTGGGTTCTTCAAATTTTTCTGATTTCAAAAAGCACAAGTTGTCTCATGTAACTGCACTAACCTGCGGGTGTACCCTCTCTATTATCATCGTCCGGGTGTCTCAGAGATGAATCCATGTGATGTTTGTGATGCTCTCGTCCTATTTATCCTACGGTGACTCATTATTACAACATCTTCTCATTTTCACATTGCTTGAGAAGTAGCCACTCCACCCCTTCCTGAGTACAGCCACTCTCTTCCAAGCTTTAAGGCCTGAAATACAGTCAGCAGAGGAAGCCGGAGGCGCCCAGATTGACTATTGCGAAAACCACCAAAATAAGGTCCCGGAGGTGTTAGATATACATACTCAACCCCGGCACTAACCGATCCCACTCTTGTTTTGGTTTTATGCCAGATTTCAGACACTTCTCTATAGTGTTTTATCTGCACGTTTATCTGCTGATCTGACCTCATCTCTGCTGTTTATCTAATGATTATCTCTCATTATCAGACAAAAAGTGCTTTCTTCACTTTAAAGGTGAACGTTTGTTTTAAGTTGATAAAAGTTAAAAAAAGTATTTAACTTCCCACTTCCTGAATCTGTTAAGAGGTTATCTTTGAATAAAGGAAGAATAGACGACTTTTTTATTTTTCATAGCGAGCCCTTTTTGGCAAAACACGTGGCTTTTGTTTCTTTCTCCTCTTCTTTTTTTATCTACTTCTGTTTGGTGTTTGAAATTTTAATAAAGCAAATTGAAGCTTACTGGGGTTAAGTGCCACTTATGGTCTATTGCATCTTATCTGTTTTGCGATTTAAAAAAGAAAGGAAGGAGCGTGGGCATGACATTTATTATGAAAGTTCTGTAAAGTTGGAATAAACTTTATACAAACACTCTACTATGAAAGAACCGTGCCAGCTTGACGATTCACAAAACTGCTCTGTTGAGTTGTTTTGTATTTATTTAGATTCTACTTCAGACTCTTATATGGAAACTATTACTATATGGAAAAAATATGATAGTTAAACATGATTACAAAAAGGCTATGAGTGAGAAATTTGGCTAAATTTTGTCTGCAAAACCACCTATAAGAAAAAAAGGTAATAAAGCAAGAGGAAAACTTATCAAAAATTGTGACATTATATTGTATGTTTTTCATTTTTTTATGATTGAAGAAATTCTGAATATAAGACTGAGAAATCAGTACATTTCCTGAACTATAACCGATTTAAAACCACAAAAATTATATATATATACTTATATAAATATATATATATTCTAATTTCTGGGCTTGCAACACATGCCAAAAAGCTGAAAATGATAACATAATATAATCAGAACCAAAGCTACAACTTTCTGTGCAAAGTTTTTAAAAATTATGCATTTTCACTGCTTCTTGGTTCCCAAGAAACCTGGTCTTTGAACAGATCGTGACGACTCTCTTCAGCTGCAACACAACACACTTAGAAATAAACTAATCACAATAAATTGGACATACATTAAAACAAACTTTTTAAACACAAACTTCAAACCTTCCTTCTCACATGGTCTAAAAATGACTAAAATCATTCACTTTTTGCTGTAGTAGTTTATCTCCCTAAGCCCGTGTTGTTTTGCCCCTGGCGACCCCAAACATACCTGCAAATGCACTTTCCTTAATATTTTCGTTGGCACAGTGGAGGGTTCTGAGGAGGGCCTAACATCGACAAACTGATTTCCCTTTTGTCTGTGTCTGTGGAACAAACAGTACAAAGAAAGTTAGAGAACGAATATATCTGCGTAGCATGAAAATAAATCCACTGGTCAGATGCTATCAGAAAACAACACAGTACCAGCTCATTAACCATAAATCTAATGCAGTTTACATGACTGCTGTAGACTGATATCTCAATTCTTTCATGTAAGCAAAAGTCGGAATGCATTGCAGTTTAGTGAATATTAATGCAAAACTGAAATGTAACTTACTGAGATATGTCAATACCATATGATACAATTTAATACACATACAGAGTCTTACAGGTCAACAGACAGAAAACCAGCCGGAGGCAGCTTAGCTGTACCTGCTGGTATTGTCATATAAATTAATCAATTAACTCCTTGGATCTAAAATGGTAAATTTGAAATTTTTACCACCTTCACGCCTTTAAGGAAATAGATGTAGTATTTTTAAGGCATTTCAGTATCTATGAGCTGTGAAGTCCTAAAATCATTGTGCCAACCTTACATGGCCAAGCTGATTCACTTTCTTCAAAAACTAAATTTAAAGGGATTTCAAATGCATGTCACGTGTGTCAGGCGACAAAACCTAGCAATACATAACTTCC